>OY856411.1:569872180-570472180 GCA_963693085.1 Alisma plantago-aquatica
TTGGTAGTACCACACTTTTGGTTGGAATAAATAAATGAAGCTCCGAGCTGGCAGCCTATCAGCACGCTCTAGAGTGTATAGGGGTACTTGGCAAAGAGATGGCGTGGAGGTGGGGTTGGGGGATACAGGCGGTGCGGGCCTTCTGTCTCCAGGAAACCAATCTCTCCAATGTTATGTCTTTCTTTTTTTTTCTTTCTTTTTTTTTGATAGTGGGGAATGTCACTGCCTGTAGTGTCCTAACGGGATTCGATCCCACAACCTGGCTTCACAAATAGTAGGCTTGACCAACTGAGCTAACTGACAAATGTTATATGTCTTTCTTCTTCTTTCTGAGTTTTGCAACATTCCAACCTTTAGAAATATTTTTTTACACTTTATCATACAATATTGTTGGCTGAGTTGTCTTTTGAAAAAATCGTGCAACATGACTATATGACAAGTTAAAGTACAGGTTGTCGGTCAAACTGTCATATGGACAAGTTCGGTCAATTCTGAGTATGCCAAGAGCCAGATTGGTTGTCGACCCAGTTGCCATCAGGATAAACTTGACCGACAAGATAGTACTACTAGAAAATGGGGATATGACGTCGGTTATTTTATGCATTCCGCGTCGATTTTAAACCGACGACTAAGTAGGCGATGGTAAATCTCAACCATTCTTCGTCAGTTAGGAAAATCGACGACAATAATTTTTATTGTCAGTTCTTTTTTAGGGTGGAAACAACGACGTAACGCGTAGTGGGCGACGTATTTGTGGTCTGCCTTTGACCTTTGCTTGTCGGTTACAAGAAAAGTAACCAATGTCATTACTATTTCCTCGTCGGAAGGGTAATGACAAATATCGGACGTTGAATTTCCTAATGTTGATTTTATCAGTGATTGAGCAGTGAAAATTTTAGGAATATACCGTCGACTTTTTGTATATAACCGACGGAGAAATGGTATGTAATCAGTTATTTCCAAATAATTGATGAAAATGTGTACGTTTTTCTTATATAACAGGCATGCATACCTGCTTCTCATCTTGCTAGACTGTTTGGAGCCCTGTTCTTTAGAACTGAAAGTTCTGAAGAACAACAGGCTTTCTGTAAGCATCTAGCTTAACAACATGATAGCACACATGCAAGAAAAATATAAATTATACAAAGTAACATGTCACATTCTATCATATTTTTCAATTCAAATTGCACACAAACCCATGAACTTACAGCTCAATTGTTTCATTTCACAACTACACTTCAATTTCATACATATATACACAAATAAACATCATTCTCTTCCTTATGCCTTCACATTCTAATTCACACACATATATGCACTTAACATTCGATTCACGTACTCACAAAATGCATATCAACATCAGCTGGCATCTTAGATTTTAAGTCACAATGTATAATAACACATATCAACATTCAATTCACACTCACAAATATGTACAAAAAATCAAACATCAAAGTTTGAACTGTCAAAAAATATCAATCAATCGTCAATTTTTTTATTCAAGTCCACATTTCCGATTAAGCAGTTTGCCCACTATTCAGGTAGGCCATTGAGTTGCTCCAATATATAGGGTTCAGTCTTTGGAGAAACTGCAAAGAGAATGAGTCTTCTAACAAGATTTGATTGTATGTATTATCAAATGAGATTACTTCACTAATATATGATTCAAGACTAATAACTTACATTATCTATACATTTGATTTGTTCCGCATGGTTGACAATCACCTGCATATTCAACATCACGTAATATGTGCATTCCCAACCATTGTCTTATATAGGAGCTTGTAGATTTACAAATTACATTAATTAATATAATTAAATAGAGTAGGTCATATATTATGCAATTGGAATGAGAACACTATACATCAATACTCGTTCAAGTTACTAATTTTTTTCTTATCTACCTTCCCTCCACACTCATGCAATGCTTTCACACCCGTATAAGTTAAATTAACATATATATTGCATTGTTAAACTATCACATGATGTAAATATTAACGAACATGTTAAGCACCAAAAAATTAGACTTACACATAAATTTCCAATTTCATTGGGTGTCCCTCATTTGGTGGTAGTTTTTTCACCGAAAGAAACAAAGAAATATACATTCCAAGTCTTGGGAACAATCATTAACAACTATCAGTTCCTATTTCTGAGTGAACAGAAGGTAAATAGAATAAAAATTAAAATTCACAACAAAATTGTATTCATAGGTTAGACATATAAACAACAAGACAAATTCTTTGTATATGGATGAATGATCACCCCTAGAAGAGTGAGTTAATCAATATGTTTAAGAATTGAGATAACCTCAAATGTCACCTAATGTTTGGAGTTTAAGTTTACAAAGCATGAAAGAACATATATTAAGTATAATTCTTTAAACCCAACTATGTCGTCTCTAATAGATGTAAGGAAAAGTCATTGAGGAAGTGGTCTACAGTAGGTGATGAAGCCCAGGAGGGAAGGTCACAAAGAGGCCAAGCCCAAGAGGGAAGGCTAACATGATCACCAAGACAAGGAGGGAAGGTTGTGAAGAGGTCAAGCATAGGAGGGAAGACCAAGCCTGGGAGGAAAGGTCACTAAGAAGACTAGGCCTAGGATGGAAAGTTGTCATGATCACAATGTTGGGACACAAAGAAAATGATGTGAACCCTATGAGATGGATAAAATCCGGGTTAAAGAATTTCACAAAAATAATGTGCTCAAATATTGTTGGAGAAACCTCAACAAAAATGAGAATGACATCTTAATAAAAACCTTTGGAAGGGTAGAGTTGTAAGACCCATGACCTGATTTTTGGGGTAACCCTATTTTTTCTACCTAAGTAAGTTGTTTAGAACCTTGCTCTAATCTTTTTAGGTGTAATTAAGCTTATAGAAAGTTGAAGTTCCAAATTTGAGCTTTTTTGGATGTTGTTTGTGCTTTGTATGATAGTTTTGGTGCAAATTACAATTCACCCAAAGTAGGAGGTTGATGTGCAATTTGCCACCTCTACATTGTACCTTCCTTTTATTAACATCATATAGAGGAGGGAGGGAGAAGTGGGCACCTTGTTTGCATCTTGGGTTAGTGGTGTCATCCTTGGTGATGTTTAAGGCTCCTATAAGTGATATGTGTGCTTTAACCTATGAGTGTGTGTAGTGTGTTTCCTTGGACTAGTAGGGTCGCACCCTTAGTGGGTGGCCAAGAGGCTGAGACCCCACCTAGAGTGCATCACCATGCCTTTCATGTTAGGAAAGAGTGCTTGCATGTGGATCTTTTTGCGTGGACAATAGTCTCCCAGATGTCTTAAGGTGATGACACCTCTCTTTTGATCCTTCTCCCATCCCACAAGTATATAGCATCTTTCCTCTTCACATAAGTGACCCTTTCAGCCATTCTTGTTTTCCCTTTCCTTGTGGATGACCTTGGAGCCTGGAGGAGCAAGAAGAAGCCTCCTTACCATCTTGGTGATCGGATCCTTAGCTTGTGGTAATTCTTGTTCATCCTCACACCTTGGTGAGTTGTGCTTTGTTTGCAATGTCTTCCTTAGTTTCTCTTCTCCATATTCTTCCCTTCTCTCATAATTGGATCATGCCTTAGTATGAAGGATGTTCTTGAGGAAAGAACCCTCATCTCTAGGGTCATAGACCATGACGGGATGAAGTCCCTTCTTTCTTTCTTTTCTTTCTTCTTCCTTGGATCGGCTAGGGCCTATGTTTCTTTTCATTTTCCTTTTCCTTTTCCTTGGGCTATCTTGATATTGATACCTTCTTCTCTTAGAGGTGTTGTTGTGAATAAGATTGGGACCCTTTATGGGTCATCTTCAACCTTTGGATCATGTTCTAGGAGCTTTGGTCTTGGAGCTTGCATCCTTGGTGGTGATCTTCTCAAGGCGGGTTATATAACTCTTAGCCTATTGCACTCTTCACTTATGAATGCATTTGTTTCCTTTGTCTAAATCATTTCCACAATAATCTAGTACTTGAGTATGATCTTATGAACTATTTTATTAATGGAAGTCTTGCTTGGCTGAATTAAAACTGAACCCTAAGCTTAGATTGATGTTTTGGGGTGTGTAGAGCATGATCTTTTACCCTTGAATATGGCTCTTTCTTGAAGCAAGTATAGATGTCTATCTTGTGGGGTTTCCCCTTGATGATGATGGAGTTTTCTTATCGTTTCAAATCTTATTTTTCCCTATCTCCACCTTAGTCATGCTTTGGTGATGGTCTTGGCCATATAGTGTTGTGCATGTCACCCTAGCTATGCTATAGTTGTAACCCATGACGGCTTATGGTCGATGCTCTAGCTATGCTTTAGTTGCAACCCATGATAATCTTGACTGATACACCCTATGTTGATGATAGAACCGATATTCCCATGATAACATTAGTACAACACCCTAGGATGGTGTTAGAACCGTTACACCATGAAGGTGATAGGCCGATATCCATTTTGGTGATAGGATGTCACACTAGGACAGTGTTAGAACTGTTACTCCATGAAGGTGACATGTTGATATCCATTTTTGTGATAGGTCAACACCCTAGGATGGTGTTAGAACCCTTACACCATGAAGGTGATAGGCTGATCTCCATTTTGGTGATAGGCTAACATCCTTAGAGGGTGTTAGAACCATTATACCTTGTTAGTAACTGGCCAATATCCATGGTGGATGTTAAAACCGATACCCTATGTTAGATCAAAACCGACACACCATGATGTTGATAGACTGAGACACCATGTTGAGGTTAGGTCGACATCCAAGCCATAGTGGTAACCCATGACGGTTTGTGGTTGATTCCCTAACTATAAATGTAACCCGTGATGGATTATGGCTAACACCCTAGCCATAGTTGGAACCTATAAGGGTTAGTGACTGATACACCTATGTGGATGGTAAACTGATACATCCTATGTTGATGGTAAACTGACATCCTATGTAGATGGTAAACTGACACACCTTTTTGGTGTTAGGCCAATACCCTCTTGTTGATATTTGATCGACATACCTTATTGGTGATAGGACAATACCCTGTGATGTTGGTAGATTGAGACACCATGTCATGGTTGGTCGATACATGATGATGATGGTAGTTGAAGGGTATGCTTGGACACTCGATGATGTATTTGTATAAGCAATGAATGAGTCACGTAAAGTGTTGTTTGACATAATATCTAATCAATCTTAATTAGATTCCTTTAACCCAATATTCTCATGGATATGGAGGTGATGAACTTGGGAACCTAGCTTTGTAATTCCTGATCGACCAAGAAGGAATCCTAACCCTAATAATGTAACTTTCTTGCTTTCTTTAATGGAATGTTTATGATGTTAGAATGATTATCTCTTTTGTTATGAACTCTTAACCATGCAAGTGTTGCAAGTTGGCATGCATAGATAAGTGAAAGCTATGGTGATTCTGATATGATACATGTGGAATGAGCCTTCATAAGGCATCTTGAGGACTTGTACTTTAGGAATCATGTAAATAGGACCTATGATCTGGCAATGACTTATTGCCCAATATGAGACTACAATCCCTATGATGAGATGAGGGATTGACATCCCAATACATATGGATTTGATGATGATAATGATGATGTGAATGGTAGTGATACATGCATCATGTGATGATGTTGTGATAAGTTTACACACCTTATACATTTATATATTTTGGAGTTGTACTATGCCCTTAACTTTGTAGAGTTTGCTATGCCTTTGTACATTGTAAATTGATTGATGTTAAAAGACACTTAATTGACTTAACTAATACAGTGGAACGTAATCCATGTAGTTTCACCTTGTGCCATAGATCCATCTCGTGGTCATCACTTGTTGGATGGTGAAACAGTCTTCCCTAGGGAAGGGTTGGAGTCATATATTGTTGAGTATATGCATTCACATGATTGGTTGTGGGCCATACCCTGGAAGGAATGAGGTTGTGGGTCGTAGCTCAGTGATTTGATGTTTATGAGGTTTCACAGGATTGGCTACGGGCCATACCCTGGAAGGAGTGCAGCTATGGGCTATAGCTCAGTTTCACTAGCGTCGTGACATGTACCAAGGCGAGCTAGGATTTTCACAACTTGACTATATGTCGTTGGTTGTAGTTGAATGGTATGTCTCGGTGGTGTACTCGTGTACTGACCATTAGGTTTGGTGAGGTCGTGGATTCCGGCTCTTCCATAGACCTTGTATGGCACCTATTTCGACTTAGCAGTGGTCGGTTGGATTTGGGTCATACGAGTCAAATCCTATGGGCATTATAAAACACGTAACCAGTCGTGTAGCATACTTTTGCTTAAGACCAAATACGAAAATATTAGATGAGGAATTGCTTGTTTTTTAAAGTATAGTCGGTAGTGAATATACATATTCTTCATATTTCTTTTAAACGATTAGATGATAATAAGTGTTGTGTTGATATCATTAGTTGAATCTACTTATTGTAATTGTAGCTTTACTTTTGTCTTCTCGTTACCCCTAGTTGTGCTAATAATAGTGTTGGTGGAGAGTTTTATCTCCCACTAAGATTGGGATCTCACCCTATGGGTTCCCCACATTGTTTAGGTGGACATGCACAAGGAGGAAGAGATCGTGCAGTTGAGGCAGAGCAGTATCAAAAAGGACAGTAGCTGATAAGGTTGGGTGTGTTGCTTGTATGTCTTCTGGTGTTAGAGTCAAAGAATCATCCCTGTACACACAGATCCTTAGGATGGTTTTGGGTGAATTTTGTAGAGATGCTATGGATACGTGTTTTGGATTGTGTGCCTTTTTGATGTCCTGATATATAATATGTTCATGTATGTGTGTGTGCGTATATATATATATATATATATATATATATATATATATATATATATATATATATATATATATATATATATATATATATATATATATATATATATATATATATATATGGGACAAGTGTTTCTTGTAATAGATAAATGGGCATATGTGACATGATGAGAATATGTTGATGTAAGTACTTTGTAACCCGACGATATCTTATGCAGGTGTCCTATGAAGACTTATGTGTAAAGATTTTCATAGCTTTGGTGTTTAATGAAATTGGTTTAAATTTTTTGTGTTTTTCGATAATCCTCTTGTTAATTTTTGTTTTTTTCTTTTAGTTTTAAGTTATCTTGTTGGTTGGTGGTGTACGGCAACACAGTTTGATTGGTATCAGAGCTTTAGGTTCACTGAGTCTACAGGGACCTAGGAATAGGGTTTGCGTCTATTCTTGTGTCCTCCAGTCTGTCTTATAGTGAATTTTGCTTATGTTGAAGAAGAAGAAAAGCTTAAAGATGTCTGAGAACATGAATAATGTAACATCCCTGACCTGGGTTATGTTCTAACCCTAGGTGTTTTGCTTAATAAAGTTAATCAGATGCTTACTCTTATTTCTTGAAAAGTAATTAAGGCTCAAGAGGAACTTATATTTCAATTTTAGTCCTCTTTAAATGATGTTGAAACATTGTTTTGTTAGTTTTGGACTAAAGTACAAATTACCCAAGTTGAGGGGTTAACTTGCAAATTGTACATGATCATATGTTCCTCATGTGTTGAAGCATCATGGGAATGAATATGATGCAGAGGTATGGCTTGTGGTAGCCTGAGTACCAAGAAAGAGCTGATAAAGCAATCTTTGTGCATTAAAACCTAGTTTTGGTGTAATATGCAATTTACCCAAAACCTAGGGTTAAATATGCAAAATAGCACTTCTAGAGGGTCCCTCATGTTTCTTAGAATCATTTTGGGCAAATAAAATGAGAAAGGAACCTCATTTGAATTAATTGGAGGAGAGAGAATCTTGATATTAAAATAATCAAGATTTAAGCATAAATGGAATTTTAATTCAATTTAATGCAAAAAGAAATATATTAATTGAGGAACCCTTTAACCAAAATGTGAGGGACTAATTTACAAAAGTTTGGATGAGCTTGTGCCTTGCAAAAGCATGAAAATATCTTGAGTGAGTGGAGACTCCACTCACATTAAGTTAATAAAAAGTAATATCCACTAAAAATTGGATATTAGTATAATATGATTAAGGTGCTTAATTTCTTTCCTTTAATTCTTGGATAATGAAGAGGTTTTCCAATATAAATAAGATAGCTTCGTGGCCAAGGAGTTGAGGGGGAAATTGTGGCAATAATTTTGGAAATAAAAGAAATTAATTCTATTTTCTCTTTCCTTGGATTTCCTTATACATATCTCATTTTCCACCCACACATGAACTCTTTTTTGGAATTCCTTTCTTTTCTTACTTTGGCCGACCTCAAGGGAGCTTATAAAAAGGATAAGGATGATCATCTAACCTGTTGGAAAGTTATTAACCCTCTTTCACCTTGGTTTCATGGTGAAAACCGAAAATCAATGCTTGATTTCTTGATTTCTCCATCCAATCTTCAACTCTCGCCAACTCTTTCATCCAAAAGCTTGAGAACGGACCTTGGGCAGTTGTCAAAGCTCACCCACCATTAGAGAACTTGGAGCTTGGATCTTGGAATCAGATTATAAGGTGGGTTATATAACTCAAACCCTTAAATATTGTTACTGCAATCAAATCACCATTATTTGTTGAATGTTTTGTTCTATTTTGTAATTCCCTTGATTCATTGTTGTAATTTCCATGAAAATGGCAGTACCTTTTGAATGAATGAAGGTAGATGATGATTATAACATCATGGGAACGCAATCCAACAAGTTTCCCTTGCAAACGGTTTTGAAGAACTTGGTCCAAACGGTTTCACCAAACCGTTTGGAGACTAAATGGTTTGCAAACCGTTTAGAGCCTTGAACCCCAAACCGTTTAGAATGGTTGACCATTTGGATGGGTTGACCGTTTGAGGTCAGAACCCTAGTACTTGTTGGATGAGGATCTAATGGTTCCAATTGATTCAATTAATATGTGGACAATCAACTAATTAGAAACCCTAATCGGGTTGAGTGCTGATTTTGTAACTAATTGATTTAATTATTTGGGTTGATTAACCCAAACAGTCTCAAGACCGTTTGGAGATCACCCAAATGGTCTCAAGACTGTTTGGAGGTCAACCAAGACCGTTTGGAGGTCTGGGGTTTAGTATGATGGGGTGGATGAAGATCCAAAGATACTAAGTTGAAATGCAATTAATAGATATTGTGGTGATCAATCCAATGAACTAAACCCTAATGGAATTTCACAATTTTTAATGATGGATGGGGGTCTCAAGATCGTTTGGAGGTCATCCAAACAACCTCAAGACCATTTGAGGTCAGGTCATTCCCAATTTGAATAATAGTCCAATGATTTCAAAGTAATTAGTCCCACAATGACTAACATTGATGGTTCATCGATTTCAACCCTAATCAAATTGGGTTCAAAACCCTAATTGATGATCAATTGAAGATTGAATCAATTGAAGGACGATTCATTAAACTCACTTGAAGCATGGTGCTTAGGTTCAATTGATGAGTAATTACATAGATTCAATTGATGAGGGAGTTAACCTTGGAAACCCTAAATCGATGTAAGAGGTTGAGACCCTTTTTGATCCAATCGATTTTGAGGAAGTTTGGACCAAATGGTCTCAAGACAGTTTGAGTCCAAATGGTCTCAAGACCGTTTGGGACCAAACAGTCTCAAGATCGTTTGGGACCAAACGATCCCAAACCGATTGAGACTCAAACGGTTTCAAGCACCTACTTTGTCAAACGGTTTCAAGTACTAACTTTACCAAACCGTTTCAAACTGTTAGACCAAGACCGTTTGGAGGTCTAAACGGTCCTAGACCGTTTGAAGGTCATTCAAGCAAGACCGTTAGAGGTCTGGTTGGTGAAGACCGTTTGGGGTCTAAGTGACCAAGATCGTTTAGGCAATAATTAACTAAAACCGTATGGACAGTTAAGGTGTTTAAAGGTCAATTGTTTAATTGATCATTACATGATGTAAACCAAGGATGATTATGGTAATTGTACCCTTAATATGGTAGGGTGATTAGTACCTTTTGAATAGTTAATCCTTCATGATTATGAAAGTAATGATACAATACTTGGTGCCCACTCTTCATTCAGAGATGAGTTGACCTAATTTAATCAAGTCTGAGGTATGTATCATCTTATGGAAAATAAGAAAGAGAGAACTTCCTATATGAATGATAATCATGTAGTGGTTAATTCTCAACATTTTCAACATGAATGAATGTGTAATTTAGGGTATGATTCTTGATAGGGAGATCATGAAACCCTAATTAAGAAGGTTAATGAACCCTAACCCTGATTGAGGGCAATGATGGGTGAAACCCTAATCCATGGTGATGGTGTGATCCTAATTTAGGGTAATAACATGAGAAACCCTAATTCAAGGTATTTTAATAATAAACCTTGTTTGGACGTGAATAGTAAACTCTAATTGAAGATGATGTTATGAGAAACTGTAATCAAGGGTGAATCCATATGAAATCCTAAGTGAGGGTGATGTCATGTGGAACCCTAGACAAGTGTGATGTCATAATGAAATCATAATAATGTGATGTAAAATCTATTTCAAGGTTATGTTATGTTTTGGTATGTGATACTTTGATATGAAATCCTACATTGATAAAGGATAAATATATGTGGAACCCAAATCTTGGGTTATAATGTATGAAACCCTAACTTTGGGCAATATGATGATGAATCATATCCCAAATCTGGGTAATGAGATGAAGTATTCCAAATTGAAATAAAAAGGGAAACCCTAACCCTACGGAGGGGATAGTGGAGTTACCCTTTAATAGTGATTCTATAATCATTTTTGTATAGTGGTGATATGAATTTGATATAATTGTTATCATATGCACTAACTATGCAGGTTTCATGAGATGTTGATATAGCCAGGTATGAGCTATGATGTTTTTACTATTGAAATTGCCTTATGGGCCTTGTGAGCTATAATGTGTTGTATTGCCTAAAGAGAGAGGTAACAAGAGATATTAATGGGCTTTAAGAGCCATGTGAAATATATGCATTGTAATTTTTATGTTTACATTGGTCAGATGACCTGAAGGCATTAAGTTACCTGTTAAAGTGGTAACAAGTGTTTTGATGAACTAAGGGTTTGAACACCCATATTCTTGAATCATGATGATGAGATGATAAGGGATTGAGATCCCAATGTTTAATAAAGCTTTGAAAAGAAACTTGGTAGAAATAGTACTCAATCTTTGTAGCAGTTATTATCATGTTTTATGTTTGAAAATATGTTTGGTGTTAAAAGAATATTGTAATGTACTAATTAACCAAGTGAAATGATATCATGTAGATCCCTGGCCATAGATCCATCATCGTCAACAATTTGGTGATGGTGAAATAGGTTTTCCAATGGGAACTCCTGGAGGGCATACTTTTGAGTATGTGGGGGTTATGGGTGTGAATATCCTTACACCCTAATGGAGGAATTGATGTGAGATAAACATTAGATCTCTCAATCCTTCATTATATTTGTCGGTATGGATGTATCACTAATATCTCGATGATGTCAATGCCAGATCGATGTGAGATAAATATAATATCTCTCGATTGCGAAGAGAGTACATCATGCCGCTATAACTCTAATAGCGAAGTTTCCAGTATACCCTAGAAAGCTATTTAGCAGAGACACAAGATGTCCTACATTTGGTCCTCACATTGACTGAGGAAGATGAGGTCATGGGAATCCGACTCTTCTATTGACCTATGTATGGTACTGATTTTGGTTTCGCAATGGTCATTTGGAGTATGAGTGGTATACCTCATCTCCTCAGGGCTTAAGTATGATTGTAAAATGTAATCAGCCGTGTAGCATATTTAGTTAAGGTTGAAGTACGAGAATCATTGGTTGATGATACATTGCTTACTATGTCTTAATTGAATAAATGACATGTTGCTTTATCAAGACATAGCTGACAGTACTTGAATAGAGAATACTACTCTAATCTAATTATACATTGACTTAGTTGTTGTTGAAAATTTATAATCCTTCTGCTCAATTTTATTCTATTATCTACAATAATAATATTTCTGGCGGAGAGTTATATCTCTCGCTGGGACAATGTCCAATTGTCTCACCACCGTGGGATTCAACTTTTTAGGTAGACGTCGAGGAAGAGGCAGGAACCCTACAATGGGTGAAGAGCAGCAACAACAACAATAAGGACATCAGTGAATCCTCAAGTGGAGACATTGTCTGTCATGTCCTGTACATAGATAGTCATATGTGTCGTCTATGTACTCTCAGGTCCTAGGAGTTAGTAGATAGTTTAATATTGATCTGAGATTTTGGCTTGATGCCTCGAGATTTTATTTATGCCTGTGAATAGTTTAATAGGGTAGCAGATATATGTATCTCTTGAGAAGACAGGGTACAAGAGATGTACTGATGAACCAGAATGTAAATAAGTTAATTTGGTTCTTTATGAAAGAGTTTTTCAGTTTATGGATCTCTTGTAAAAAGTTTTAATCTTTTGTAATTTTCAGTAATTCTGATGTTAACAATCATTTCCGCATTAGTTAATCATGTTTTTATGAGTCAGACATCATAGTTTAGTTGGTATCAGAGCTCTAGGTTCGCTGAGTCTACAAAGACATAGGACTAAGGTTGTTGAGTCTGTTCTAATGTCTTCCAGTTTATCTGATAGTGTCTTCTGCTCATATAGGAGGAGAAGAAGAACTAAAGATGTCTGGATCACATGATGAGCATGCTGCCAAGAGTAGCGTTGCTGCAACAGGAGGAGGTGCAAGAGACCAAGATAGGGAGGAGTCTGTGCTTGAACAACCCCATTTCAATCAAGCAAATATGGGGAACCCAACCTTCCAAGCCATGTTTGGACATTTTATGGCAGCCATGACTCATATGACAGATAGGATGTCATTACCTACACCTGGGGCACCTACCCACCATGAAGGATAGGGAGTCGGCAAGACATTTGAATGACTTCGCTGAGTTGGAGCCACAGATTATGCTGGGACAGTTGATCCAGCGGATGCTGACATGTGGCTGACTGAGCTAGAGAAGGCCTTTAGAATCCTTAACATCCCAGAAGCTGAGAAGGTTAGACATGCGGTGTACCTTCTTAAGGGGAGTGATGGTCATTGGTGGACCATTGAGGAGGGCAAGAGGCCAGGTGTGGAGATTGAATGGGAAGTATTTTGACGAGAATTCGTCAATAGATACTTTCCTTAGATGTTCTTAGATGATAAGATCTCTCAGTTTGAGAGGTTAAGGCAAGTACCAATGAACATTAGCGAGTATGAGGCTAAGTTCATGGAGCTTATACGGTTCTGTCCGCATATGGCAGCTACCGATGAAGAAAGGATTTGACATTTTGAAAAAGGATTAAACGCTGATTTGACCACTCCTGTGTCTGCTCTGGAGAACAGGGAGAGTTTTGCTACTTTTGTGGAGTCTGTTAGATGGATAGAGAGGTATGTGACTGAGAAGCGACAGACTAAAAGTAAGAAAGTGTATCCTCAGTTTCAAGGACCCTTGTCCAAAGGTTTTAAGAAACTGAGGTTTTCTACACCAATAGCACCACCGAGGTTTAATACCCAGATGCAATGGACGTCTAATAGAGGTAGAGGTAATAGTTTACCACAAGAAGGAGCCCATAGCTCAGTATCAGTATCGGTGACAGGATCATCTAGACTTCATTTAGGGAACAGAGGTTGCTTTATATGTGGAAAGATGGGGTATCTGATGAAGGATTGTCGAGCCAGAGAGGCAAGTGTGACTCAACCTCAGAGGTAGAGTCATCAAGGTTCACAGATGCGATAGTTTCCAGGTGGCGTTAGAGGACGTGGACAAGCGTCCCAAGATGGATCGTCAGCACCCAGTAATCGAGCACTGAATCAACCACAGGCGACGTCAAGATTTTATGCGATGAATCTTCCTGATGCAGTAGTCAACCCTCGGGTTGTGACAGGTCAGATGAAACTATTTTATTCTGATATGTCTACATCCTGCGTCGTATTTGTTTTAATTGATTCGGGTGCTACGCATTCTTTCATCACTAAAAGAGTGATTCTTGACTGCAATATGACAGTTGGTCATAGGGCAGAGAGTTTGAAGTTAGAAACTCCTTTGATGGAATCTATAGTGTTGTGGGAGGTGTGTTCTCCCTGCACTCTTTTCTTTTCTGAACATTGCATTCAAGTGGATCTTATACCACTTGAGATGCACGGGTTTGATATAATTCTTGGAATGGACACTCTAGAAAAGTACAAGGTTGTCTTGGATTGTGAGCCCAAGCAAGTTGTGTTCACAGATGATAGTGACACATGGATCTTTCAAGGAGATAGAAAGATTCTTATGACCTATCTTATGTCAGCTATGGTAGCTGAGAAGTTGATGAGGCAAGGATGTTTTGCATTCTTTGCACATGTGGTAGATACCACCATGGAGAGACCTAATCCTTCTGAAGTTCATGTAGTCAGGGAATTTGAAGATGTGTTTCCTGAGGAACTTCCAGGTGTACCTCCACCCCAAGAGATTGATTTTGAGATTAATCTAATCCTGGGCACACAACCTATAGCACAAACACCGTATAGAATGGCACCTGCTGAGATGGCATAGCTTAAGAAACAGTTGCAAGAGTTGCTTGAAAAAGGTTTATTTGACTGAGTACTTCACCATGGGGTGATCTGGTACTCTTTTTTAAGAAGAAGGATGGATTGATGTGGTTATGCATTGATTATAGGCAATTGAATAAAGTAACTATAAAGAATAAGTATCCTTTGCCAAGAATAGATGACCTGTTTGATCAGTTGTGTGGCGCAACTATCTTTTCTAAAATAGATCTAAGGTCGGGATATCATCAGTTGTGTATTAAGAAGGGTGACATACCTAAGTCTACCTTTAGGATGAGGTATGGTCACTATGAGTTCACAGTTATGTCATTTGGACTGAGTAATGCACCAGCTGCATTCATGGAACTCATGAATAGAATCTTTCGACCTTTTCTTGATCAGTGTGTTGTCGTCTTCATAGATGACATCTTGATCTACAGTATAGATGCTCAACAGCATGAGCAGCATCTCCGTCAGGCTTTAACTTTGCTAAGAGAGCATAAGTTATATGCTAAATTTAGCAAATGTGAGTTCCGGTTACCAGAAGTTTCTTTTCTAGGACATGTAATATCTACTTCAGGTATTCGTGTTGATCCTAAGAAGGTAGAATCTGTCCTGCAATGGGAACAGCCGAAGACACCGACGGAAATATGCAGTTTCCTAGGGTTGGCAGGCTATTACATGAGGTTTATTAAGAACTTCAGTTCTATAGCTTTACCCCTAACCAAGTTGACCAGAAAGGAAGTTCTTTTTGCCTGGAATGACAAGTGTCAACAATCATTCCAGTTGCTGAAGGAAAGGTTGACAAGTGCTCCTGTGTTGGTCTTACCTGAGCAAGGGAAGGGGTACATAGTTTTCTGTGATGCATCTAAGAATGGCTTAGGATGTGTATTGATGCAGGATAAACAAGTGATTTCTTTTGTTTCTTGACAGCTTAAGAAACATGAGGAGAATTATCCAACACATGATCTAGAGCTAGTTGTTGTAGTCCATGCTTTGAAGATCTGGAGACATTATCTTTATGGAGAAACATTCTAGATTTTCACAGACCATAATAATCTAAAGTACATCATCTCTCAGCATGAGTTGAACATGAGGCAACGCCACTGGATGGAGTTAATCAAGGACTACGATTGTACAATTGATTATCATCCAGGAAAGGCTAATGTAGTGGTTGGTGCACTAAGTAGGAAATCAGCAACACCAGCCCTAGATAAAGCACAATTGAATTCCTTAGTGTGCTCTAAGAGGGATATGTTTATATCCTTGAGGCAAAACAATGTATAGCTAAAAGTATCATTGTTAGCCGGGTTGTTAGCTAAGATGCATATAAAACCTACTCTGAGACAGCAGATTAAAGAAGCACAGCAAGCTGATGTCATAGTTCAGCAGATTAGATCATAGTATGGTAGTGAGAAACAGGATGGTTTTCATGAGTTAGAGGATTAGGTAGTCTGTTACCATGGTAGGATGGTAGTACCTGATGCCAATGACTTGAGGAAGTTAGTTATGGAAGAATCTCATTCTTCTATGTATTCTATGCATCCAGGGAGCACCAAGATGTATCATAACTTAAAGAATATGTATTAGTGGCCTGGATTGAAGAAAGATGTAGCTGAGTTTGTTGTGTGGTGTCCAGTGTGCCAGTAGGTTAAAGCTGAACACTAGAAGCCCGCAGGAACAATGCAACCTTTGCCTATACCACAGTGGAAATGGGATTATGTAACCATGGATTTTGTAGTTGGTTTGCCTAGAACAACCAAAGGTTATGATTCCATTTTGGTGATAGTAGATAGGTTGACAAAGATAGCACCTTTCTTACCTGTCAAAACAACCTACACTGTTGAGAAGTTGGCACAACTATATGTAGATAAGATAGTGCGGCTGCATGGGGTCCCAGTTACAATTGTTTCTGATAGAGGTCCCTAGTTTACGAGTCTTTTTTGGGAACGACTTCATAAAGCTTTGGGTACACAGTTAAGGTTTATTACATCCTTTCATCCCCATACAGATGGACAATCTGAAAGGACTATACAAACCTTGGAGGACTTTCTTAGGGAATGTGTCCTTCAATTTGCAGGAAGTTGGGATCTACACCTGAGCATGACAGAATTTTCTTATAATAATAGCTATCAGCACAGTATTGACATGGCACCATATGAAGCTTTATATGGTATACGTTGTAGATCTCCTTTATGTTGGTATGAAACCAGATAATATCAACTTTTGGGTCCTGAGCTTGTGCAACAGACAACTGAGAAGATTAAAGTAATACAACAACAGTTAAAGACTGCACAGGATAGGAAGAAATCATACGCCGACAAACGGCGAATACCTTTAGAATTCCAAGTTGGAGACCGAGTATATCTTAAGGTCTCACCTTGGAAAGGAGTTCTTAGATTTGGAAGAAAAGGAAAGTTAGCTCCTAGATTCATGGGGCCTTATCCAATCATTAAACGGATTGGAAAGTTAGCTTATAAGCTGGAGTTACCACCTGAGTTCCATAGATTGCACCCAGTGTTTCACATTTCTATGCTAAGGAAATGTCATCCTGATATAGAACTAGTTCTGCAACCTATGGAGGTAGAATTAAACGATGATATATCATATGTTGAAGGACCTATGTTGATTCTTGATAGAAGAATCAAGAAGCTAAAAAAGAAAGACATTTGTCTTGTAAAAGTCCTCTGGAATCATCATGGCATTGAAGAATCTACGTGGGAGCTAGAGGAAGAGATGAGGAGGAAATACCCAACTCTTTCTCTTAATGCTTTGTTGATGATTTCGGGGATGAAATCCTTGTAAGGGGTGGATAATTTGTAACATCCCTGACCTGGGTTATGTTCTAACCCTAGGTGTTTTTCTTAATAAAGTTGATTAGATGCTTACTCTTATTTCTTGAAAAGTAATTAAGGCTCAAGAGGAACTTATATTTCAATTTCAGTCCTCTTTAAATGATGTTGAAACATTGTTTTGTTAGTTTTGGACTAAAGTGCAAATTACCCAAGTTGAGTGGTTAACTTGAAAATTGTACATGATGATATGTTCCTCATGTGTTGAAGCATCATGGGAATGAATATGATGTAGAGGTATGGCTTGTGGTAGCCTGAGTACCAAGAAAGAGATGATAAAGCAATCTCTGTGCATTAAAACCTAGTTTTGGTGTAATATGCAATTTACCCAAAACCTAGGGTTCAATATGCAAAATAGCACTTCTAGAGGGTCCCTCATGTTTCTTGGCATCATGTAAAGAAAATAAAATTAGAAGGGCACCTCATTTGAATTAATTGGAGGAGAGAGAATCTTGATATTAAAATAATCAAGATTTAAGCATAAATGGAATTTTAATTCAATTTAATGCAAAAAGAAATATATTAATTGAAGAACCCTTTAACCAAAAGGTGAGGGACTAATTTTCAAAAGTTTGGAGGATCTTGTGCCTTGCAAAGGCATGAAAAGATCTTGAGTGAGTGGAGACTCCACTCACGTTAAGTTAATAAAAAGTAATATCCACTAAAAATTGGATATTAGTATAATATGATTAAGGTGCTTAATTTCGTTCCTTTCATTCTTGGATAATGAAGAGGCTTTCCAATATAAAGAATATATCTTCGTGGCCAAGGAGTTGAGGGGGAAATTGTGGCAATAATTTTGGAAATAAAAGAAATTAATTCTATTTTCTCTTTCCTTGGATTTCCTTATACATATCTCATTTTCCACCCACACATGAACTCTTTTTCAGAATTCCTTTCTTTTCTTGCTTTGGCCAACATCAAGGGAGCTTAGGAGAAGGAGAAGGATGATACCCTAACCTTTTGGTAAGTTCTTAACCCTTTTTCACCTTGGTTTCATGGTGAAAACCGAAAATTAATGCTTGATTTCTTGATTTCTCCATCCAATCTTCAACTCTAGCCAACTCTTTCATCCAAGATCTTAAGAACGGACCTTGGGCAGTTGTAAAATCTCATCCACCATTAGAGAACGTGGATCTTGGAGCTTGGAATCAGATTAGAAGGTGGGTTATATAACTTAAACCCTTAAATATTGTTATTGCAATCAAATCACCATTATTTGTTGAACGTTTTGTTCTATTTTGTAATTCCCTAGATTCATTGTTGTAATTTCCATGAAAACGGCAGTAGATTTTGAATGAATGAAGGTAGATGATGATGATATCATACAATCCAACAAGTTTCCCTTGCAAACGGTTTTGAAGATCTTGGTTCAAACGGTTTCACCAAACTGTTTGGAGACTAAACAGTTTGCAAACCGTTTAGAGCCTTGAACCTGAAACCATTTAGAATGGTTGACCATTTGGATGGGTTGACCGTTTGAGGTTAGAACCCTAGTACTTGTTGGATGAGGATCTAATGGTTCCAATTGATTGAATTAATATGTGGACAATCAACTAATTAGAAACCCTAATCGGGTTGAGTGCTGATTTTGTAACTAATTGATTTAATTCTTTGGGTTGATTAACCCAAACGGTCTCAAGAACATTTGGAGATCACCCAAACGGTCTCAAGACCGTTTGGAGGTCAACCAAGACCGTTTGGAGGTCTGGGGTTGCATATGAGGGGGTGGTTGAAGATCCAAAGGTACCAAGTTGAAATGCAATTGATAGCTATTGTGGTGATCAATCCAATGAACTAAAGCCCAATGGAATTTCACAAGTTTTTAATGATAGATGGGGCAAACGGTCTCAAGACTGTTTGGAGGTCATCCAAATGACCTCAAGACCGTTTGAGACCAGGTCATGCCCAATTTGAATATTAGTCCAATGATTTCAAAGTAATTAGTCCTACAATGACTAACATTGAAGGCTCATCGATTTCAACCCTAATCCAATTGGGTTCAAAACCCTAATTGATGATCAATTGAAGATTGAATCAATTGAAGGATGATTCATTAAACTCACTTGAAGCATGGTGCTTAGGTTCAATTGATGAGTAATTACATAGATTCAATTGATGAGGGAGTTAACCTTGGAAACCCTAAATCGATGTAAGAGGTTGAGACCCTTTTTTATCCAATCGGTTTTGAGGAGGTTTGGACCAAATGGTCTCAATACCATTTGAGTCCAAACGGTCTCAAGACTGTTTGGGACCAAACGGTCTCAAGACCATTTGGGACCAAACGGTCCCAAACCGATTGAGACTCAAATGGTTTGAAGCACCTACTTTGTCAAACGGTTTCAACTACTAACTTTACCAAATGGTTTCAAACTGTTAGACCAAGACCGTTTGGAGGTCTAAACGATCTTAGACCGTTTGAAGGTCATTCAAACAAGATCATTAGAGGTCTGGTTGGTCAAGACCATTTGGGGTCTAAGTGACCAAGATCATTTAGGCAATAATTAACTAAAACCGTATGGACACTTAAGGTGTTTAAAGGTCAATTCTTTAATTAATCATTAAATGATGTAAACAAAGGATGATTATGGTAATTATACCCTTAATATGATAGGGTGATTAGTACCTTTTGAATAATTAATCCTTAATGATTATGAAAGTAATGATACAATACCTAGTGCCCACTCTTCATTCAGAGATGAGTTGACCTAATCTAATCAAGTCTGAGGTATGTATCATCTTATGGAAAATAAGAAAGAGAGAACTTTCTATATGAATGATAATCATGTAGTGGTTAATTCTCAACATTTTCAACATGAATGAATGTGTAATTTAGGGTATGATTCTTGATAGGGAGATCATGAAACCCTAATTAAGAAGGTTAATGAACCCTAACCCTAATTGAGGGCAATGATGGGTGAAACCCTATTCTATGGTGATGGTGTGATCCTAATTTAGGGTAATAACATGAGAAACCCTAATTCAAGGTATTTTAATAATAAACCTTGTTTGGACGTAAATAGTAAACTCTAATTGAAGATGATGTTATGAGAAACCCTAATCAAGGGTGAAGCCATATGAAATCTTAAGTGAGGGTGATGTCATGTGGAACCCTAAACAAGTGTGATGTCATAATGAAATCATAATAATGTGATGTAAAATCTATTTCAAGGTTATGTTATGTTTTGGTATGTGATACTTTGATATGAAATCCTACATTGATAAAGGATAAAGATATGTGGACTTGGGTTATAATGTATGAAACCCTAACCTTGGGTAATATGATGATGAATCATATCCCAAATCTAGATAATGAGATGAAGTATTCCAAATTGAAATAAAAAGGGAAACCCTAACCCCTAGGGAGGGGATAGTGGAGCTACCCTTGAATAGTGATACTATAATCATTTTTGTATAGTGGTGATATTAATTTGATATAATTGTTATCATATGCACTAACTATGCAGGTTTCATGAGATGTTGATATAGCCAGGTATGAGTTATGATGTTTTACTATTGAAATTGCCTTATGGGCCTTGTGAGATATAATATGTTGTGTTACCTAAAGAGAGAGGTAACAAGAGATATTAATGGGCTTTAAGAGCCATGTGAAATATCTGCATTGTAATTTTTATGTTTACATTGGTCAGATGACCTGAAGGCATTAAGTTACCTATTAAAGTGGTAACAAGTGTTTTGATGAACTAAGGGTTTGAACACCCATATTCTTGAATCATGATGATGAGATGATAAGGGATTGATATCCCAATGTTTAATAAAGCTTTGAAAAGAAACTTGGTAGAAATAGTACTCAATCTTTGTAGTAGTTATTAGCATGTTTTGTTGGTATGTATGCCCTGAGAGCCAATCATGGGATGATTGGTGGGATACATTAAGATTGATTTGATAAACATCAAAGGCAAGCTTCCAATTCTTTCTAGTTTAGTCATATGAGATAGTGATAGAATAGATTGAATGTCTAGAGAATGACAGTACTCAATGACGTATGCCTTCAGGTTGAGGACCTGAACGAAGAGATCATACGGATGCTAAGAGTTTGTACATTCTTGTTATGTCCCTGGTCGGATGTCATTGTGGAAGGTAGATAGACAGAAATGACACACAAGACTAGATTGTGGTGTTGGTTGATGACAGTATCTCATTAGTCATGATATAGAGATATCAAACCAAACACATAGGTACTTATTAGAGAACAAGTGTACCAGACAGACCCACCGTGAGTTTGACACATGGAACCATGATATGGTAGTCACACTCAGTACTCACAGTGATGGTGGTGAGTGTGATTCTTAGACCTAAAATCACTGCACTCAACACATGTCGTTGGGCACACTTTGACATCATCAAATGCAGTCCTGAAACATGGGTTGTTATAAAGGTGATGATTGGGTGGCTTTGACACATGGGGCTTTTGAGGGGTGAGTGATAGATATGGGATTTGTCCCTCCTGAGGGAGTTTGATATCCATGTCCACTTGATGAGTAGGATTGAGAAAGGCGTGCACGCATGTGTGAGTCAGTATGTGATACTGATGTCATAACATATCTCTTCCAATCTACTCTGAGACCAAGAAAGTTAATGAACGTTGATAGGATGACTGTTCCATGCCTCGAGTTTATTTGGGATATCAGTGACAAAGGAATTATACATTCAGTGTAACACCATTCACGGATTGTAGGATTGAAAGTTGTTCTCCAACTTTCTACTTTCACTTGGGTAGCTTCGAGTTCATAGGATTTAACCTGGAAGAGGAGTTTTGTCCAAAAGCAATGTTTAGATTGATTACTAAAGGAGTTTAGTAGTTCAATTAAACACTCAATTGATTGATAGCTCAAAATCATAGTGTTCAAGGTGTTGGAATGATTGATTAGAGTATCGAATTGATTGAAACCACAATTGACTGATTCTACACAATCTGCATTCCCTACCGATCGGCTCATGAGATGAACCGATCGGCTGAGTTTGGTGAACCGGTCGGCTCAAGTGTTGAGCCGATCAGCTCAAGATCAGGGTGAACTGATTGCTTCAAGTATTGAAATGATCGATTCAACTGGTGCAACCGAGCAAGTTGGGAAAGTAGGATTGGTGAGAATTTTCCTTGCGTTTCACTTGCCCAATTTGATTGGAACAAGGATTGGTATTTGATACCAATTAGAAACAAAAGAAGGAAAGTCAATCGGGAACCGACCAAGACCACCAACCGACCGGTTCACTTGTGGACCGACCGGTTAAGGTGTCCCAATCGACCGGTTCACTTGTGAACCGACCGGTTCAGGTCCCCAATTGACCATTTCAGTTGTGAAACGACCGGTTCAGGTTGTGAGTTGGTTGCTTTTGTGGAAAATCTCAAACCCTTCTACTCCTGCTTTTAGTCTTGCATTGCCCGGGATGGAGAACCCTGTCCCATGACCCTCCTATATATAGGGGTATTGGGGGCTTCTCAAAGGACAACTCAGTGCAACCAGTTGCTCTGCAAAGTTGTCCTTCTCTCTGGTTTTGGTAACTGAGAGAGAACCCGACCAAGTGCTACCCGCAAAGGGAGGTGCAGCAAGGGAAAGACAACTGTAGTTGCAACTGGAGGCAGGAGAGTGTGTTGGCGACTAGTACGTCAATAGGAGGGTGTGACTCCTTCCAATTCCTTGTGGGACAAGGAGATTGGAGTTTCAAGTGGTCCGTGTGGACTACTTCAGAGGCAGGAGGTTTCTGCCGCTAGGAGGATAGCCTTCAATCCTATCAGTCTCGGTGCGACCAGGAGCTACACAGACACTGTCCAAGACCGGAGGTGAAGACCACGCAAGACGCGAGGTATTGTCGCCGAGCAAGCCTCGGGACAAGGTATGATTCCACAAACCATCCTTTCCTATTGTATAGACGTTGACGTGTTTCCTTGTTCTGGGTTTTGGGGAGAATTTTTTTGTTTCCGCTGCCTTCTCTGATTCCCCTAAAACACAACAGTGGTATCAGAGCCACGTCAACTGCTCTATATTTTAGGAATATCGATATGGTCGATTTTGGTTTGTCGCCTTCATTTATTGCATGCGATGCGAATAATATTAGCTTTATGCATGTCCAATCCTAAGTCTACAAATCCCAATTACATATATGATATGTATTATTAATGCACTCGATACGCGTCGCCCTTAAACGGGTTTTGTGGTGGATGTATAGTGTGGTTATGGCCAATAAACCCTATCTGTGTATGGTTGTATGTGGTTGCTTGCATCTCGGTCTGCGCACCGATCTTCCTTCTCCTATTCCTGATGTAACTCGAAATAATTCGAGATTTCTTTCCTACCTTTTCTCCCCT
Organism: Alisma plantago-aquatica; assembly: GCA_963693085.1. NCBI lineage: Eukaryota > Viridiplantae > Streptophyta > Magnoliopsida > Alismatales > Alismataceae > Alisma > Alisma plantago-aquatica. Next base: position 569,895,921 of record OY856411.1, read on the forward strand.
CGAATGTAACTCAAGGTTTCTCTTTTACAATGTAAAATAGGATAGAATTTTATTTCCTGCTATGTCAAATAACGACGGACATCCTGACAACAGCTAAGACGATTGGTTCAAGGCGTGAACCGATCAGTTGACGTTCCAGATGATCGGTTCAAGGAGTGAGCTGATCGATTGATGACCGGTTTGAGGAGTGAGACGAGCGGGTGACGGCTAGAAGGAGATGCACGACGACCAGGCAAACCGATCGGTTGGAGGAGCCAACCGATCGGCTGATGGCACCCAGACGACCGGCCAGAGAGAGTAGATCATTCATATGATGAGTTGATCAACTCAGAAGGTAAAGCACAGAGTTCATCTTGTACATGTTGCATGTGATGTAGACCTAGATGATCGTGATTCCTTTTGGCTCGAGGAATCACATTAGTATGGCCATAATCATCGTGTTTATCGTTTGTGCATGTTTTCTGTGGAATATAGCATGTATATGATACGTACTATGTATTGTGGTGATTGGATATGTATATGTATATAAAAACCAAATCCCTCATTAAAATATTAAGTTTTAGATGCCTTCCAAATGCGACACAAGTGAAAAGCTTGATCGACCAAGTGTGGGCACGCCCTAGCATGGTGCACCGTCTATCTCGTGGAAGCGTGAAGGATGAATGTGTGGGTCTGCCCTAGCAGGGTGCATATTCATCGTGTTTTCTTTGGGTCGGACTTAACAAGGTGATCTAGATGGGATCTAGTACCTTGAGGTATGGAGATGATCATGGCAAGGAGATTCATATGACATCTTATCAAGAGTTGCATATGATGCAATTGGCAAAAGTTGCCTACCTGAGAGATCTATGTTGTGGGTGACAGCCCTAGCTGGTCCATGACTTAGAGGATTTCAGGATCTTGCCCACTAGAAGGTTGTACGTTGCAATCTTCCGAATTGATGGTGAGGGCTATCAATTTGAATTAAAATAGTGGGAGTGATAATTAATTAAAGGACTAATTATATCGTCAACTTTTCAAATCAATCAAATAAGTCAAAAATGAGTTTTTGGACTAAAATTGTATATTTCCTTTGTAGTGAAAATGACAACAAACAACAATCACTTCTCTTTGCGATCGGTCCTTGAAAAGGACAGACTAAATGGGACAAACTTCCATGACTGGTATAGGACATTGAGAATTATTCTCACTCAAGAGCGAAAGCTCTATGTCCTGGATACTCCAATTCCAGAGGAACCGGCTCCTAATGCACCAAAGGTAGAAAGGGACGCTTACAAGAAGCATTCTGATGATGCCATTGATGCAAAGTGCTTGATGTTGTGCTCCATGAACCATGAGTTGCAGAGACAACATGAGAATATGGGTGTCATTGAGATGATTCAGCATCTCAGGAACCTATATGAAGATCAGGCACGACAAGAGAGATATGATGTCTCAAGGGCACTGTTCAAGTGTGTCATGACAGAAGGAGATTCAGTTGGTCCTCACACACTCAAGATGATTGGGTATGTGGAGAACCTGCAAAGACTGGGATTTCCACTGAGCCAAGTGTTGGCTACTGACTTGATACTGCAATCGTTGCCAGAATCTTACAGTCAGTTTGTGATGAACTACAACATGAACAACTTTGAAAGGCCACTGTCAGAGTTGTTGGGCATGTTGAGGACAGCCGAGACACAGATGAAGAAGGACAAGCCTAAGTTTGTGATGGTGATCACGAGCAAGAAAGGCAAGTCCAAGCGCAAGGGCAAGGGCAAAGCTAAGAAAGGTTTTGATGCTAGCTAGGAGCCCAAGACGACTTCAGCTCTCAAGGCCAAGGGATGCGTGACCAAGAAAGGCAATTTCCACCATTGTCAAAAGCCAGGACATTGGAAAAGGAATTGTCCTCTCTATCTGGAGGAACAAAAGAAGAAGGAGGCAACAGACGTCTCGAATTAAAGGTGTCATGAAAGTAAACTTGTAACACTTTTTGAGGTATATGATACCAAGATGTAAAGTGTAAAGCACTCAATAAATGGGGCAAGTGTTGCCGCCATAGATAGGAGTACTTTAGTTTATTTTCAACCTAAAAGGCATGTAATACAGTTATGAACTGCTATTTCATATTTTCCAATAGATAGAAACACTTTATTTTTGCATATTGTATGACAATGATGGCAATCAATAAAGTTGATGTTTCAATCTTTTAAAGATGTGATCTTTGTGGAAATGCCTTGCTTATCTTGTGGTATTTGATATGCATAAGATAAAATGATACCTAAAAGTTATAGATAACTCAAACAATCAAATTAGCATAAATTATGAGAAATTCATTTCTAGTGTCCATATGATGGATAAATCTAGACTCTTTTGGTTAGAGAACCGTTAAGAGACATGATTAATCAATCTTCACTAATGGTAGTGGGAGAATGATTATCCTATTAGGTATAATACATGTGATGTATTTACATACCTATTGGAACAAATGCTAATACTTCAAATGGTGTTTAGAGAAATACCAATATGAATATCTTGAAGTGTTCAAGATTATCATAGATGAAGTGCAAATTTGGTAAAGTGTTAATTCTTGATGAGATCAATGATTGAAATACTTGGACCAAATGTTTGATATCCTTATGAGTGATTATGATAATGTATCATAGTGAACTCATGATTAAGGCATGTTGATGTCTAAATCAAGAAGGAATCATACTCTAAGGAGTTAGAGAATGATTATCAAATAACTAAATTCTTCTTAATAAAAGAATACCCCTCACTAATAAAAGAAATTAAGAATCACAAGGGTTGTGAGTTCTTATATCTTTAACAGATACACCTCAATTATCTTTGTGATAAGTTGTTCATGTGATGAGTCAACTATCCAGATGAATATGAGGAATCAAATTCTGAATTATGGTTTATGACCATTACATCCTAAATGATATCCATGTGAACCATAAGGTATGACCTTAATGGTAGCACTCATTGGATGAAATCCATAAGTGCAAATGAGTCTTAAGTGATTAAGACACATGGATAACATTTTGAGAAGGATGATGCTTGTTGATTGCAACTTAATGACTGAGACATTTAGCATATGGATACTAAAACCGCATTCCTATGAGGAATAAAATAAGGATGTGTATGTGACACAACCTATAAGGTTTATAAATCCACTAATGCAAATGAAGTCTATAAGTTACAATGGACTAATCAATGTGATTGATTGAGTACAAGCAACTCATAATTGGATCTTTACTTTGATGATATAGTCAAAGGGTTTGACTGATATGTCAAAGATAAAGAAGGGATTTGTGATTTAGTGGGAGCGTATTCACATTCCACATGTTGATGTGAAATGGAATTGTTCTAGAATGGAAATCCAAAGTGGAAATTATCTTAAAGGAAGATAGAGATGTTTCCTATATGATAGGAATAGAGATCTATAGAGATAGTTCTCGAAAACCTCTTGACCTAAAAAGAAAAAACATACATTGGCAATCTGTACTGAAGGGTTCAGTATGCACAGATTCAGTGGGAGAAAACTTGTCCATGTTACATGAAGTTAGTATCCCAAGGCCAAGTGTCCAATTCTTATGAAGAATGGGAACACTAAGAATAGATATGGATCTATCATGTATGTAATCATCCCATTATCTTGCATGTCAAGAACAAAATGCATTCATCATCTTGCATGTATGACATGGCAATATGATGTGATCATCCTAATAACTCGTATGTGGGACATGACGAGTGGATGTTTGTCTGCTTCCAGTAAGGGTTAGTGGAATACCATGAGAACTTGATAAGTACTTGTGAAGTACTAGTTCTATGGAGATAAGGAAGAGTTCAATGTAAAGAGTTACATTGATGCGAACTTCCGAAAGGACAGAAAATTAATCGCAAAATATATATAAGATATATATAAAAGTGAAAGTTTGTTGATAATTGGAAATGTTCCAATAAAATCACTTAAATGGAAATGTTGAGTATCTATGTGTTAAAGAACAGCAGTAGATACTATATGGATCTAGATGTTCATGAGATTAACTTATAGATATTCCATTCATTGATGACAAGCATGGAATCCTTGATCATTCAATGTGGCTAAAGGTCAGCAAAGGAATACTAGATCGCATATGACGGCAACTCCATCTCATACGTGTGACGTATAACGAAGAGATGTGAGACATGCAATTTATACTGACTTTGGCAAGATGTTTCCATTACTCACTATGTTCGCACTAGAGCACAGTAACATGTGGGACATGTTTGAAGGTCACTATGAATATGATTCAAGGGTGATTGGCTCGCAGTGCAAGTGGGAGTCTGTTGGTATGTATGCCCTGAGAGCCAATCATGGGATGATTGGTGGGATACATTAAGATTGATTTGATAAACATCAAAGGCAAGCTTCCAATTCTTTCTAGTTCAGTCATATGAGATAGTGATAGAACAAATTGAATGTCTAGAGAATGACAATACTCAGTGACGTATGTCTTCAGGTTGAGGACCTGAACGATGAGATCATACAGATGCTAAGAGTTTGTACATTCTTGTTATGTCCCTGGTCGGATGTCATTGTGGAAGGTAGATAGACAGCAATGACACATAAGACTAGATTGTGGTGTTGGTTGATGACATAATCTCATTAGTCATGATATAGAGATATCAAACCAAACACATAGGTACTTGTTAGAGAACAAGTGTACCGGACAGACCCACTATGAGTTTGACACATGGAACCATGATATGGTAGTCACAGTCAGTACTCACAGTGATGGTGGTGAGTGTGATTCTTAGACCTGAAATCACTACACTCAACACATGTCGTTGGGCACACTTTGACATCATCAAACACAGTCCTGAAACATGGGTTGTTATAAAGGTGATGATTGGGTGGCTTTGACACATGGGGCTTTTGAGGGGTGAGTGATAGATATGGGATTTTTCCCTCTTGAGGGAGTTTTGATATCCATGGCCACTTGATGAGTAGGATTGATAAAGGTGTGCACGCATGTGTGAGTCAGTATGTGATACTGATGTCATAACATATCTCTTCCAATCTACTCTGAGATCAAGAAAGTGAATGAACGTTGACAGGATGACTGTTCCATGCCTCGAGTTCATTCGGGATATCAGTGACAAAGGAATTATACATTCATTGTAACACCATTCACGGATTGTAGGATTGAAAGTTGTTCTCCAACTTTCTACTTTCACTTGGGTAGCACTGATGTGTGACTAGGCACCGCTCTTTGCTTGTGAAGTCATAAGTGTTATGGACTCTCACTGCCAACGTGAAATGGACCTGTAGGGTCACACACATAGGATTTAACCTGGAAGAGGAGTTTTGTCCACAAGCAATGTTTAGATTGATTACTAAAGGAGTTTAGTAGTTCAATTAAACACTCAATTGATTGATAGCTCAAAATCATAGTGCTCAAGGTGTTGGACTGATTGAATAGAGTATCAAATTGATTGAAACCGAAATTGACTGATTTTGCACAATCTGCATTCCCAACCGATCGGCTCATGAGATGAATCGATCGGCTGAGCTTGGTGAACCGGTCGGCTCAAGTGTTGAGCCGATCGGCTCAAGATCAGGGTGAACCGATTGCTTCAAGTGTTGAAACGATCGATTCAACTAGTGCAACCGAGCAAGTTGGGAAAGTAGGATTGGTGAGAATTTTCCTTGCGTTTCACTTGCCCAATTTGATTGGAACAAGGATTGGTATTCGATACCAATTAGAAACAAAAGAAGGAAAGTCAATCGGGAACCGACCAGGACCACCAACTGACCGGTTCACTTGTGAACCGACCGATTGAGGTGTCCCAACCGACCGGTTCACTTGTCAACCGACCGGTTCACTTGTGAACCGACCGGTTCAGGTCCCCAACCGACCGTTTCAGTTGTGAAACGATCGGTTCATGTTGCGAGTTGGTTGCTTTTGTGGAAAATCTCAAACCCTTCTACTCCTGCTTTTAGTCTCGCATTTCCTGGGATGGAGAACCCTATCCCATGACCCTCCTATATATAGGGGTATTGGGGGCTTCTCAAAGGACAACTCAGTGCAACCAGTTGCTCTGCAAAGTTGTCCTTCTCTCTGGTTTTGGTAACCGAGAGAGAGCCCGAGCAAGTGCTACCCGCAAAGGGAGGTGCAGCAAGGGAAAGACAACTGCAGTTGCAACTCGAGGCAGGAGAGTGTGTTGGCGACTAGTACGTCAACAGGAGGGTGCGAATCCTTTCAATTCCTTGTGGGACATGGAGATTGGAGTTCCAGGTGGTCCGTGTGGACTACTTCAGAGGCGGGAGTTTTCTGCCGCTAGAAGGACAACCTTCAATCCTGTCAGTCTCGGTGCGACCAGGAGCTGCACAGACATCATCCAAGATCAGAGGTGAAGATCGCACAAGGCGCGAGGTATTGTCACCGAGAAAGCCTCGGGACAAGGTATGATTCCACAAACCATCCTTTCCTATTGTATAGACGTTGACGTGTTTCCTTGTTCTGGGTTTTGGGGAGAATTTTTTTGTTTCCGCTGCCTTCTATGATTCCCCTAAAACCCAACAGTTTTATGTTTGAAAATATGGTTGGTGTTAAAAGAATATTGTAATGTACTAATTAACCAAGTCAAATGATATCATGTAGAGCCCTGACCATAGATCCATCATCGTCAACAGTTTGGTGATGGTGAAATAGGTTTTCCTATGGGAACTCCTGGAGGGCATACTTTTGAGTATGTGGGGGTTATGGGCACGAATATCCGTACGCCCTAATGGAGGAATTGATGTGAGATAAACATTAGATCTCTCAATCCTTCATTATATTTTCCGAGATGGATGTATCACTAATCTCCTGATGATGTTAATGCCGGATTGATGTGAGATAAATATAATATCTCTCGATTGCGAAGAGAGTACAACATGCCACTATAACTCTAATAGTGAAGTTGCCAGTATACCCTGGAAAGCTATTTAGCAGAGATACAAGATGTTCTGTATTTGGTCCTCACACTGACTGAGGAAGATGGGGTCATGGGAATCTGGCTCTTCTGTTGACCTATGTATGGTACCGATTTCAATTTCGCAATGGTTGGTTGGAGTATGAGTGGTATACCTCATCTCCTCCAGGCTTAAGTATGATTGTAAAATGTAATCAGTTGTGCAGCGTATTTGCTTAAGGTTGAAGTATGAGAATCATTGGTTGATGATACATTGCTTAGTATGTCTTGATTGAATAAATGACATGTTGCTTTATCAAGACATAGCTGACAGTACTTGAATAGAGAATACTACTCTAATATGTTTATGCATTGGCTTAGCTACTGTTGAATATTTATAATCCTTCTGCTCAGTTTTATTCTATTATCTGCAATAATAATGTTTCTGGTGGAGAGTTATATCTCTCGTTGGGATAATTTTCAATTGTCTCACCGCTGTGGGATTCAACTTTTTAGGTAGACGTCGAGGAAGAGGCAGGAACCCTACAGTGGGTGAAGAGCAGCAACAACAACAACAACGACAACAGTGAATCCTCAGGGGGAGACATTGTCTGTTATGTCCTATACATAGAGAGTCCTATGTGTCGTCTTTGTACCCTCGGGTCCTAGGAGTTAGTAGATAGTTTAATATTGATCTGAGATTTTGGCTTGATGCCTCGAGATTTTATTTATGCCTGTGAATTGTTTAATAGGGCAGCAGATATATGTATCTCTCGAGAAGACACGGTATAAGGGATGTACCGATGAACCAGAATGTAAATAAGTTACTTTGGTTCTTTATGAAAGAGTTTTTCAGTTTATGGATATCTTGTAAAAAGTTTTACTTTTTAGTGATTTTCAGTAATTCCGTTGTTAACAATCTCTTCCGCATTAGTTAATCATGTTTTTATGAGTCAGACGTCACAAATAACATGATGTTGAGAGAAGTGTTGTTGCACCAGGTGGTGGTGCAAGGAACTAGGCACGAGAAGATCAGGTTCTTGAAGTCCCCCAGTTTTACCTATCCATGCTTGAAAATCCTTCCTTTCAATATCTTTTTGGGTATTTCACGGCTACAATGATGCATATGGAGGACAGGATGCCCACACCTCATCCTAGGGCACCCGTTCCTAATGCATAATCTTTGGGTACTGGGAAGACTTTAAGCGACTTCACTGTGTTGGGGCAATAGAGTATGCTTGGACAGTTGATCCAGCGGATGCGAATCTGTGGCTTATCAAGTTTAAAAAAACCTTCAAGATCTTTAGTATCCTTGATACTGATAAGGCGAACCATGTGGTGTACCTTCTAGAAGTAGATTGATGGCCACTAGTGGGCCATAGAATAGGAGAAGAGGCTGGTGTTGAGGTAGGTTGGGAAGAATTCTGACATGAGTTCATCAATCAGTACTTTCCATGGACATATCTTAATGAGAAGATCAATAATATTAAGTAGATCAGGCAAGGATCCATGACAATAAATGAGTATGAGGCTAATTTTAAGGATCTTATACCCATTTGTCCCCACACGGATGCTTTAGATGATGAGAGGATTTGGCATTTTGAGAAGGGGTTGAATGATGAGTTGTCTACCCTAGTATCTATCTTAGAGAATAGAGAAAGGTTTTCCATGTTTGTGGAATCGGTCCAGAGGATAGAGATGTCTATGATAGATAAGTGTGAGGCAAGCACTAGGAAGAGTCATGCACGGTCCTAGGGGTAGTCGACATGTGGCTTTAATAAACCAAGGTTTTCTGTATCTCTAGCACTATAGAGGCCTGGTGTGCAGATCCAGTAGTCATTAATAAAGGTAGAGGCCATAGCCTTCCACCTATAGGAGCCCATAGAATAGTGTCCATATCAGTGATGGGGTTGTCTAGGCCATAGTATGAGACCTGACCTTGCCATAAGTGCGGACAGGTAGGACATCTAAGGCCGGAGTGTCCAGTGAGAGACGATTAGGTGACCCAACAACCAAGGCAGGGCCACTAGGGATCACAGAGTCAACAGTTTAGCAGTACAAGGGGATGAGAACATGGTCAAGCATCAGAGTTGAGATCGCCTACTCAAGGAAGTAGAGGATGGGGGTGACAATAGGCAACAACTAGATTCTACACCATAAGTCAGCTGGAGGCGGTGCTCAACTTGTGAGTAGTGATAGGTCAGATGGATTTATTTCATTCTGATTTGTCTTCTTCTTACTTTATATCTATTTTGGTTGACCCGGGTTCAACACACTCCTTTATCACTTATGAAGTGCTTGACAGTTGTCTTGTGCATGTTAGTCATAGGAAAGATAGTTTTCCCCATTGGTTGGTTCAACGGTGTTGCAGGAGGTGTGTCCCTCCTGTGTCCTTTCTTTCTCAGGGCACATCATTCAAGTGGATCTCATACCAATCAAAATGCATGGATTTGATGTAATCCTTAGAATGGAAACCTTATAGAAGTACATGGTGATCTTGGACTGTAGTTCCAAGAAGGCGATGTTTGTAGACGGTGATGAGACGTGGATCTTCCAGGGAGATAGGAAGATTATTTTGACGTATCTGGTGTCTGTGATGGTGGCAGAGAAGTTATTGAGGCAAGGTTGTGAGGTGTTCTTGGCACATGTGTTGAGTACTAAAATGGAGAGTCCTAGTATCCAGGAGGTTCTAGTTCTGATAAGAATTTGAGGATGTGTTTCCTGAGGAATTTCTAGGTGTTCCTCTGCCTAGAGATTGATTTTGAGATCAATCTAGTCCCAGGGATGCAATCGACAACTCAGACATTGTACAGGATGGCTCCAACTGAGATGGAATAATTGAAGAGGCAGTTGTAAGATCTGCTTGACAAATGTTTTATCAGACCTAATACATCATCATGGGGTGCTCTAGTGTTGTTTGTAAAGAAGAAGGACCATTCCATGAGTCTGTGTATAGACTATAGACAGTTGAACAAGATGACAATAAAGAATGAGTATCCCTTTCCAAGGATATACGACCTATTTGATCAGTTATGTGGTATGACAATGTTCTCAAAGATAGACCTAAGGTTAGGATATCACCAGTTTTGGATCAAGGAGGATGACATATCTAAGTCTCTTTTAGGATGAGGTATGGTCATTATGAGTTTGTGGTGATGCCATTTGGGCTATCTAATGCACCGACAACATTCATGGAGTTGGTGAACAGAGTGTTTTAGACGGTTCTTGATCACTTTATGGTGGTCTTCATAAATGACATCCTAATATACAGTTGTGATAGCCAGTAGCATGAGCAACATCTTCGCCAGGCGTTGACTCTACTGAGATGACATTGACTTTACGCTAAGTTTCGTAAGTGTGAGTTCAGGTTGAAGGAGGTAGCTTTTTTGGGATATGTTATTTCTATTTATGGTGTTCATGTGGATCCCAAGAAGGTTGAGTCCATGACACAGTGGGAGCAGTCAAAGACACCAATAGAAATTTGTAGTTTCATGGGTTTGGCAGGATATTACATGAGGTTGATCAAGGACTTCAGTGTTATAGCTTTACCCCTAACTATATTGACAAGGAAGGATGTGTCATTTGTCTAGGATGATAGATGTCAACATGCTTTTTAGGCATTGAAGGAAAATTTGACAAGTGCACCAGTGTTGGTCTTTCCTGAGCAAAGGAAAGGATGCATAGTTTTTGTGATGCGTTCGGGAATGGTTTGGGTTGTGTGTTGATGTAGGATAATCAATTGATTTTGTTTGCTTCCCAACAACTTAAGAAACATGAGGAAAACTACCTGACCCATGGCCTAGAGTTAGCTTCCATAGTCCATGCCTTGAATATATGGAGGCACTACCTTTATGGAGAGATGTCAGATCTTCACGGACCACAAAAATATGAAGTATATCTTTTTGCAACAGAAGATGAACATGAGGAAGTGGCACTGGATGGAGTTAATAAAAGACTTTGATCTCACAATAAATTACCATCCATGGAAGGAAAATGTCATGGTAGATGCACTGAGTAGGAAGTCCTCTTCATCGTCATCTATAGATAAGGCACAGTTGTGTTCCTTGATATGACATAAAAGAGACATTCTGATTTCCTATGTCAGATAAATGTTAAGCTGGAGGTTTCATTACTAGTAGGGTTGTTGGCATAGTTACAGATGAGGCCCTGCTGAGATAGTAGATCAGAGAGGCACAATAGGTAGATATTATGATACGAAAGATTAAATCTGAGTTTGGTAGTGAGAAGCATGATTGCTTTCATGAGGCAGAGGACGCGATAGTTTGTTACCATGGCAGAGTTATGGTTCCTGATGATGATAATCTAAGAAATATGGTTCTAGATGAGGCTCACTCATCTATGTACGTTATGCATCTAGGTAGCACCAAGATGTATCACAATCTAAAGGACACATATTTGTGGCCTGGCTTGAAGTGGGACGTAGCAGAGTTTGTTACAAGATGTGTAGTGTGTCAGTAAGTTAAAGCTGAGTCTCAGAAGCCTATAGGGATGTTGCAATTGTTGCCTATTCTACAGTGGAAATGAGATCATGTGACTATGAACTTTGTGGTTGGTCTACCTAGGACAGCCAAAGGCCATGATTCCATCTGGGTGATAGGTTGACCAAGTCAGTGCATTTCCTTCCTGTAAAGACAACATATACAATTGAGAAGCTTGCCCAGATCAATGTTGATGAGATAGTGTAGTTGCATGGTGTTCCAGCTACCATTGTGTCTTATAGAGGTCCCCAGTTCCATTTCTTGACATCATCTAGAGTAGAGAGGGAGACTTGGGTGCCTTGTTTGCATCTTGGATGAGTGGTAGCATTCTTGGTAATGTTTAAGGCACATATAAGTGATATGTGTGTTTTCACCTATGAGTGTGTGTGGTGTGTTGGCTTTGGCTAGTAGGGCCGCACCCTTAATGGGTGGCCAAGAGGTCGAGACCCCACTAAGAGTGCATCACCATGCTTTACATGTTAGGCAAGAGTGGCTGTGTGTGGATCTTTTTGCGTGGACAAGTGTCTCCTCGATGTCTTAAGGTGGTGACACCTCTCTTTTGATCCTTCTCCCATCCCACAAGTGTATAGCTTCTTTCCTCTTCACACAAGTGAACCTTTCAGCCATTATTATTTTCCCTTTCCTTGTGGATGACCTTGGAGCCTTGAGGTGCAAGAAGAATCCTCCTTTAAAGCTTGGCGTTTAGATCCTTAGCTTGTGGTAATTCTTATTCATCATCACACCTTGGTGAGTTCTGCTTTCTTTGCAATGTCTTCCTTAGTTTTGCTTCTCCATTTTCTTCCCTTATCTCGACATTGGATCATGCCTTGGTATGAAAGATGTTCTTGAGGAAAGAACCCTCATCTCTAGGGTCATAGACCATGATGGGATGAAGCTCCCTCTTTCTTTCCTTTCTTTCTTCTTCCTTGGAACAACTAGGGCCTATCTTTCTTTTCCTTTTCCTTTTCCTTTTCCTTTTCCTTTTCCTTGGGCTATCTTGACCTTGATATCTTATTCTCTTAGAGGTGTTGTTGAGACTGAGATTGGGACCCTTGGTGGATCATCTTCAACCTTTGGATTGTGTGCTAGGAGCTTTGGTCTTAGAGCTTGCATCCTTGGTGGTGATCTTCTTAAGGCAGGTTATATAACTCTTAGCCTATATATCATTTCACTCTTCACTTATGCATGCATTTATTTCCTTTCTCTAAGTCACTTCCTCAACAAGATAGTACTTGAGGGTGATCTTATGAACTATTTTGGTAACATAAGTCTTTCTTGGTTGAATGAAATTCGAACCCTAAGCTTAGCTTGTTGTTTTGGGGTGTGTAGAGGATGATCTTTTACCCTTGAATATGGTACTTTCTTGAAGCGAGTACAGATGTCTATCTTGTGGGGTTTCCCTTGATGATTATAGAGTTTTCTTGCCATTTCAGATCTTGTTTTTCCTTATCTCGACCTTGGTCATACTTTGGTGATGGTCTTGGCCATATAGTGTTGTGCCTATCACCCTAGCTATGCTATAGTTGTAACCCATGACGGCTTATGGCTGATGATTTAGCTAATACACCTTACATTGGTGATAGAACCGATATGCCCATGATAAAGTTAGGCCAACACCCTAGGATGGTGTTAGAAATGTTACACCATGAAGGAGATGGGCCGATATCCATTTTGGTGATAGGAAGACACCCTCGGATGGTGTTAGAACCATTACCCTATGAAGGTGTGACACGATTTTTACGTGCGTAGAAACACAAGTGTACGCGTCAATGTAATATAGGCCCTTGTGAGGCCCCAGTCGAACTTAGGGATATGTGAATTGTCCGAGACTACTACTAACTACTCGCAATCAGCTAGACCGATTAAATAGTTGAAGAGTTGTTGTTAACATTAAAAGAAAATGAAATAAAACAAAACAAAGCAATTGATTAAATGTTTGGTTTAATCAACTCAAGATGAGATCTTTAGGATTGCGGTTTCATCGCGGGTTTTCATTGTACTAAATTCTATTTGGTCATTCAAATTTATCTCTCTATCTGGGTAGTGGACTAAAATCAGAATTGCCCACTGTCGTGGTACAATTCACTACCTACGTCTAGGTCGGTTCCACCATCATAGTAACCTATACCCTAAACTAGGTGCATTTAAAATGATCTCTCGGTGTCCACCATTAACCTTACACCACCTTGTTCAAGGGATTTGTTAATTAATGTAAATTATGTCTCTTTCCAACCATTAATTCTTCTTTCAAAGTAATTAAGGGCATTAGATTATTATTATGGTGATCAAGCATAACAATATATTTGAGAAAACGAAATTATACCACAGATTTAAGAGATAAAGTATGAATTACTGTGATAAAATTGTCATACAATGAATTCTCGGGCTACTCCCAGTCCCAAAGACAAAGGGGATTAGCCCCGCATGTTCATCTCAAAGTAAAACATGGTAGAGAAAAGGGGAAACATGAGAAAAACGTGATTGAGTGGTGAAACCCCTAAACGGAGAAGATCCAAACGATCCTTGGCGTAGAATACGCGTTCTCCCGCCTTTTGGTGGTGGAAATCGTCTTCTTCAGCATCCGGATCGGCTGGGGCGTGCTTCTGGGCTCCGTTCTTCTCTCCACACCTTCTCAGAACGTGGGCAGCGGCTAATGACGTCATTTTATGCTCTTGGCCACCATCATTAGGTATAATTACCGAGTTAGGTCATCAAATAATCACAGCCGTCAGATTTAGATCAATCTGAAACCAACTTGTATCTGACGGTGTCGATACTATCGATGCGAGTCGATAGTATCGACCTTGCGCTGTATCGGCTGATCTTGTTTTCTTTCCTTTGTCGCGACTGATGCCACCTTGATACCATCGACGCAGGTCGATGGTATCGACATTCTTAGGCATCGGTTTTTGTCCTTTTGCGTCGTTGTAGCTCCACCTGTCGATAGTATCGACCGATGTGTCAATAGTATCGACTCTCTTTTCTCCAACAACCTGATGGTATCTCGATACCATCAACTCTCCTGTCGATAGTATCGACTTTCTTCTACTCCTTGCGGCTGGCAACCTGTGGTTCGGTCGATGGTATCGACCGCTGTCGATGGTATCGACAGAAGCAGAAACTTGTTTTTCCTAAAATTACAACACGAAACCACATATGCCTACACAAAACATATTCTTTTGATAATTTATACTCAAAATACTGAAATAAGGGAGATTTGACATAGAGAAATATCATAGACCAAAGTAGATGAATTATGCAACATTAACCACAGAAATGACTAATAAATGCATAAAACACATATAAAACAAGTCTATAAATGTGACTCAAAATCATCGCATCAAACTCCCCTAAGCTTGAACATTGCTCGCCCTCGAGCAACTAAACCTTAGAATAGAATTGCCAGAGTCAACTAAAGAACAAATCATCACAACAGACATCCCATATGATCTCCACCAGACATTCACATTCTGGCCCTTACTAACCACAGAATGATAATTACCCTAAAGGCGACAGTAATCATCCATAAAAGATATATACCTCAAAACTGATGAACACTATCACATAAGGCAGTTAACATAATAAAACTCGCCGGTCCAGACTTGGTGCATCTTGTGATCTTCTAAACTACGTTGCTCGCCCTAACTACCATCTACATGGAAGCAACTCTCCTAATATTCACAAGTGAGGAGAAAATCACGATGGCCTACCAATTCGAGCAACGGGTGGATGGAATGGGTGGCTCATGGAAGAAATGGAAGCATTATACGATTTCAACATGCATAAAACAAAAATGCCCTAAATGATGCATTTGCACATGAAAAATGCCTTAATGCCTAAGATTGGGTGGAATGATGCATGCACTAACATCCCGTCTCAAAATGAGATGGATATCTAACTGAGCTACATCATGTACTTACTCATCTTAAGATGCAGGTGAGATTATGTTCCTTTCTCCCTCTTATTCTACTTGCTTCTTAATAATTTCTCTCTTTCCTTCTCATTTTTTGCAAGAGATAAAATTTTTTCTTTTTTTTCTTTTTTCAGGCCATTATATCCACAAATTACAATGAATAATTTATTGGGCTTGCTTTTTCTGCATAACTCAAAGATTTGAACTATCTAGAAGGTATGGAACAATATAATTCACCATTAAAGAAGAAATGAGGTACATGATATACTCTATGCATAAGAATTATGAATGCAGCTAAATGACACGCACCTAAGGGTAATGTGCATGTATAATTATTCTATTTTTTTTAATTTTGATTTTTTTTGCAAAACGTATGAAAGTGATTGCAATGCAAGTCCTATCTACATGATATGCAATAAAAAAGGTTAAAACCGTAAAGTACTTCCAATTCTTATGGTGGATTGTGAAAAACAATGAGGTGGAAAGATCACAAGACTAATTGACTGAACCTTTGAAAAGTATTATGTGTCCCTCCTTACTGACCTGTGTAATAGTTGAGAGGCTTCTCTCTCTTACTTCAAATTAGAGTCTCATTATCATTTGGTCAGTTTAGGCTCAAACAACCAAATCCGTCCCCTTTCCGTGAATCAATAGGAATGTACAGTTGTGATTTTCTGTTTTAAAGTTGACAAAACCAATCATTTTCTTAAGTTATGTGCTTTTTAATTTTCCCTTAATTCCCATGTACATGCAACTGAGATGACACAAGACCTAAGACATCCACGAGTACACTAGATAGAATGTGGATCCTACAAACAAACTAAGATTGCAAAAAATAAATGACAATAACAAAAGCAATAAAACTAAAAACTAAGAAAATAAAAGATAGAGTTGTTCCAACTACCCCCCCAAGCTTGAATTCGACTATGGCCTCATAGTAAAAAACAATCTTAAAGGTTGGAACAGAGATACCGATTTACTCTTCAGGCGGAGGCGGGTACTGTGGGGCCGAAGTGTCCCAGGATGGGTACTCTCCCTGAAAGCTCAAATCAAACTGGGGCATAGGAGGAGGTTGTGGATACCCCCCAAATTAGTTCTGGCTCCTGTAGTGATCATAAAAGGGCTGTTGCTGCATCTCCATCCTATGCAACCGGTCATGAATCTGTTGTTGGTTGCCAAGGAGGAGGCGCTCATTCTCGAAGATCGCCCGCTGATTGTCAAGTAACCGGTTCGTAGTATCCTGAATACCAGTATACACTGTTGTATGATGATGCTGCGTCTGCTGTATGTCCTGCAGCATAGCATACATTCCCTGCATTGAGTAGACATCCTCGCTTGACTGCGAGGGCGATGGTGGTGGCGGAGGCTGCGAAGATGAAGATGCACCCGGATGCATGCAAGGACGCTTCCTAGGTGCCACTCGTGCCCGAAGAGGAGTGTAGGCCTCCTCTCTTCTTCAGCCTCGTCGTCATTGTCGTCGTCGTTGTTGTCGTCTTCATCGGAGTCAGCAATGGCTATGATAGGCCATCAGAAATGTTGCGCCCCTTCGATATTGAAGACAGGATCGGGAAGCGAGCATTCTTGGTATGCATGGTTGACGTGGCAGTGTGCATACGCCAATCCATCTCGAAGAAGGATGAGGTTGGAGTGGTGCAGATGTTGTAGGTTCACCTTGCTCCTGTTGGAGAGAGGAGTAAGCTACTGAAAATTCAACCCAAGGTAGGAGGCCAGCTTTGTGATAAGCCCTCCAAAGTGAATTGGAGCTTTCCGTGTACTCCTCTTTACCACAAAAACGCGCGTTAAGAAGAACGCACCCCAGTTGTATTCTTGGCGCTTCAAAAGCTTGTTCAAGAAAAACAAGTCCGTCTCCTGGAACTTGCTAAGAGCTAAATCACCATGGCCAAATAAGGTGGTGCAGATCATGCGGTGTAGAACCCGCACGAAAGGATGCTCGAAGTCTGCTACCGCCGCGTTGTGGTAGCTTACAGATTTTCCCGGAGGCACCGTCACAAGATCGACGAAGATGGCGTCATAGTCAGTACGGTTGTCCGACTGCTGGTAGTCATTTGGTGAATGATTCCAGTTGTAAATCTTATTGAACTGACGGAGTGTAAGATTGTAGTCATTGTTGTACAACCAGAAAGACACCCGGCCCTTGATCCACTCTCGGTCAATGGCTATGACGTCGTTGGGTACGACGCAGACGTCCAGCGACGCCATAAACTCAGCCACCAGCTCCTTGTATGTCGGCCAGTCACCGAAGAACGGCTGGCCGTCAGCATGAAACTCCATCTCATCGGGCCTCCTGCCTGTGTGCCTCGCCTGCCCTTTCAAGACGTAGGTGAGATTAGCGTCGAACCCCAAGTTATGGATCATGTCGCGGTCGACGTGATGGGTCAACTCGATTTTCCTCTTTAGAATTTCCTCATAGATCTTCTTGACCTCCGCAGATGGGTGAACAAGCCGCAGGCGTGAAATCGATGTAGTCGGTGGCGGCACGAACTCCGGGATGTCCATCGGGTTGGCGCGTGAAGAAGATGCACCAGTAACATGCACCAGTAACATGCACCAGTAACATGCACCATGGTGAAGAAGGAGTAGAGAGAGAGCTTGGTGAAGATCATAGAAAGAAATCTCCGCTCGATGAAGAGTGTGCTCCTTATTGCTCGTCGTCGGGCCTAGATCGCATTGGAATACACTCAGCACAGGTGGAGGAGGATTGCTCTGGAGTTGTGACATCATATGACGACAATCCTTCTCATATATAGCCGTAGCCGGCGCTGTTGTATGCCCGTCGATACCATCGACGCGTGTCGATGGTATCGACATGGGTAGCACAATCCGTATTGCCGCTAGTATCGACGGTCATCGATGGCTGGATCTACAGGGCCCGGATCGCTGACGTGTCGATACTATCGACATGTGTCGATGGTATCGACCCGTCCCTCGGATCGACTTTCTGGTTGCTGTGATCATCATAGATCTCTCCTCGCGGATTGTTGACGTGGCTCGTCGATACTATCGATGCGGGTTGATAGTATCGACTCTCTTATTAGGGAAACTTCCTCGCGAGGCCGGCCGCCGCCTCCTGTATGTGAATGTGTCGATACCATCGATAGGCCCGTCGATGGTATCGACTTCACTGAGATGATTTCTTCTGAATATCTTCAGAGATCTCGATGGTATCGACTGGCATGTCGATACTATCGACCTTGACTTGGCGATCAACCTGTTGGTGTGTCGATACTATCGACGAGGCCGTCGATAGTATCGACACAGTGCGATTTCTGCAGTCGCCAACCTGTACCATGGTCGATACCATCGACACAAGGGTCGATGGTATCGAGTCTGCCTCAGTCCTGCACAATGAGCAAACGATCATGGTATCTTTTTTACACTAAAAACAAAGTCAAAACAAATCAAACTACAAATATAAAAGAAACTAAATGAAAGTACCGATGGCTGGGTTGCCTCCCAACAAGTGCCCTTATTTAATGTCTTAGGCTAGACAACTTGAGTTTGACCTCATTCATCCGGAAGTGCAATGAGTTTGACCTCATCCACTTTCCTCGTGTAATCTTCACCAAAATACAATTTCAACCTCTGTCCATTGACTAAAAATGTGGTCTCGCCATCGCGCACCATGATTGCGCCATGTGGTCTGACCTCCTCGACTGTGAATGGTCCACTCCATCCGGATTTCATCTTCCCAGGATGCAACTTCACCATTGAATTGAACAAAAGCACACGATCTCCTTTCTTGAAGGTGCGCATCTGAATGTGGCGATCGTGAATCAACTTTGTGCGCTCCTTGTAGATCCGAGAGTTTTCATATGCATTCATTCGCAGCTCATCAAGTTCATTTAGTTCAAGTAACCTCTTCTTTCCCGCTTCATCATAACTCAAATTTAGCTTCCTCAGTGCCCAATGTGCTTTATGCTCTAATTCCACCGGTAAGTGACAAGCCCGACCATAAGCCAACCTAAAAGGTGTGGTGCCTATAGGTGTCTTGTATGCCGTCATGTATGCCCACAACTTGTCCGGTAGTAGGGCACTCCAATTCTTCCTCGTGGAAGCCACAGTACGCTCCAAGATCTGCTTAATTTCTTGATTGGAGACCTCCACTTGTCCTTGAGTTTGCGGGTGGTACGGGGTACCAATATTGTGTTTAACCCCATATTTTCTCAATAGTGCCGAGAACTTTTGATTCCGGAAGTGTGTACCCCCAACACTAATGATCATTCGGGGCACACCGAACCTGCAGAAAATATATTCCTTAACAAACTTGCACACTACAGTAGAATCATTAGTCCTTGTGGGTATTGCCTCTACCCACTTCGACACATAATCAACAGCTAAAAGGATGTACAAATTAGAATTTGAGGACACAAAGGGTCCCATAAAATCTATACCCCATAAGTCAAATACCTCAACCTCCTGGAATACATTAAGGGGCATCTCTTGTCTCTTCGAAATGTTGCCCGCCCTTTGGCAGGAATCACATTGCCTCACAAACTCGTAAGCATCCCTAAACAAAGTAGGCCAGTATAGGCCACTTTCCAGTACTTTGGCTGTCGTACGAGAGCTTGTGTGGTGTCCGCCCGTCGGTAGTGTGTGGCAATGACGAAGAACACTCTCGTATTCCACTTCAGGTACACACATGCGTAAGACACCATCCCTGCATTGCTTCAAGAGAATAGGGTCATCCCAAAAATAATATCATAGAGAATGGAAAAATTTCTTCTTCTCTTGATACGTCCAATCATCCGGGATGATTTTGCAGTCAAGATAGTTCACAATATAAGAAAACCACAGATCTTTAGATGTCACTTTCAAAAGTTGTTTGTCTAGAAATGTCTCGGTAATGGGTATGTGTAAATCTTTTTCATCTACCCTCTCTAACCTAGACAAATGGTCCACGACCACATTTTCAATCCCCGCCTTGTCTTTGATTTTGATATCAAATTCCTGTAAAAGCAAGATCCACCTAATCAATCTAGGTTTAGCATATTTTTTCTCCATCAAATACTTAATGGCGGCGTGATCCGTCCAAACCACGACTTTCGATCCAACTAGATATTGCCGAAATTTTTCAAAAGCGAACACAACGGCAAGCAATTCTTTCTCGGTAGTCGTGTAATTGAGTTGGGCGTCATTCAACATTTTAGAGGCATAAAAAATCACAGTGGGTTTATTGTCCACCCGTTGTCCCAACACAGCTCCAACGGTGAAATCGGATGCGTCACATTAGTTCAAACGGCTTGGTCCAATCCGGTGTTTGCACAACTGGTGTGGAAATCAATTTTTCCTTAAGCACGTTGAACGCATGTAGACATTTTTTATTGAAGTTAAAAACAACATCCTTCTCTAAAAGCTCAGATAAAGGTTTGGCGATTTTAGAAAAATCTTTTATAAAACGACGATAAAAACCGGCGTGACCTAAGAAACTTCGCACCCCTTTTACCGAATTTGGTGGGGGCAATTTAGAAATCACTTCGATTTTTACTGGGTCTACCTCCAAACCTTTACTAGACACTTTATGTCCTAACACTATTCCTTCACTCACCATCATGTGACATTTTTCCCAATTGAGGACCAAATGTGTGTCCTCGCAACGTTGTAAAACCTTATCCAGATTGTAAAGGCATTCATCAAAAGATGCACCATAAACCGAGAAATCGTCCATAAAGACCTCTAGACAGCATTCTACCATATCAGAAAAAATGGCGAGCATACAACGTTGAAAGGTCATCGGTGCATTACATAACCCAAAAGGCATACGGCGGTATGCAAACGTTCCATAAGGACAAGTGAAGGTGGACTTCCCTTGGTCCTTAGGATCTATCGAAATCTGATTGTACCCCGAATAACCATCCAGAAAACAAAAATATGATCGGTCGGCTAAGCGCTCTAAAATTTGATCAATAAACGGAAGAGGAAAGTGATCCTTTAGCGTAGCGGCATTCAGTCATCAATAAACATGCCACCCGGTTACCAAGCGGGTGGTGACAGGTTCATTTAAGAGATTATGAGTTACATTGATTCCCCCCTTTTTAGGGACTACCTGTGTGGGACTCACCCACGTAGAATTAGAAATTGCATAGATGATACCTGCGGAAAGAAGCCTAATCACCTCCTTCTTCACAACCTCCATCATGCTCGGATTTAGTCGACATTGCGGTTGAATCACCGGCTTGGCTCCCTCCTCGAGCCGAATCTTGTGCTGGAACAAGGTACGGGAGATCCCCTTGATATCTGCAACAGACCACCCAAATGCTCCCCGGTGGTTCTTCAACACTATCAGCAACTGGTCCTCCTCCTCAGCACTCAGATAAGCAGATATAATCACAGGCAACTTTTCTTCCTCACCTAGAAATGCATAGTTGAGGTGTGGTGACAACGACTTCAACTCCAATTCTGGCGGGCTGATTAAGGATGATTGAAGTGGTGGTGGGAGTTTGCCTAAATCTTCATAGTATCTCACATAGAAGCACGGAAACATCTGAAGCATTTTGGCACCCTCCTTCAGTGATTTACTTCTCATCCAATCATGAGTGATATTGACTAAGCAGGCTTCAAGTGGTAATTCTGGATATGCGTCAAAAACCGAATTTGCTATAGCCTCATCTTCAGCAGAGGGAGGAATGTCCTCCTCCTCATCGTTCGGAAAACCTACAGCCTTGCAAAGGGATACCACCTTGGTCTGCTCCATGATGTCCACAACCAAAGTCCCTTTTTCCACCTTAGTCATTACATGGGCCATATCTAAAAATGGCTTCCCTAGACAAAGTGAGATATTGTTGTCAAAATGTTTTACCATGTGGCATTGCTCCTTGGATTTCGGTGACGTGGTGCTAGAAGGCATGACCATCTCAAATCGGTCATCGGCTATACCTAACGTCAAACGACCTCTCCCCATCTCAAGTATCATGTCAGCTGTAGCTTGGAAGGGTCGTCCGAGTAGTAGCTCATTGCCTTGCTCATCTTGCATCTCCATGATGACAAAATCTGCTGGAAATACAAATCGATCCACTTTCTCTAGCACGTCTTCACAAATACCGTATGGCTTTACCACTGAATTGTTCGCCAATTGGATTGTCATGTTGCTCGGCCGTGACTCTTTTAATCCCATCTTCTTGAATGTAGAGAGGGGCATCAAGTTAATGCTCGCCCCTGAGTCACATAGCGCTTCACCAAACTTAACTTTCCCAATGTAACATGAGATGTTAAAACATCCCGGATCTTGCCTCTTTGGTGGCAATGTGCCCATGATGAAGGCACTCACCTGCTCCTTAAGCACAACAACCTCTGTGTCTGGGATTTTTCTCTTCTTGGTAATGATGTCTTTCAGGAATTTACCGTAAGAAGGAATTTTCTCAATTGCTTCCAATAAAGGGATGTTAACTGAAAGCTTTCTGAAACTGTCTAGAAACTTTTGAAATTGGGCATCCACTTTCATTTCCTTAGCACTGTTCGGATATGGGACCGGGACAGCCTGTGCCCTTTGATGCAGTGGCACATAAGGCGTACTTTTCTGCGTCTTGTCCTCATCTGTAATAGGATCTTCAGTAGCATCCACTGCTATATCCGCAACTGGTTCTGTGACCGGTATGGGCAGCTCCTCAGTGGCCTCACCTTCAATTTCTTCTTGGGATTTGCTTGGTTCATCGGCTCTGGGGTTTAACAGTTTCTTGCCACTCCTTAGCAAGATGGCCTTCTCCTGCTGGTTTCCTCCTGGAACATTGGTATTACCCAGAAAACCTTGGTGCGCCGGCTTCTTCAAATTGGCTATCTCCATTGCCATTTGTGCCATGGACGTCTCCATTGTCCTCATTTGAGCCCCATGGCTCTGTAGTGTCTTCCCAAATTGGTTCATGAACTCCCCTTGTTGCTTTATTTGTTGGCCAAAAGTGGTCATTAGTTCTTGATTTTGCTTTATCACTTGATCGAGCAACTCCGTGCTCTTATCCTCCGCTGTTGGCTGGGGTTTTGCATCTGGATCCTACAGAAAGTTGTTTGGATCCTTCCAGGAGAACTTCTTGTCTTTCCTCCATGAATAGTCATTAGTTCTGTAGCCTTGCTGCTGCCTTATGAATTTGACTTGTGCCTCATCCTTGGATTCAGTATCCTCCTTTGCAAGCAGTTTCTTCGCGAGAAGATCCATCTTCTCATTCAGCTCCTTGATTGCTTTAGACTCCCCTGCTACTCGGACATGCTCAATAGCATCCCTGTCGCCCCATGATTGCTTCTTGGCCATGTTCTTAAGGATTTCCCAACACCTGGTGTCTGTGTTGTTCAAGAAGAATCCTGAGCCTGTTGAATCGAGGTTACTTCTATCATGCTCGGAGAGAGAAAAATAGAAGATCTTGAACTGTGTCTCTTTGTCAAGCCCGTGATGCGGGAACCGCCTAAGCATGATCTGAAACCTTTCCCAGGTCTCAGAGTAGGTCTCTCCTTCTTTCTGGGTGAAGTTGTGGATCTTCTTGATCATGTCATTGGTCTTCTCGGGCGGGAAGAACCTTTCAAAGAAAACCTCCACCATGTGGTCCCAGGATTCCACATATTCATCGTACATGTTGTGTAACCACTCTCGTGCGTTTCCCGCTAGAGAACTCGGGAAGAGCTTCAAGTAGAGAACATCTTGTGGAAATCTGTCTATTTTTATCATATCACAATTCTCCACAAATTGACTTATATGTGCGACGGGTCTTCATTCTTGAGCCCATGGAAAACATTTGACTTCACCAAGTTGATTAATGCAGGATCAATCTTGTATGTCGGAATATTAACTGCCTGCCTGTTGATCGGCCCCTTGGAAGCGGATGAAGAAGACGCCTTGATCTTCTCCCATATTGTCTATGGCTCTGCCATTTCTTCTTGTTCAGATTCGGAATCTATATCTCTCAAGTGGTCTTGATTGTACCCGTCCTCGTCGTCAGGTCCCGGTAGTGGAACCTCTGGTGCTTGTTGCGTGTAGTCGGTACTACGCATCTGCACCATACACAGTACCTGCAAAATAGTCAATTAAGTTCAGTACCGTGCTTGACGATTACAAATTTTAGAAAATAGACTATGAATTTTTAAAATGAAAAAAAATAATAAAAATGTGGCCTAGAGTGGCCGCTTGCAGCACTCATAGTGCCGATAATTTGTCGTATCCCCGGCAACGGCGCCAAAAACGTGACACAATTTTTACGTGCGTAGAAACGCAAGTGTACGCGTCAATGTAATATAGGCCCTTGTGAGGCCCGAGTCTAACTCAGGGATACATGAATTGTCGGATCTTACTACTAACTACTCGCAATCAGCTAGACTGATTAAATAGTTGAAGAGTTGTTGTTAACATTAAAAGAAAATGAAATAAAACAAAACAAAACAATCGATTAAATGTTTAGTTTAATCAATTCAAGATGAGATCTTTCGGATTGCGGTTTCACCGCGGGTTTTCATTGTACTAAATTCTATTTGGTCATTCAAATTTATCTCTCTATCCGGGTAGTGGCCTGAAATCAGAATTGCCCACTGTCGTAGTATAATTCACTACCTACGTCTAGGTCAGTTCCATCGTCGTAGTAACCTATACCCTAAACTAGGTGCATTAAAAACGATCTCTCGGTGTCCACCATTAACCTTACACCACCTTGTTCAAGGGATTTGTCAATTAATGTAAATTCTGTCTCTTTCCAACCATTAATTCTTCTTTCAAAGTAATTAAGGGCATTAGATTATTATTATGGTGATCAAGAATAACAATATATTTGAGAAAATGAAATTATACAACAGATTTAAGAGATAAAATATGAATTACTGTGATAAAATTGTCATACAATGAATTATCGGGCTACTCCCGGTCCTAAAGACAAAGGGGATTAGCCCCGCATGTTCATCTCAAAGCAAAACATGGTAGAGAAAAACGTGATTGAGTGGTGAAACCCCTGAACGGAGAAGATCCAAACGATCCTTGGCGTAGAATACGCGTTCTCCCACTTTTCGATGGTGGAAATCATCTTCTTCGGCGTCCGGATCGGTTGGGGCGTGCTTCTGGGCTCTATTCTTCTCTCCACACCTTCTCGGGACGTGTGCAGTAGCTAATGACGTCATTTCATTCTCTTGGCCGCCGTCATTAGGTATAATTACCGAGTTAGGTCATCAAATAATCACAGCCGTCAGATTTAGATCAATCTGAAACCAACTTATATCTGACGGTGTCGATACTATCGACGCGAGTCGATAGTATCGACCTTGCGCTGTATCGGCTGATCTTCTTTTCTTTCCTTTGTCGCGACTGATGCCACCTCGATACCATCGACGCGGGTCGATGGTATCGACATTCTTAGGCGTCGGTTTTGTCCTTTTGAGTCGCTGTAGCTCCACCTGTCGATAGTATCGACTGATGTTTCGATAGTATCGACTCTCTTTTCTCCAACAACTTGATGGTATCTCGATACCATCAACTCTCCTGTCGATAGTATCGACTTTCTTCTGCTCCTTGCGGCTGGCAACCTGTGGTCCGGTCGATGGTATCGACCACTGTCGATAGTATCGACAGAAGCAGATACTTGTTTTTCCTGAAATTACAACACGAAACCACATAAGCCTACACAAAACATATTCTTTTGATAATTTATACTCAAAATACTGAAATAAGGGAGATTTGACATAGAGAAATATCATAGACCAAAGTAGATGAATTATGCAACATTAACCACAAAAATGACTAATAAATGCATAAAACACATATAAAACAAGTCTATAAATGTGACTCAAAATCATCGCACCAAGGTGGCAGGACGATATCCCTTTTGGTGATAGGATGACACCCTAGGATAGTGTTAGAACCATGACACCATGAAGGTGACAGGACGATATCCATTTTGGTGAACGCCGACACCTTAGGAGGGTGTTAGAACCATTATACCTTGTTGGTAAAAGGTTGATATCCATGGTGGATGTTAAAACTGATACCCTATGTTAGATTAGAACTGACACACCATCATGTTGATAGACTAAGACACCATGTTGAGGTTAGGCCAACATCCTAGCCATAGTGGTAACCCATGATGGTTTTTGGTCGATGCCCTAACCATAAATGTAACCCGTGATTGCTTATGGCCGACACCCTAGCCATAGTTGGAACCTGTGAGGATTAGTGATGGATACACCTATGTGGATGGTAAACTAATACATCATATGTTGATGGTAAACTAACATCCTATGTTGATGGTGAACCAACACACCTTTTTTGGTGTTAGGTTGATACCCTCTTGTTGATATTAGGCCGATATACCTTATTGGTTATAGGAAAATAACCTATGATGTTGATGAACCGAGACACTGTGTGATGGTTGGTCAGTACATTATGATGATGGTAGTTAAAGGGTATTCTTGGACACTCAATGATGTATTTGTATAAGCAATGAATGAATCACGTAAGTGTTGTTTGGTATAATAGCTAATCAATCTTAATTAGATTCATTTAACCCAATATACTCTGAGCTACGGAGGTGATGAACCTGGGAACCTAGCTTTATAATTCCTAATTGGCCAAGAAGGAATCCTTACCCTAATAATGTAACTTGCTTGCTTCCTTTTATGGAATGGCTATGATGTTAGAATGATTATCTCTTTTGTAATGAACTCCTAACCATGAAGGTTTTGCAAGTTGATATGCATAACTAAGTGAAAGCTATGGTGATTATGATATGATACAGGTGGAATAAGCCTTAATAAGTCATGTTGAGGCACATGTACTTCAAATATCATGTAAATAGGTCTTATGACCTGGAAATGACTTATTGCCCAGTATGAGATTACATTCCTTATGATGAGATGAGGGATTGAGATCGGATAACATATACCATTGATGATGATGTGAATGGTAGTGATACAGACATCATGTGATGATAATGTAATAAGTTCACACCTTATACATTTCTTCTAGATTTGTACTATGCCCTTAACTTTTGTAGAGATTGATATGCCTTTGTGCATTGTAAATTGATTGATGTTAAAAGACACTTAATTGACTTAACTAATCCAGTGGAATGTAATCCATATAGTTGTGCCCTATGCCATAGATCCATCTCAGTGTCAGCACATGGTGGATGGTAAAATGGGCTTTCCCTAGGGAAGGCTTGGAGTCATGTATTTTTGAGTATGTGCATTCACAGGATTGGTTGTGGGCCATATCCTGGTAAGAGTGCAGCTGTGGGTTGTAGCTTATGAGGTTTCATAGGATTGGCTGTGGGCCATACCCTAATACGAGTGTGGCTATGGGTTGTAGCTTAGTTTCATTAGTTTCGTTATCTGTACCAAGGCGGGCTAGTATTTTCATAATTAGACTATATGTCGCTGGTCGTAGTTGACTGGTATCTCTCTACGATATACTCATGTACTAACCATGAGGTTTGGTGAGGTCGTGGATTCCATCTCTTCCATAGACCTTAAATGGCATCGATTTTGACTTAGCAGTGGTTGGTTGGATTTTGATGGTACGACTCAAATCCTATGGTCATAATAAAACATTTCAATCAGTCGTGTAGCATACTTGCTTAGGATCAAATATGAAAATATTAGATGAGGCCTTGCTTGCTTTGTACAGTATAGTGGGTAGTGAATATACATGTTCTTCATATTCCTTTTGAACTATTAGATGATAATAACTGCCATGTTGATATCATTGGTTGAATCTGCTTATTGTAGTTGTAGCTTTACTTTTGTCTTTTAGTTACCCCTATCGATCCTAATAATTGTGTTGGTGGAGAGTTATATCTCCCGCTGAGATTTGAATCTCACCCTGTGGGTTCCCAACATATTTTAGGTAGATGTACATGAGGAGGTAGGGATCATGTAGCTGAGGCAGAGAAGCAACAAGAAGGACAGTAGTTGATAACGCTGGGTGTGCTGCTTGTATGTCTTCTGGTGTTAGAGTCCTAGAGTCGTCCATGTACACTCAGGTCCTTGGGATGGTTTTGGGTGTGTTTTGTAGATATGCTATCAGTGTGTGTTTTGGCTTGTGTGCTTTTTTTATGTCTTGGTATAGCAGATGTTCAATTATATATATATATATATATATATATAGTGTTTCTTGTAACAGGTTAATGACATACATGATAAGAATATTTTGATGTAATTACTTTGTAATCAACGATATCTGATGCAGGTGTCCTGTGAAGACTTATATGTAAAGATTTTTGCAGCTTTTGTGTTTAATGAAATCGGTTTAAATTTTTAGTGTTTTCCAGTAATCTGCTTGTTTAGTTTTGTTTCCACTTTAAGTTTAAAGTTATCTTGTTGGTTTGTGGTGTGGGGCATAACTAGAGGCCTCACCCTAAGGTATAAAATAAGAATCTAAACCCTAGATTTGAAATTATTAGATCATGGCTTTGATGTCCAAACTTGAGTCTCGATACTGAGTCATGAAATCTCAACTCATGAATATTAATTTGTCTCTTATGATCACCCTTTTCGAATTTTAAGATCACCCTCGATATATGACTAACAAATTTTATGTTTCCAAATCTCAAGAATTTGAAATGATGATTATGTGACTCACACCATCTATGACTTAGGATCGAGCTCCATGTGAACTAGGGACCTTCCATTTATTTTGATCATGAAATCATGATGTTGAAATATGATGGTTGTCTTGAATTGTTGAAGATATGAAATTTTAATCATGGATGTATAACCCCACCTAGACCAATGTAAAATCTAGGACCCTAAATGTTGGGAATGAAATTCATGCGAGATATGAAATTTTAATCATGGATGTATAACCCCACCTAGACCAATGTAAAATCTAGGACCCTAAATGTTGGGAATGAAATTCATGCCTTACTCTTGAATTCAAGAGCTCTATTTGTATGACATAAAATATAATCTCTCCAAATTTTTATCTATAGAGTGATCCCCCAAATTTGTGACTCATAGGATGATATTTCCTATTCGATGATCGATGTGACTATGCTATGATCTTGATGTTCGATTGCCCAATTTTAGAATGATATCAAAAGCAACAATGATACTTTAATGGAATGCCATGATGAATTTTTTTTATATGGAAAATGGAATCCCATTCTTAATTGAGGGGTTGTATTAATTTTGGGGATAATTTTCTTTTAAGGTGGGGAGGATGTGATAACCTAGTTTTTCTCTGTCATTCAAGTTATGTACATATGGACTCATTAGACTCTTTAATGTACTCAATAACCTCCATACCCATAATTTGATGACATTGAGTCACTTTATGCTCAATGGACAAGTTATCTTCAATTTAGAATCACTTTGCACTTATATATTATTCTGATTTGAGTTTTGAACTAGGTGTCACATTTATTATGTACCTCAACTTGCAATCAAAATAGAAACCATTGAATGAACTCTCCTTGCTAGAAAATTATTTTCATGATGTATAGGATTCAATTGGGAATTCAACTACAAAAAACACCTCAATCAGACTATCATATCCCAAGCTATGGCCTTTTAAAATTTGACTCTGATCAACTTGATTTAATCTAATTTAAATCAATGTTTACACCCTTTGTGGGCTGAAATTTGAGGCACATGTCAAGGATGCACAGCCCTTTCGTTCCCCTTTCTCCTCCCTTTTGTGAAGCGTGACCCAAGTCTCCCTCGACCAATCAAATCCTTAGATCATAAAGCAACATGTTTTTGACCCTTGGATCTTTTTGGCCCAGATTTGGGGTCCATCCAACAGTTATCTTGTAGTCCCCTACCTCCATACACCATGGTCAGTGGCCATGGTGGTGGATCCCACCTATTCCACCCAATCTCGTCCTTTTCCTCCAATTGACGCCTCATTTCACATTATTTCACCTCCCTCTTTCTTTTTCTCTCTTTTTCCCTCACCCCCAAGCCCTAACTCGCCCCAACCTTCCCTTGCTTCCCTTGGCAGTCTTTGCCAGCCCAGTTTGGGCATACCTCTTACTTGCCTCTTTAGTTGAAATCAAAGGTAGCATGAGGTTAGTGACTCTAAGGCAGAAGCAGATGACCATCTCACGCGTGCTCCGGCCCTCTCCTCATTATGCCTCATCTTATGCCGGTGAGCTCTATCCAGAGCTGCCACGGTGTCTCTAGCAGATCGTGTGGGATGAAAATAATGGAAAGAAAGGGAAGAGAGCCCTTCGATTGAGAGAGGATGGCCCAAATTTTCTCTAGCACTGGGAATCCAACCAGTAGCGTGTTGGTGGCAGACCGCAACCAAGACACACTCACCACAATTTGTCGACAGAGAGTGATGAGGAACCACCAACCAACACAACCAAGTTTCCTTGCAGCAGTGAGCACCGATCAAAAACCATGGGGGTTATCCATCGTGGGATCTAGATTGTATGGTGCCAAGTGTCGCATAAATATTATATGCTCCCCATTTCTCCAATGTTCTCAACACATATGTTCCAAAAATGATATCTTTTATTATCCTTTGGGAAAATATGTCATATAATATATGATTTGTGATCCTCTCGATGATATCTATTGAATGAATCTAATTGTAGGGTCGGATTCTACTTTTATATCATGTTACAATAAAATGGCATATTTTGACCTCTTCTCATATGATTAATGGTGCTTAATGTGCTAACATAATCCTTTATGACCCAAAACGTGATGATACCTCTTGGACTGTAACCTTAATCTATTTTGAGATTTTTTCAATGCCTTGGATAATCTTGATTTACTTATAATGTTAACCTTGGACTAAAAATGACCCCCTTTAAGTATATGAATGATGGAACTTGATCAAGAAGGATACTTTGGCATAATTTATGATCATCTGACATGTTAATCCTTTAAATCAGTAACCTCTAGTACATGTAAGACCCATGACTAGATTTTGGGGTAACCTTTTATGTTTGTCTTAAGTAAGTTTCTTAAAACATTACTATAATCTTTTGATATGTAATTAGGGCTTGTGGAGAGCTTAAGTTTCAATTTTTAGCTTGTTTGGATGATGTTTGTGCTTTGTGTGCTAGCTTTGGTACAAATTGCAATTTACCCAAAGTAGGAGGTTGATGTGAAATTTTTCACTTCTAGATAGTGTCTTCCATCCCTTGAAGTCATATATAGGATATAGGAAGAAGTGTGTGCGTTGGGCCTTGGATGAGTGGTGGCATCCTTGGTTGTGACTAGGGTTTTCTAGGGTTGCCTTGTTTCGACCTTGATGTACCTTGATGATGGTAGCAATCTAGGGCCTGTTTTGGATGTTTTCAACCAAAACACTTGCCTTGGCATGATGTTGTTACGACCATGATTGTTTGGGGTGATGTGTTTAGACCTATATGCTTATCTTTTTGTGTTACAACCTATTTGATGGTGATGATCTTGTTTTGACCTAGTCAAGATGGTTGCTCTTGTTTCGACCTCTAGGAGGTGTTGGGACCTAAACCACTTGTTGGGGACCTAAGTAGGTCAACACCCAACATAGGTTTTATCACCATCTCGTGCATACATGGTTTAAGTGGTTTCATGTGGGTTTCTTTGGTGAACAAGTGTCCCTTAGGTGGCTTAGGGTGTTGACACCTCATCTTTGACCTTCTCTCTCATACATAAAGTATATAGCCTCTTTTCCCTCCACACAAGTGAACCCTTTCCATCCATTCTTGTTCCTCCTTCTATTTTTATCACCTTGGATCCTTGGGAGCAAGAGGAGCTAACCTAGGAGCTCTTAGTGGTCGGATCTCTTGCTTGTGGTAATCTTTATCCATCTTCAACCTTTGTAAATATCTCCACTTCTTTTGCAATGTTTTTCTTGGAATCTCTACTCCATCTTCTTCCCTTTTCTTGACCATGGTCGTGGTCATTCTTGATGAAGAAACCCTCATCACAAGGGTCATAGTCCACAGTAAGACGAAGTTCTTTCTCTCTTTTACCTCCTTCTCCCTTTAGTTCATCTAGGGTTTTCTTTCCTCTTTTTTATTGGGCTATCTTGACCTTGGCATCTCCTTTAATTTGTGGTGTTGTTGTGGATGTGAGAGGAGCCTTTGTAGGAGCTTCTTCAACCCTTAGATTGTATGCTTGGAGCCCTTGACCTTGGAGCTTGGGCCCTTGGTGTTGAGCTTCTTAAGGAGGGTTATATAACACTCAACCTACTCTGTTATTGCACTCTTTTATTCATGTATGCAACTGTTTCTCTCTCTAAAACAACCCCCCCAACATGCTAATAGATGATGATGATCTCTAGAAATGGTTTGGGAATAAAACCTTGCTTGGTTTGGTAGAAATATGAAATCCTAGTTGTATACCCATTTTCTTGGTGACTTGATTTATGATGTCTTTTCCTTATCTCTTGACCATGATCTTGATCATCTTTTTTTAGGATCGTGTACCTTGACCTATCTTGTTGTTTGGGATTCTATTTTGGGTGTGTATATCGTAGTTTATCACCCTTGCATGTGATGTTTTCATGGAGTTTCCATAGTGCAAGTTCTAAGGTTTTTGGTGATCATTTTGAGTGGAGTATTCCACCTTGATGATGGAGTTCCCTGGAGTTATCTTCTATTTGAGGTTGTGTTCTTTCCTATTTTGATCTTGGCGAGGTGTTGGTAAGGTGTTGGACCACGTGGGGCCATGCTTGGTTGTGGTCAAAACCATGTCTTGGGTTAGTTAGGTCGTAGCATGTTAACCCCTTGTATGGCGGGTCTCTACCCTTTCCTTGTAACGGTCGAAACCATGTTCTTATGGACCATGTTGGCTTGGGTTTTGTAGCGGTAGTAACACCAAGTAGGTGATTAACCCTTCATCTATTTGGTGTTAGTCGAAACAAGTATGATGGTTATGGGTCGTGACCATAGTTCCTTGGATGGTCGCTACATGTTGAAAGTGGTTCTTTACCCTTTGTCTTTTGACCTCACCCTAACCCTAAGGGGGTGTTGCGGTCATAACATGCTTAGAGTTTTGTGAATGGGGCATGGTGATGTGATACAGTTGTAATACATGGCTAGGGTAGGTCGCTACACCTTTGTTGTATGAGTGGTCATGACCTAGATGATAGTGGGTCATACACATCTGAGTGATGTGGGTTAATACCTATACATGAATACATGATTGGCACATATACCTATGAATACATGATGATACATGTATGGTACTATTTGGATAACATAATTCTTGACTATAAAATTGATGCTTAACCTTTATATGATTCAAAAAAGTGGGAAATAATATACCTAGGGTTTGGTGATGAGTGTATGATACAAAACCCTAATTGGCCATAATATGGAACTCAAAACCTAATATGAGAATGTACTCTTAGATTGGTTACTATGTTATGATTCTTTCTCTATCTTGTTTATAAACCCCTAACCTTGTATGTAAAATGTAATGGGATATCATAGCTAGTGCAAGCTATGATGAGTATGATGTGAAACATGTTGAATAAGCCTTTATGAGGCATGCAAAGACATTGTGACACAAGGATGATGTGAATGGGTCATATGCCTTGGAAAAGGCATATTCCCAATGATGAGTTGAGGGATAGGTATCATGTGGTAAATGTATATTTTGACAAAATGTGTTCCAGATGTTATAGATTTCTTGATATTGTGTTATTCCCTTTCTTGTGCAGTGTTTGCCTGTGTTTTATGCGTTGTAACTTGATTGATGCTAAAAGACACTCTAATTTACATAACTAATCAAGTGGAACCTGATCATATAGTTTTCCATGTGCCATAGATCCATCTCAGTGTCAGTACTTGTTGAATGGTGAAATGGTATCTCCCTTACAGGAAGCTCGGAGTCATATATTGTTGAGTATATGCATTCATAGGATTGGCATTGGGCCATACCCTAGTAGGAGTGTGTCTACGGGTCGTAGCTCAGTGATATGATTCAGTATATACTTATGACGTTTCATAGGATTGGCTACAGGGCATACCCTAGCAGGAATGTGACTACGGGTCATAGCTCAATGCACTAGCTTTGTGTGTATATACCAAGGCGGGCTAGGTGGTTTTTATATTTTGACTTGTATGTCACTACAGCAGACTCAGACTAACTGAGGGTGTGGAGATTTCGGTTCTTCCATTGATCTTGTAGGGCACTGATTTTGACTTAGTAGTTGTTAGTTGGAGCATGAGTGGTATACCTTATCTCCTCAGGGCATAATAAAATATGTAATCAACCGTGTAGCATATTTGCTTAGGATCAAATTCGAAACATTGGAAGAAGCCTTTCCTTGCTTTTATATAGTATAGTTGGTAGTTAATACATGTGTTCTTCATATTCCTTCTAAAATGATAAGATGTTTTACTGATCAATTATAGTTACCTAAACTATTTAGATGATAGTAACTTCCTCCCTTATATCATTAGTTTAATTTGCTTATCATAACTGTATCTTTACTTTAGTTCTTTAATTGTTATATCTGTGTAATAAGAGCATTGGTGGAGAGTTTTATCTCCTGCTGAGATATGGATCTCACCCCATGGGTTCTCCACATCTTTTAGGTGGGCATGCACAAGGAGGTAGGGATAGTGCAAATGAGGCAGAGCATCAGCAAGAAGGACAGTAGTTGATAAGGTTTGATGTCATGTTTGTGTGTCTTTTGGTGCTAGAGTCCTAGAGTCGTCCATGTACACTCAGGTCTTGGGGATAGTTCGGTGTGTCCTCCGATTATGATATCGATGTGAATTTCTGGATAGTGTGCCTTTGTGATATATAGTTGTCAGATGTACATGTATACATAGTTGGAACAGATATCTATATAACAGGAATGCTTTTGGATCTTATTGTATGAATGATGCTTTATGTTATATAATATACCAGGAAGGTAATGGATCTTTATGTAACAAGTTTTTTGATGTTGGTGCTTTTTGCAAAATAGTTTTAATTTTTTTGTGTTTTTTGATAATCTATTGTTTTGTGTGAGTTACCGCTTGGGTTTTATGTAATCTCATTGTCTTTGTGGTGATAGGTGTCACAACACACTTTTGTTATGAGTGATGTCTTGGACCATTTATATGCATCTTTATGTCTTTTCAATCTAAATATGACTAGAAGATATTTCTTTTGTGCGCTTAAGTGATGCAAATTTATCATATGTGAAACCTTGACATATTTATCACCATGTAATCTTTTAACTTTTAAGATCAATAGATTTTGTGTTCTTATATGACATGATTAGTCTAAGATTTTATGCCTCCTTACCATGAATACCTAATATGACTTAATGACCTACCTTTCTACACTAGTATGTCATATATGTGATTCTAATGAATATGTTGATTGTTGGGATATAACCTCACTAGATCATGCTCTAATGTTATACATGCAATCTTTTTTACTCCAAATCAGTAGTTTTATCTTACTTTGATTGTAAATTTTAATTTGACCTCCTAATTGCTTCTAATACATGGAAACATGACCCTATTGCATGAAACGGATCTAATGTGACAGATTGTGGTATTTTTTTTGTATAAGGTAAAATATTACTAATCTACAAGCTTCCATTCTTTGGATTTTGCAAAGGACTAAAGGGGGTAGTCATATGAAAAGGTTTGTGGGCCTTGTGTGGACCAGCCTGATATACCTTGTTTGGCAGGAGAGGAATAGCATGATTCATGGAAAAAGGGATAGGGATAAGTTCCAACTTTTTGATGAAATTGTAAATAACTTGGTTTGGTTTTGTAAAGCAAACCTGAGTACCTTGAATAGGGTCAAACCTGAGGTCAGGTTGATGACAGGTTGTGGACTTGCATGAATAGAACATGATGATAATCCAATATTTCATGTACCTCTTATATCCAAATAAGAGACCATGTTTATCTAGTATCACTCTTAATCTAGATGGTTCATCTAGACCTAAGGTCTAGTGTTAATGCTTATTTATATAGAATACTTGCATGCTTGTTTGGAACAAAAATTGAAATACTTGAAACCTAAGTCTAGGGGAACATCCACATGAATCATATGATGATTTGGTTATCAAATCCTTTTGATCTAAGACCCCATGTTATATATTATGCATCTTAGGTCCTCTTGGACTGGACCATCTGTAGAGATTTATCATAACGTGCTCACTACTCACAAGGTACATTTTTCTCTTGACCCAACTATGATATTGCCTTGGTTGTATATATGCTCATATGAATGCTTGTATTCTTACTTACTTGGTTGAGCTATTGTTCCTATGAATAATACTTTCATGTTTTGTTATCATATGTTGACAAACCTTGAACATTATAGACAAAATCCATTTTAATATAATGGATAAAGAAACCTAAAGTATGCTTTGTATAAGAGAATGTCATCAAGTTTTGTTGCCTTGTTTCTTGTTCTTAATTAATACTCGATCTAGACAAGAACTGTTTATATATTCTTAAATTGTGTACCTCCTATTTCATAGTGTACTTAATACTTTAGCATTAATATATTTTGTTTATCAATTTTTTTATTACCAAATGAAGATCCACTGCACTCAAGGCTCTACTCTATGAAATGAAACACCAATGGGACTCTATAAATGGAATGGGTACATGTCTCTATCTCCTCCAGTATCTTGTTATCTCTTTGTGTCATTACTTCCTTTTTCATATATATTTCTTATGTGAAACTATTTGCCATTCTAGGGATGGATGCCCTAGTTCACTCGCCTTTGGCTTCGTAGCCATCAGGAGTGTGGATTTAGGGTAATAAAAAGCTCCATGACAAATGGCATCAGAGCCATACACACATGCCTCTATATGTGTTTAAGGCATAAAATATCTTAAGAACCCAGGGAGGACTAAAATCCTTTCCTTGAAGTTTAGAGAGTCTTTTAGCATCTCATCTTTTCTTTAAGGACCACCCAAGCCACCCAAGTAGATGATGATTAGTTAGTCTTCTCATCTCCTCATGTGATTCTTCTCACTTGACTATAAATCATATGAACTCTCAATTACAGGTAGCTTAAGTGTGGGAGAAGTAAAACTCATTTGAAATCATGAAAGTTGATTAAGATGATGATATCATGATTTGATCTTAAACTGAAAACCCTATTTGATGTATGAAATTAGTCTTGAAAATGGTGTATTTGATATTATTAAAATGGATATAAGTCTTTCTATGTATGACGTAAATTCTTGATATGGTGAAATAATGTGGAACTCATGTCATACACCTCATGTTAGATAATATTCATATTGATTAAACCCATGTTTCCCTATTATTTGATCAAACCTCAAACATAGTTAAGCAAACTTTTCCCCCTAATCGATATGTGCAATTAGAATGCCACAAAATGACCATGTCTTTGGAACCCTAGATCACAATGTGAAGACTTGTTACAAGAGAAAATCCCCTATTGATTACTATTCCTCTTTGTACATTCACTTTGAATAATATGATGTACCTAAATCTCACTATTGCCCAATTATGCTCAAGCTCTTGAGTTCTCAATTCTACTTCAAATCTTACCCTTACCTTGATCTCAAAAGGAAAGCAATATTATTATGACCTTGATCTTGCAAAACCTTAAAGTATGGTTACCCTTTCTGATCTTGATTTTATATATCATGACCCTATGAAGTATGTTTTGACAAATTTTACTCACCCTATTTGGATATGCTTGACATCTCATGACCAATGTAGACTAATGTGCTATATTAGGGTGGTATTTGACTTATGACTCCCCTAATCTTGGTCACATCTCTATTATGACTACCTCTAAATTGTCATTTTGTTGATTATTTAGATCCTGGAAAGGTGACCTCTTCCACATGATTTTCATTTCTTGATCTACGTCCCTAATAAGTCAAATCTAATAGGATATCGATACTCATTTTTGAATCTCAATTTAATGACGATCTTGGAATATGATGATGTTGACTATAACTAGTGGTCAAGTTCCTATAAAGACCTAGGCCTATATCATTCATCAACCATGAATACCATGAAAATAAAATCGATATTGATGCCATGTAATGTTGAATAATGCTCGAAATGTTGCTCTTTTTTTGCTCAATTATGTATATGGACCAATGATTACCCCTAGAAGGGTGAGTTAATCAACCGATTTAAGAATTGAGATAACCTTGAATGTCACCTAATGTTTGGAGTGTTAAGTTTACAAAGCATGAAAGAACATATATTGAGTATAATTTTTAAATCAACTATGCCGTCTCTAAGGGGCGTAAGGAAAATTCACTTAGGAAGTGGCTGATAGTAGGTGACCAAGCCCATGAGGGAAGGTCACCAAGAGGCCAAGACCAAGAGGGAAGGCCAACATGAAGACCAAGCCCAGGAGGGAATATCGCCAAGAGGTGAAGCCAAGGAGGGTAGACAAACATGAAGACCAAGACCAGGAGGGAAGGTCACTCAGAAGACCAAGCCTGAGAGGGAAGGTAGCCATGAGCCCAATGTTGGGACATAAAGAAAATGATGTCCACCCTAATATATGGATAAAATATAGTTAAAACAATTCATAAAAAATAATTTGCTCAAATATTGTTGGAGAAACCTTAAGAAAAATGAGAATGGCATCTTAATAAAAACCTTAGGAAGGGTAGAGACCTAAGTCACACTAAGGTATAAAATAAGAATATAAACCCTAGCTTTAAAATTATTAGAATGTGGCTTTGATGTCCAAACTTGACTCTCGATACCGAATAACAAATTCTCAACTGATGATAATTGATTTGTCTCCTATGATCACCCTTTTCGGATCTTGAGATCACCCTTGATATATGACTAATGATTTTCAAGTTCCCAAATATCCAGACTTTGAAATGATGGTTATGCGGCTCACTCAATCTATGACTTAGGGTCGAGCTCCATGTGGATTAGGGTGGGACCTTCCATTGATTTTGAGCACGAAATCATGATGTTGAAATATGGTGTTGGTCTTGAATTGTTTAAGATATGAAATCTCAATCATGGATGTATAACCCCACCTAGGCCAATGTAGAATCTAAGACCCTAAATGTTTGGAATGAAAGTCATCTCTTACTCTTGAATTCAAGAGTTGTATTTGTATTACCTAAAATGTGACCTCTCCAAATTTGTGATCTAAAGAGTGATCCCCCATATTTGTGACTCATAGGATGATCTTTCCAATTCGATGATCGATGTGACTATGCTATGATCTTGATGCTCAGTTGCCTAATTTTAGAATGACGTTGAAAGTGACGATGTTACATTAATGAAATGCCACGATGAATTTTTTTATATGGAAAATAGAATCCTAGTCTTAATTAAGGAGTTGTTTTAATTTTGGGGACAAAAAAATCTTTTAAGACGAGGAGGATGTGATAACATGGTTTTTCTCTGTCATTCAAGTTATGTACATCTGGACTCATTAGACTCTTTAATGTACTCAATAATCTCCATCATCCATAATTTGATGATGTTGTCACTTTATGCTCAATTGACAAGTTATTATCAATTTAATATCACTTTGCACTTGTTTATTACTCTAATTTGAGTTTTTAACTAGGTGTCACACTTATTATGTACCATCAACTTGAAATCAAAATTGAAACCATTCAATGAACTCTCATTGATCAAAATGCTTTTCATGATGTAGAGGATTCAATTAGGAATTAACAACACAAAAATCACCTCAATAAGACTATCATAGCCCAAGTTATGGCCTTTTAAAGTTTGACTCTTATTCACTTGATTTAATTTGATCTAAATCGATTTCTACACCCTTTATGGGCCGAAATTTGAGGCCCTTGTAAAGGGTGTGTGGTCCTTTCACTCCACTTACTCCCCCCTTTAGTGAATCACGATCCAAGTCCCTCCCCTCGACTAATCAAATCCTTGGATCCTAAAGTAATAGGTTTTCGGCCCTTGCATCTTGCTCCCCAGATCTGGGGTCTATCTGACAGTTGTCTTGTGGTCCCCTACCTTCGTACACCATGCCAAGTGTCCATGACATTGGATCCCACCTACTCCACCCAATCTCTCCATTTCCCTCGAAATGACGCCCCATTTCACATTGTTTCACCTCCCTCTTTCTTTTCCTCTCTTTTTCTCTCACTCCCGAGTCCTAACTCGCCCCCAGACTTCCATTCCTTCCCTTGGAGGTCGCTACCAGACCAATTTGGGGATACCTATTCCTTGCCTCTCCGGTTGAAATCAAAGGTAGCATGAGGTTTGTGACTTCGAGGTGGAAGTAGACGGCTATCTCTTATGAGCTCCGACCCTCTCCTCATTGTGCCTCATCTTGCGTCAGTGAGCTCTGTCCGCAGATGCCACTATGGCTCTAGAAGATCACATTGGATGACAATATGGGAAATGAAGGGTGGAGAGCCCTTGGATTGGGAGTGGATGCTTGGATTTCCCCTAGCACAGGGAATCCAACTAGTAGTGTGTTGGAGGTTGACCGCGAGCAAGCCACACTCACCGTGATCCGGCAACAGGGAGCGATGATGAACCACCAACCAACGCAACTGAGTCACCTTGCATCAGTGAGCGCTGATCAGCAACCATGGGGGTGAGAGACCATGGGATCTAGATCGGACGGTTCCAGGCGCCGCATAAATATTTGGTAACGACCCCCCATTTCTCCAAAGTTCTCAACACATATGTTCCAAAAATGATATCGTTTACATCTTTTAGTCAAATATGGCATGTATTATATGATTTTCGATCCTCTCAATGTGATATATCCAATGAACATAATTTTAGGGCCTGATTCTACTTGTAGATCATGTTATGATAAAAATGGCATATTTTGACCTCTTCTCACATGATTACTGATGCATAATGTGCTAACATTATCCTTTATGACCCAAAACGTGATGATACCTCTTGAATAGTAACCTTAATCTACTTTGGGCTTGTTTGATGCCTTGGATAATCTTGATTTACTTATAATGTTTACCTTGACCTAAAAATGGCCCCCTTTATGTATATGAATGATGTAACTTGATCAAGAAGGCAACTTTAGCTTAATTTATGATCATCTAACATGTTAATCCTTTAAATTAGTAATATCTAGTATTCTTTTGCTATGATGATGTCTTAGACTCTTTATATGCATCTTTATGTCTTTTCGACCTAAAGATGATTAGAAGATATTTCTTTTGTGCCCTTCGGTGGTGTAACTTTATCATATGTGAGACCTTGACCTCTTTATTACCATGTAATATTTTAACTTTGAAGATCAATAGATTTTATGTTTTTATATGACATGATAAGTCTAAGATCTTATGCCTCCTTTCTAGGAATACCTAACATGACTCAATGACCTGCCTCTCTACACTAGTATGCCATATATGTGATCCTAATGCATATATTGATTGTTGGGCTCTAACCTCTCTAGATCGTGCTCTAATGTTATACATGCAATCATTTTGACTCCAAATCAGTAGTTTTATCTTACTATGATTCTAAATCTTAACTTGACCTCCTAAATGCTCCCAAGACATGGAAATATGACCTTATTGCATGAAATGGATCTAATGTGACAGATTGTGGTCTTGCATGAATAGAACATGATGATAATCTAATATTTCATGTATCCCTTATGTCCAAATCAGAGAACATATTTATCTAATATCACTCTTAATGTGGATGGTTCACCTAGACGTAAGGTCTAGTGTTGATGCTTATGATATATGGAATACTTGCATGCTTATTTGGAACAAAAATTGAAATACTTGAAACCTAGGTCTAGGGGAACATCTACACGAATCATATGACGATTTGATTCTCAAATCATTTCCATCTAATACCCCGTGTTATATCTTATGCACTTAGGTCCCCTTGTGCTGGACCATCTCTAGAAATCTTATCATAACGTGGTCACTACTCATAAGATACATTTTTCTATTGACCCTACTATGATATTGGATTGCTTGTATGTATGCTCATATGAATGCTTGGCTACTTACTTACTTGATTGCTCTATTATTCCTATGAATACTACTTTCATGTCCAGTTATCATATGTTGACAAACCTTGAATATTATACAAGAAATCCATTTTAATATAATGGATAAAGAAACCTAAAATATGCTTTATATAAGAGAATGTCATCAAGTTTTCTTGCCTTGTTTCTTATTCTTAATTAATACTCATTCTAGCTAAAAACTATTTATATATTCTTAAATTGTTTAGATGCCTTTCATAGCATACTTAATGCTTTAGAATTAATATGTTTTTTATCGAATTTTTAGTTGCCAAATAAGATCGGTTGCACTCAAGGATCTTCTCTATGAAACTAAACAACAATGGGATGCTAGAAATGGAATGGGTATGTGTCTCTATCTCCCTAAATATCTTGTTATCTCTGTGTGTTGTTACTATCTTTTTCATATATATTGTTGGTGTGAAACTATGTGCCATTCTAGGGATGGACGCCCATGTTCACTCGCCTTTGACTTTGTAGCCATCAGGATTGTGGACTTAGAATAATAAAAAGTTTTGAGATAGCAGTAGTCACATATTCTTTAACACCACTCGGATCTCTAAGTACATCACTAATCAATGATAGCATTAGAAATCCCACATTTTCTATTCCGAAGTCATGAGCCGTGTAATACAAATGACTGAAATATATATATAACCAATACTCAATTTATATATAGGAAATAATTAAACAATTTTTCACATATGATAGGGTATTCACACTTATTGTATCCAAAGTTCTATCACTAATGTGTTCATCCAATCATACTTAAATACCTTAGAAACATTTGTCAACACTATAACATTGTCCCGTTGTATACCTACAATATCCTCCCCAAGGCTGATCACATTGGTATATGTTTGGTCTATAGTGTCTAACCATTTCATCCACGTCTTGTATTTAGGGCCTAAGGATTCGAACAACTCATGTGGAGTAAAATGAGATGAAAGAGGCATCAATACCTTAGGGGCTTCTTAGTTGTTGTAGGCTGCATGCATATATTCTAATATTAGTTTTTGATTATTTTATATAAATTTCAATATACATTTTTCATACCTAAAGAAATATAACGAGTCATTTGGGCCATCCATTAAAGCTACCTTCTACCTTTCTGACTACTATGGCATCTGGGTGCTCGTATGGGAGAGGTGTGTTGCTCATTCCTGAAAAGACATGTAGGACTCTCACATGATAGTGATCATTGAGAAGAGGAATACCATGAACCACATCGGCCATAGAAACCTCGGCATCTTCCATGATGTTGCGTGTTGATACATCGACGAAAAAATAGTATTTTCTAGCCACCTACATTTTTATAAACACAAAATTTAATTTGACAAACATAAATATTGACTTAAAGGATTATTTCATCACAACATAAATATAAATTGACTTGAATTGAATCTTACCCTAGATGTGCTTTGTGGGTGCGAAGGACTACTCCCAATGCACTATGTGGGTGAGTGTTGAACATATGTTGTGACTGTTGGAGAAGCTTGTTTCTACATCACCTGAGAAGTTATATATTTCTCCAAGGTTGCATCTACCAATCTATGCATGTACTCCTAATCCACTACCCCATTCTTTAGTTGTTTGCACTTTTGTTGGGATGATCCAAAAAAATATTTTGTCCCATACCCAGTTCCAGCGCCCCTAACATGTCCTAGATGCTCTTCTATCCCTAGAGCAACTGACCAGTCATCACGTGTGCCTTGAGGGGTGAACTTACCCTCCTTTGCTTGAGCAGCTAGCTCCAACTAATTATCATCAAAAAATGACTATTTAGTAAAACTTAACAATCCAGTTAAAAATGAACAAGGACATCATCACTAGACCAAGAATTTACCATTTTTGAAGCCACCTCATGTGTTGCTTGGACTGGGATTTCTCCGGCTTTATTTTTCCTTGCATCTATTCACTCAGTCAAGCAACTGTCCAGAAGCACTAGAAAACTCGATAATAGAAAGAGTAGAAATAGAAGGCTCTTGCTCTTACCCTTGCCCTTGCTCTTTCCCTTACTCTTGCCCTTGCCCTTTCTCTTTCTCTCATTGTAGCTCTCTCATATGGTGGTGTTTCCAATCACCACCTAAACCCAACCGGTGGTTGTGTGCATTCTTGTCACACTAGTCGTTTTAGCATCGTAAAGGGGTTGATTAATTCATACAAGTAATATTTTTAAGTAACCATAAGAAATCATAAAAATATAATTTATTCAATACCTGAAATGCATATGTTTGTCTCCTTCGAACAAAATTCTTCCAATCATATTTTTCAATATATTTCCATTTAAGCCAGGGTTCCTTCTTGTCTCCAAAGACATAGTCTTTTGTGATGATTGTTTGCCATCTCTATGACTTCTCTCGACGAGTTGCATAACAGACTTGTGATGCAACTTTTCATCAAGTTCATATCGGTCCTAAAAAGGTTCAACATTCAATACTATTTAGAAATGTTAAAAAAATAGGAAAAAGACTATAAAAACATAACTTCATTTATATCACCTCTAACTCCTTCCAAATGAGGTCTTTGTAAACCATACTCACTAGTATCCAATCTTGAACCAGG
The DNA here is from genome assembly GCA_963693085.1 of Alisma plantago-aquatica. Classification (NCBI taxonomy): domain Eukaryota; kingdom Viridiplantae; phylum Streptophyta; class Magnoliopsida; order Alismatales; family Alismataceae; genus Alisma; species Alisma plantago-aquatica. The sequence continues at coordinate 569,940,673 of OY856411.1, forward strand.
AGAGGCACGTTGCTTTGATTAAGGACCCCACAATAGATGACAAACTCTTTAGTAAGTGGTGTGCTTGCTTCGTTGAATTCAACAACGCCCTTCCTCCCTTACCTATTTTCGGTATCTTTCATCACAATTATCCCTCTAACTCCCTTCTGTTTTGGTTTATCAACACCTTCAACACCTTGGTCAGGATGTTCAGCATGCTCAGCTCATGATCATTGTGCTTTTGATCAGATGTCATCTATAAAAGCAAAAGTAAACACATGAAAAAGTTAGATCACATAAAAAAAAGTCAACACTATAAAAAAACCAGATCATCACATATAAAAAGTCAGATCACATATAAACAAGTAAACATATTATATAATGTAAAAAAAAGAAAATCACATATGAGAAGTATACCTTAAGCTAATATCTCTTCTATGTAATATTCACGTGTATAGTCATCGATGTTAGATTTAACATTTACACTTGGTAAGCCAACAGAAAATGGACTAGAGTCATTATATTTGTCATAGTACTTCTCTTCATCAATAGGATCTAAAATGAACTGTTTTTTCCCATGAAGAATGATAGACCAATTTTCTTTTGCAGGATCATTGATATAGAATACTTGTTTTGCATGTGATCCCATGATGAAGGGTTCATCCTTCTCGCATGTCCACTCAAAATTCACTATTGTGAAATCGAGTTTGCCAACTACAACTCCTTAATTGTTATTGACCCATTTACAGCTAAATAATAGAACTCTAAACTTTGTGTACTCAATTTCCTATATGTCTTCAATGGCACCTTAATAAGACATTTTCCTTCATGTAGAATCTTATCCTTGGCACTAGAAAAATACAATGAAGACGCCTGAAAGGTGACCCCACTATTTTGGATGACACTTTTATCTTCATGACTTGTGTAGTATGAAAATCCATCCATGGCAAACCCTTCATAAGATGTAATGTGGGTTTTTGACTTATACATGAGCCATTTGATAGTTTCTCTCACATTATTTGGTGTTTGAGATAGTTGATTGAATACATCCTTTTCAAACCACCTAATAAATATCAGATTATGTTCTCTAGAAAGCTACATTGAACTAGCTAGGGGATAACTTCTCTTGAGCTCGTTGGTGTTTTTGGTGATATAAATATCCACATCGTCAATGTTATATAAAATATATCTGTGCACTTTTTCCCACTTTTCACGACTAATATTTAGTTGTCGTTATCCCAAAATACCTTTCCTAAAATAAACATCAGGGTTCACGACATTAGTAATAGTCTTGTTTCAACTCAAAAGGTCATTACTAAAGTCCATAACCTCCTTAGAAATATATCCCTCAATGATACTCTCTTCGGGGCAACAACGGTGTCGAACATCGCCTTTAAAAACACTAATTTACCACTCAAAAGGATACATCCAATGTAAGAAAATTGGACCCAACATTTTCACTTTTATAGTCAAATGAACATGTAGATGTACCATGATATCAAATAACGAAGGAGGGAAATATTTCTCAAGCTGAAACATGGTAATGACCACTTCTCTTTGCAACTTATCTAGAATCTCACAATCAATTACTTTTCTATATAGATTGTTGAAGAAGAAGCAAAACCTAGTTATTGTAGACCTTACATGCTTAGGAAGGATAGATCAAATAGCCACAAGCAATAAATGTTGCATTAGAGTGTGACAATCATGAGATCTAAGACCTATCAGCTTTAGATCATTTATTGATACCAATCTATAGATATTGGCTAAGTATCTTGGTGGTACCTTAACATCATGCAAGCACTCGCAAAAAGTTCTCTTCTCCTTTATAGACAAGTCATAATAAGCGAGAGGTAGATATGTGCAGTGACCTTTGGTAACTTCTTTTATTAATTCTTTCCTTATACCCATTTCACGTAGGTCCATTATGGATTTGATGCCATCTTTAGTCTTGTCATGTATATTCAACATTTTCCATAATGCTATCGTAAAAAAAATTCTCAACATGCTTGACATCAATACAATGTCAAACTATCAAAGAACTCCAATAAGGAAGATCCCATAATATCGATAGCTTTTTGAATAAAGACTTCTCACCTATGACAGTGGTACACGGTCTCTTACCAAAATGATTTACAATGTTGTTTACTCTTGCATAAACGTCCTCCCCTAACATAGGTTTAGGGGCACTCCATTCCTCAATTGATCCATTGAATGTTTTATACAACTTTCAATAAGGATGCACCTTTGGTAGAAACCTTTGATGACCAAGTTATACTATCTTACCTCCATGTTTCAGTCTAATAGAATCTATATTTTCCTCACATATAGTACATGCCTTGGATCCTTTGACGTTGTAGCCAGACAAGTTCCCATAAGAAGGAAAGTCATTAATAATGGAAAACAACATAACACGTAAATCAAACCTTTCTCAATGTAAATCACCATAAGTCACCGCACCTTCTCCCCATAGTTTCTTTAGGCCATCAATCAAAGGTTCAAGGTAAACATCAATATTATTGCCAGGTTGTTTGGGGCACGATATCAGCAACGACAACATGACATACTTATTCTTTATACAACAACCACGGAGAAAGATTGTATACAACAACCATGGCATGCCAAGTACTATGTTGCCTGCTTAATATTCCATACTGAATTCAGCCTGTCAGTACAAAGTCCAAATCTTAAATTCATGGCTTCTTTGCCAAATTCAGGATACAATAAATCAATCTTCTTCCATTGTGGAAAATCATACGCATGTCATAGCATACCATCATTATTTTTCTTTACCTCTACATGCCAAGATAAATTTTGGGCATCTACATAATTAGAAAAATAGCATTCAAACTGGGGTGTTATAGGCAGATACTACATCACCTTGGCAGGAGACTCAATTTTGGTCTTACCTGATGTCATCCTTGTATACCTAGATGCTCCACATTTCAGACATTCTTTTAGATTGATATAGTCCTTCTGAAACAACACATAATTATTAGGGCATGCATGTATCTTCTTAGCCTCCATTCCCATTGGGCACAACATCTTTTTCATTTGATATGTTGAGATTGCAAGCTCGTTGCCTTCAGGAAGAATTTCTTTCAACAGACTCAACAGAGAAGTGAAGCTTTTGTCGTTCCATCTATTGTTAGCCTCCAGAGTATACAATCTCAACACAATGCTAAACTTTGTAAACTTAGTACACCTAAGTATAACAATTTCTCAGCACTGTGCACAATGTTTCTAAATAAGGGAGGTGGGTTTGTAACATTTACCCCACAACTATCTAGCATTGCATCAACCATGTCTGTTGGAATTGGTTTGTTCTCATCAACATCGTTAGCCATTTCTTTTTGGACACAACTACTACTACCTACATCTGTTGATCTCATAATAGGAATTTTTCCATGTCAGTACCATTCCATATAGCCTTGTACAATCTTGTCGCACATGAGGTGATCTTTGATCATTTTAATAGTGTCAACTTTCAGGTTGTTGCTACAATTCCTACAGGGGAACTAGAACCTATCTCTAGGTTGTTTTCTATGTTCCTCTACAAATCTTACAAACTCATCAAGACTATTAATACACTCCAGAGTGCAGCTATTTGTCTTAGACATCCATTATCGATCCATTTCTATATGATCAGATGGGATATGAGTAGCTCATCAGGTTCTAGCTAGTAAGTTAATTTTAGGAAAATAATATGTTCGAATAATTGAGCCCTAATCATCTGGTAGAATTCACATTCATGCGAGTGTACCACCTATCCCATTCTTGAGCACATCATGTCACTAGTAAGTGTATAATGTGTGTTTGATTTTGATAAATTTCGACAACATTTCCCCACAGTTCTCCAAGTACACCGATGTCGATGGAAAAATACCCACCTACATATGTACCTAGAGAACAAAGGGGAAATTTTGTCAAAATTTATTACAATAGAACACACATTATACACTTACATCCTAAGTGAGATGAAGTGCTCAAAAATACTCCCAAATCAGGGACTATGCAAGGTTTACTCCTAATGATTAAATCTTTGATGGGTTTCTAGGCCGGTATATATATGGGTTAGGGTTTACAAAATTGGATTTACTGTTTAGAAAATTAGGGTTTAGGTTTAATTAGGAAAATCTATATGAGTTTTTATGTAAACAAGTTATTTTAGAGCAAGTCATATCAGTTGGAGCAAGTCATGTCAGCTTTTGTATATTAGTTCCAAGATATGATTATTTATCCATACTAGCATTAAAATTTCTAACAATAAAAAATGAACTTAACATAAATAATAAAGGTAGTTTCATCAAAAAAGTTCATACCAACTCTTTTATCCATATAACATTTAAATTTCTAACATAAACAATGCATTTAACATAGATAATAAAGGAAGATTATTCAAAATATTCATACCAACTGTTTTCCTTACTTATCAACCCTAACATTCATCACAATTTTTACTGTAATTGATAAAAATCAAGCTGGCGAAGGAGCTAGGAGATGGGGAAGGATGAGAGGGGAAGGAGTAGGAGAGAGAGAAGGGGGTACCTCTTCTTCCAGCAAATGAGGAAGTAATGTTTGATGAGGCACAGGTCGGGGAGGAGCATACATTTCGGCGTCAGTGTCGACGTGGATTTGGAGAAACAAAAGGAGTAGTATAAGGGAAGTCAGTGGAGGAGAAGGGCAAGAAAGCCGACGGAGGAGAAGGTTTGTGGCGGCTAGCAGAGGAGAAGGGAGTAGAAGTAGTAGTGGTGGCTGGCGGAGGAGCTAGAGGCATCGGTAGGGTAGAAGAGAATAGTGTGAAGGTGCGAAGGCAGCAAGACGTAGGGGCACCAGAGGTCGCACGAGAATCCCCAGAGCACCTAATTCCACAAAACGCATGTAGTGGAAAGAGGGACGAAATAGTCTCTACCAGGATTAAGTAATAACTATATCGTCGGTTATTTAGGAAATTGACAGTCAAGGGTTTAGGTTGTTGGTTGTCCATAAACAACATCCGGACAAACCTAAACTTTGTCATCAGTTGTCCTTGATAAACTTATGCCTAAAGTCGCGACCCAGTAACACGTATGCCTACGGTTGTATTCAATAAAACTAACGCTAAATATCAAGTGGGGGTGAAAAATTTTGTGAGACACATGGCGTGAATAACTTTCTGGTCGGTCTCTTTAGAAAGTACCAAAAAGAAATGACAATTGATTCCCATAGGGAAGATGGTGTGTGCACCTATTTATCTCGTCGGTTTTAGAGACAAAAACTGATGATGTAGGTTTTATGGATGCAAATGAAATGCTACTAAAAATTTTGCACGACATTATATTTTTGTGGATGATATATAGTGTCTATTTCTTTGAGAAGTGACAAATGACAAAAACAAACTGCAGTCTGTGTTTTCTCATCTGGTCAATCCGCGGAGGTTGTCTATGTAAAACTGAAGCTATAGATAATATCGTCGATTTCCTCTAAAAAAGACCTGACACAATATGTCATATATATCATAGTGAAGGCTGCCAAAAAATAGTTAAATTTTTAATTAAGTGCTCTAGATTTCCATTAAGCTTAATTACATGTCATATAATTATTACAAATGATTGACATCAAACATCTGTGGAGAAATTTATTTATTCTTCAACTTGATCTTTATGTATGTATGACTTAACTTCTCCAAGTTAGGATGTGCAACTTTAGGCATTTTGAGTGTGTCTATTTAATCTAAAATCACTCAAGTAGAAGCATTAGGAACAAATAAGTGGAATGGTTAGACATCATCAAAATAAGGATTTAGTCAACATAGACCTTGAGCCAACATTTTATCAAGAGTAGAGAAGAGGTTTTATAAAGAAATAGATAGTTTAGTTAGGTGGTCTCTATCCTTCCTATGGGTCCTGGGAATGTGAGAGTGATAAAAGAGAGAAGTTTGTAATATGTTTTACATGATGCTATATAGTAAAAACTCTTTATTTTAGTAAAATCCAAACTCTATTGTATTCATGTTGTGTTTAAACAAGGTCTTATCAGCTTGTTGAATAATGCCTTTATATATTTGAAAAAGAAAAAAATAGATTTTCAGTTAGTGATCAAAAGTAATTAGTTAGACTAATCTTTCTTTGAAGGGCTCTAACCCTAGTTAGTGGGTTTGGGTCGCGTTAGCTACAAGACACTTCTTCTCAATGACACCATATCAAAGTATAATCCCACCCAGAGTTGTGATAGGTCTGATGCTTCTCTTTAACAATAAATCTGTTACAATTTTGACAAATCCTAGTGCAATGAATTCTTTTATATATATGTTGTTAGTTAGTGTATTAAACCTTTTAACTCAAGATTTATTTTATGAGTTACTTTTTAGAGTATTTTGGGGTGAATCAACAATTTTGACAAAAGTTTGTCCTAGATGAATGTTGAGTTTTAGTGGGTATACCATACCGGTTAATCTCTTACCCTTAGACATTAATTCCTTTCAAATAATTTTGGTTATGTATCTCCATGAGACATACCATATTCAATCGGATTGTTGGAAGAAAGAAGTTATCTTTCATCAAAGTGACTTTTCATGTATCTTTATTGGAGACAAAAAAAAGTTTTATGTGTGTATAGCATTAGTTGTTGTAGTTGATAAAATGTTAAGAAAGGGGTGTGAGGCCTTTCTAGAACATGTAGTAGATGCTAAAGCAGAGAAAAGAACAACCAATATAGAGGATGTTCAATTAGTATGTAATAGGTGCTAGAGCAAAGAAAAGAACAACCAATATACAAGTTGTTCCAGTAGTATGTGAGTTCTCTGATGTCTTTCCTGACAACTTACCAGGTTTACCACCTAAATAAGATGTAGACTTTGGATACAAAATTCTTTTTGGTTGCCACTCATTAGCATTACCTACATGTAGAATGGCACATGCAAAGTTAAAGGAATCAAAATTTCATTTACAGGAGTTACTAGATATGGGTTTTATTCAACCTAGTACAAAACAGTTGGGATCCCCAGTACTGTTTGTGAAGAAGAAGGATGGAAATATGTGTTTATTTGTATACTATCAACAACGAAATAAGATAACCATTAAATAATAGATGTCATTTTCCTAGGATTGATGATATGTTTGATCAGATATGCAAAGTAAGAGTCTTTTTTGTAACACCCAGATTTTCATAACACATGAGCGGAAGCAATAATTTTTTTTCTTCTTTTCATCTGGGAGTGTCACAAACATGATAACCATTGCAATAAAAGTAAATGAAACACTTTGCAAAACTAGTAAAACTGATTCGTACTTAGCTTTTTGTCAACATAAAACTACATCATGTTTATGCATAATTTCATAATAAAAAGATGTCAATACTCAGGATCGTCTAGGTAGATGGCACCACTAGGCAAGCTTGAAAGTCTCTTAAGCCTTTGTTGGTCCCTTTGTTCTTCAATTGCTCCAAAACCTGCGGACATCGCGTCCCCAGCCATGCATTGGGAAAAACAGTTGTTAGAGTAAGTGGCATGAGTATTCTAAAATGTACATTACTAAAGAATTGAAATATTATAAAAGATTCTTGAAATCATAAATATAAAATGAACATTAAACTCTGATTAAATCTAGAAACATATTATCTATCATTTCTTAAACTCTTATTTTCTACTCTATCTTTTCTGGAGACCTATACTCTAGGTCTCATGGCATACGCCAAAGTCTCTGGATCATAAATATCTTATCTGAACTCCTCTCATCACACTCGTGGATGAGATTATAGACATGCTCTAATCTTAAGTATCTTTTACTTACAATTTTTATCTATTTGTGGCCACCATTATACAATAAGTCCTCCTCTGTGACATTGAAGTGTCCTCTGTGGTGCAACGCACCCTCTATTGGCACAACGTGCCCTCTGTTGACACCGATGTGTCCTCTATGGTGCAATGCACCCTCTGTTGGCACAATGTGCCCTCTGAAATGGAATAAACACTCCTTTGAATTGGCAACAGATGCCTATGAATTGTACCGGGACTCTCTGAATGAGGACTTATTATATAATGTATTATGTGAAGGTTTTGAATTAATTATCTTAAGTCTATCTTTACTAAATTCTGAATCTGAACTTATTTGAAACTGAGTACTCAACATGTACCTAGTTTTGAATCTGAAATCTGAATTTGAATCTATGCTCTTTAAAATCTGAACTGAATCTATTATAGAATTTGGATATGTATCTCAAATTACAACATAATTGAGATTGGTTCTATAACCCATATCATGTATCTTTATTCAAAATTTGACTACTCACACAGTGAGTAGTCTAAGTCTGAATCTAAATATCTTATTCTTAAGTTCTAAACTGAATTCATTGCTAGATTTGAACATGTATCTCATTATATGGGTAAACTTTATTCTAAAACTCTTATTTGGTAAGATTACTTCATTATACCAATTATATCATAAATGAGTCTAATGTCTTATGAGAAAGGATCTCACATGAATATAGAAATAATAAGTATACAAAGTATCTTAAGTCAAGCTTATGAAAGTATCATAAGTACCACATATTTAAAAATATCAATTCTGACAATATGGTTCAATCATTCTTATAAAATATGATGTTACCCTGAAACTTTGCATATGAATTTACATATTAAACCTTAAATACCAAAATAGAAATCTTATAAAATATTGTATTACAACCTAATCATAAATTAATGTGTCATTATCTTATAATGTCATCATGAACTCATTTTTCAATACATTGTGATCCCAACAGTACCTTTATTTCTAAAAGTAGACCATGTCTTAATATCCTGAAATTCATATTCTTATATTGTAATTAAATTCTAGATATTATTCATTCTAAGGAATCTAGTTATTATATCTATACATATGTATGAAATCTTAATGGAAGGTTTCTACTTGAAATCATAATACACAGTTATGCCTATAAATATGAGAAATTCTAACAACCTATGTGTACTTAAATTCTCAATACAAAATTATCCCAAATCACCCACTAAGTATGGCTACATTACTTGCATATCTCATCTTACAATCGTATTCATTAATTTCGAACATTTCTAAGAAATCTTATAGGAACACGATTCTTTAACTTTCTCATGGACTTGGTCCATGGGTCACAACTATTTTGAGCAACATGTCTCTATTTGAGATTTTGGATATCTCAACTTACATAATGATAGAGATATGAAAAAAATCTTGTTTGCATTAAAATCTTAGAACATTGAACTATATAAATTATAAAAGTCTTATCAGGCGACATGTAAACATACTGAACTTAAAAATATGAGTACTCATGGGCATGGACCACTTACCTCTTATACATATGGCATAAATAAGGAAGTCTCCATTCTAAGTTCCATAACTTTAATAACCTGGATATCATCATAGTTTTATCAGTCCAAGCCTATATTCTCTCTTTCTATTTCTAAATCTCAAAACCCCATCTTCATAACTACATATACCAACTTAGGGTTCTTATTTAGACTAAACATAACTTTAATCTAAAATCGCCATAAAATCTTGGCATTAAAATAAAATAAAACTCATTCTATATAATAAATATTATCTTTATACGCAAATAAGACATAAATCGTCTTATGCACTAATATGAACATTTACTTTATATAATGAGACAATTCTCAAACATAGTTACATATTCTAAACTTATTGACTCAATTAGGAAATAAAATTAGAATACCATCACATTACTAATATCATGCCTAATTGGCCATACATATATCACTTATAGTGTCAGGATAATCATTATATTATGCTTTCGTAATGGCTACTCATCTAAAACGAAATACTAATATAATAGCACAAGAAACTTCATCAAATCTGTATAAAAGTATTCATATAATGTAGGAATTATCATGTATTAAAATATCAGGTCATTTAAAAATCATATCATGGGTGAAATACCCAAAATACCCTTATTAGGGTTTATATAAAAACCTCAACAAAACTTCATATAATAGAAATCAGGCTTTGAAATCATGTTAATAATATCAAAATACACTTTCAGTAAAATTTGCATGAATTTGTAAATTTGTTTACTATTTTTAATTGGCAAAACATCAAAATCATATAGCTTTGTCTACCCAGAATATAATAAATAGAAGACATCAAAATCATGTCTGGAACTATTTTTATAAGATAGTACACTCGAAGAGCTTTCCAAAGGTACCTTGTTTGTCCCAAACCGAGATTTGTAGCTCAAGAAATGAATTTTTGAAAGTACCTTAGTTTGAATAAATCTCGACCGTCGATAATGGATACAATGGTCGTGATCGAGTCTTATTGTGCAACCAGCAGCTGGGACCCCTCACGGATCCTTGCATGGATCCGGTTCGATTCAAAACTTGGACTTGTCTGGGTTATCTTCCTGTCAGCGAACAGACTCTGTTTTACAGAGTTCTGCCGCCGCCGCCACCTGGTGGTCTTCGGCGAGGCCGATCTTTGCAACTCAAGCCACGTCAGCGCGTCCCAGGCCTCCATCGACTTCGGTCGTGCCTTAGAAGCCAGGACGGCACCCCGTACTCCCCAGAGTAGGTCGAGAAAGAAGATCCCAACCTGGAGTCCCCAGTTCCGCCGCCATTGACACCACCTCTGTTCTTTCTCCTTAGTTCTCCTTCTCTCCTCTTCTAATTTTCCTGAAACCCTAGGACTAGGTGCGGTCGACCCTTGTTTGCAAGGATCAAGGGTCTTTATATCAACAAAACCTAGATCTGGGTGGAGAGACCCCATCATCTCGGACCCCTATTCGGGTTCTGTTCCGCCTGAGCGCCGGCTCTCAGTCTGCGTTGGGCTAGAGTCTCGTTCCCTTTTTTATTTTATTTTTCTTCTTCTTTTTTGATAAAACTCCAAATATAAGAAATATTCATATAGCCCACTCTATAGCTCAGTTTGACTTTAGATTTTAAGGTAAATACTATATTATCATCATCTTTATATGAGAAAGATTTTGAGTACAAACTAGTTGTACAAACACTCCAAACATGTTTTTTAAATAAAAACATGATAATTATTAGTTTAATTACCTAGGACACTATATACATAAAAATCATATGAGATTTCTTCCACAATCTTATATTAGAATGATACTTCCTATAAATATATCTTGAGTATTTATTATGACACCAAAATACTCCATACTCATATTTGTACTCCAAGGACTCATGTAAAAACCTTAATTTGTCTTATCGGTTTAAATTTGGATCCTAGGTCCAATGGCCTTTCCCTTGATTTCCAAAAGAATTCATATGATTAATCATATCCTCAATTACAACATTAAACTTTTAAATAGACATCATTCCTCAATTACATGTTCCTTAAGATACCCTTGATGATTATGACTTCACTTACTTAATACGTAGAACTCAACTAAGTCTAGGGCTCAAACCATCAACTACCATCATTGTGTTTCCTTCATAGTTCAACTTTATATTTCATCTCATATTATCAAATGAAATATTAGATTCCAAGACTTTTTGGATAGTACAAATTCATCCTGAGTGCGTAAAATACCTCTCTGCGTTCTTTTTTTCTATAGGATCCAAATATTATGAAAATTGGATAAAAATTATTGTAAACATAAATCTATCACATATTGATGTCATCAATAACTTAATAATGTCCTTTCTAGGTTCCAAAGATCAGGGTGTGACAATACTACCCACCTTTTTGGGAATTTTGTCCTCAAAATTTCTCTAGGCTACTACCCACCTTTGGGTTCTGCTTACCTCTTCATCATATTAAGGTACACTTATGTTCAAATTTTTTATGCAAATAGTTACATAATGTATTTTCATTAAATGTTTATGTGAGAATTATATATAACATTGGTCTATTGCTCAACTCATACGTAGAGTTTATGAGACTAAACTTGGCTCTATACTTAGCACATCTACCTCAACATTGTCATGACTTTCTAACATTAGGTGTACATGATTTTGTAATCTTACGTTCTATAGGTAACTCCTACATTCCTAGATATGTGGTGATCAGGAACATACCTAGAGATGTGGGATCCTGACATACTATCCCTCACTAACCCACTAACACATGTGTCCCATACCACATGGGCTAGTAAGAAAGGAGAGATGCATAAAAGTCTAGTGCTTATGAAATTCCTTTTCAATTCTCAATTGGCTGGCCATAACCATTAAGAATGGAGAAGCAACATCATTAGCTAGGGTTAGGTTGAAACTTGAGACCTAGAATAGGTAAACATCTATTTCTGACATCTCTATTTCTTCTAAGGTGAAAACTCTTAGTCGTTCTAGGTCATTGTATCTTTTCTCGGGAATCTATCCCTAAACCTTAATCTCTTATCTTCATCCTAGGGTGACTATGATAATCATATTTTCCTAGATGCCATTTACCTAATTGCTCTGATACCATATTGTAAAACCCAGATTTTCATAACACATGAGTGGAAGCAATAATTTTTTTTTCTTTTCATCTGGGAGTGTCACAAACATGATAACCATTGCAATAAAAGTAAATGAAACACTTTGCAAAACTAGTAAAACTGATTCATACATTGCTTTTTGTCAACATAAAACTACATCATGTTTATGCATAATTTCATAATAAAAAGATGTCAATAGTCAGGATCGTCTAGGTAGATGGCACCCCACTAGGCAAGCTTGAAAGTCTCTTAAGCCTTTGTTGGTCCCTTTGTTCTTCAATTGCTCCAAAACCTGCGGACATCGCATCCCTAGCCATGCATTGGGAAAAACAGTTGTTAGAGTAAGTGGCATGAGTATTCTAAAATGTACATTGCTAAAGAATTGAAATATTACAAAAGATTCTTGAAATCATAAATATAAAATGAACATTAAACTTTGATTAAATCTAGAAATATATTATCTCTCATTTCTTAAACTCTTATTTTCTATTCTATCTTTTCTGGAGACCTATACTCTAGGTCTCATGGCCTATGCCAAAGTCTCTGGATCATAAATATCTTATCTGAACTCCTCTCATCACACTCATTGATGAGATTATAGACATGCTCTAATCTTAAGTATATTTTACTTATGATTTTTATCTGTTTGTGGCCACCATTATACAATAAGTCCTCCTCTGTGACACTAAAGTGTCCTCTACGGTGCAACACACCCTCTGTTGGCACAACGTGCCCTTTGTTGACACCGAAGTATCCTCTATGGCGCAATGCGCCCTCTGTTGGCACAATGTGCCCTCTGAAATGGAGTAAACACTCCTCTGTATTGGCAACAGATGCCTATGAATCGTCCCGGGACTCTCTAAATGAGGACTTATTATATAATGTATTATGTGAAGGTTTTGAATTAATTATCTTAAGTCTATCTTGACTAAACTCTGAATCTGAACTTATTTGAAACTGAGTACTCAACACGTACTTAGTTTTGAATCTGAATCTGAATCTCTGCTCTTTAAAATCTGAACTGAATCTATTATAGAATTTGGATATGTATCTCAAATTACAACATAATTGAGATTGGGTCTAGAACCCATATCATGTATCTTTATTCAAAATCTGGCTACTCACACAGTGAGTAGTCTAAGTCTGAATCTAAATCTCTTATTCTTAAGTTCTAAACCGAATTCATTGCTGGATTTGAACATGTATCTCATTATCTGGGTAAACTTTATTCTAAAACTCTTATTTAGTAAGATTACTTCATTATACCAATTATATCATAAATGAGTCTAATGTCTTATGAGAAAGGATCTGACATGAATATAGAAATAATAAGTATACAAAGTATCTTAAGTCAAGCTTATGAAAGTATCATAAGTACCACATATTTAAAAATAGCAATTCTGACAAGATGGTTCAATCCTTCTTATAAAATATGATGTTACCCTGAAACTTTGCATATGAATTTACATATTAAACTTTAAATACCAAAATAGAAATCTTATAAAATATTGTATTACAACCTAATCATAAATTAATGTGTCATTATCTTATAATGTCATCATGAACTCATTTTTCAATACATTGTGATCCCAACAGTACCTTTATTTCTAAAACTAGGCCATGTCTTAATATCCTAAAATTCATATTCTTATATTGTAATTAAATTCTAGATATTATTCATTCTAAGGAATCTAGTTATTATATCTATACATATGTATGAAATCTTAATGGCATGTTTCTACTTGAAATCGTAATACACAATTATGCCTATAAATATGAGAAATTCTAACAACCTATGTGTACTTAAATTCTCAATACAAAATTATCCCAAATCACCAACTAAGTATGGCTACATTACTTGCATATCTCATCTTACAATCTTATTCATTAATTTTGAACATTTCTAAGAAATCTTATAGGAACATGATTCTTTAACTTTCTCATGGACTTGGTCCATGGGTCACAACTATTTTGAGCAACATGTCTCTATTTGAGATTTTGGATATCTCAACTTACATAATGATAGAGATATGAAAAAATTCTTGTTTGCATTAAAATCTTTGAACATTGAACTATATAAATTATAAAAGTCTTATCAGGCGACATGTAAACATACTGAACTTAAAAATATGAGTACTCATGGGCATGGACCACTTACCTCTTATACAGATGGCATAAATAAGGAAGTCTCCATTCTAAGTTCCATAACTTTAATAACATGGATATCATCATAGTTTTATCAGTCCAAGCCTATATTCTCTCTTTCTATTTCTAAATCTCAAAACCCCATCTTCCTAACTACATATACCAACTTAGGGTTCTTATTTAGACTAAACATAACTTTAATCTAAAATCACCATAAAATCTTGGCATTAAAATAAAATAAAACTCATTCTATATAATAAATATTATCTTTATACTCAAATAAGACATAAATCGTCTTATGCACTAATATGAACATTTACTTTATATAATGAAACAATTCTCAAACATAGTTACATATTCTAAACTTATTGACTCAATTAGGACATCAAAGTAGAATACCATCACATTACAAATATCATGCCTAATTGGCCATATATATATCACTTATAGTGTCATGATAATCATTATATTATGCTTTCATAATGGCTACTCATCTAAAACGAAATACTAATATAATAGCACAAGAAACTTCATCAAATCTATATAAAAGTATTCATATAATGTAGGAATTATCATGTATTAAAATATCAGGTCATTTAAAAATCATATCATGGGTGAAATACCCAAAATACTCTTATTAGGGTTTATATCAAAACCTCAACAAAACTTCATATAATAGAAATCAGGCTTTGAAATCATGTTAAGAGTATCAAAATACACTTTCAGTAAAATTTGCATGAATTTGTAAATTCGTTTACTATTTTTAATTGGCAAAACATCAAAATCATATAGTTTTGTCTACCCATAATATAATAAATAGAAGACATAAAAATCATACTCTGGAAATATTTTTATAAGATAGTACACTCGAAGAGCTTTCCATAGGTACCTTGTTTGTCCCAAACCGAGATTTGTAGCTCAAGATATGAATTTTTGAAAGTACCTTAGTTTGAAGAAGTCTCAGTCGTCGATAATGGATCCAGTGGTCGTGATCGAGTCTTGTTGTGCGACCAGCAGTACACAGCTGGGACACCTCATGGATCCTTGCATGGATCCAATTTGATTCAGAACCTGGACTTGTCTGGGTTGTCTTCCTGTCTGCGAACATACTCTATTTTACATAGTTCCGTCGCCGCCGCCACCCGGTGGTCTTCGGCGAGGCCGATCTTTGCAACTCAGGCCATGTCAGCGCGTCCCAGGCCTCCATCGACTTCGGTCATGCCGTAGAAGCCAGGACGGCACCCCGTACTCCCCAGAGTAGGTCGAGAAAGAAATCCCAACCTGGAGTCCCCAGTTCTGCCGCCATTGATGCCACCTCTATTCTTTCTCCTTAGTTCTCCTTCTCTCCTCTTCTAATTCGCTTGAAACCCTAGGAGTAGGTGCGGCCGACCCTTGTTTGCAAGGATCAAGGGTCTTTATATCAACAAAACCTAGATCTGGGCGGATAGACCCCATCATCTCAGACTCTTGTTCGGGTTCTGTTCCGCCCGAGCGCCGGCTCTCGGTCTGCGCTGGGCTAGAGTCTCGTTCCCTTTTTTAATTTTATTTTTCTTCTTCTTTTTTGATAAAACTCCAAATATAAGAAATATTCATATAGCCCACTCTATAGCTCAGTTTGACTTCAGATTTTAAGGTAAATACTATATTATCATCATATTTATATGAGCAAGATTGTGAGTACAAACTAGCTGTACAAACACTCCAAACATGTCTTTTAAATAAAAACATGACAATTACTAATTTAATTACCTAGGCCACTATATACATAAAAATCATATGAGATTTCGTCCACAATCTTATATTAGAATGATACTTCCTATAAATATATCTTGAGTATTTATTATGACACTAAAATACTCCATACTCATATTTGTACTCCAAGGACCCATGTAAAAACCTTAATTTGTCTTATCGGGTTGAATTTGGATCCTAGGGCCAATGGCCCTTCTCTTGATTTCCAAAAGAATTCATATGATTAATCATATCCTCAATTACAACATTAAACTTTTAAATAGACATCATTCCTCAATTACATGTTCCTTAAGATACCCTCGATGATTATGACTCCACTCACTTAATATGTAGAACTCAACTAAGTCTAGGGCTCAAACCATCAACTACCATCATTGTGTTTCCTTCATAGTTAAACTTTGTATTTCATCTCATATTATCAAATGAAATATTAGAGTCCAAGACTTTTTGGATACTACAAATTCATCCTGAGTGCGTAAAATACCTCTCTACATTCTTTTTTTCTATAGGATCCAAATATTATGAAAATTGGATAAACTTTATTGTAAACATAAATCTATCACATATTGATGTCATCAATTACTTAATAATGTCCTTTCTAGGTTCCAAAGATCAGGGTGTGACATTTTCAAAGATAAATCACATGTCAGGTTATCATCAGTTAAGGATAAAGATGTCATATGTACTTGAATCAACATTCAGAATAAGTTATGGGCATTATGAGTTTGTAGCCATGTCTTTCAAACTGACAAATGCCCCAGCAACTTTTATGGATATGATGGATAAAATTTTCAAACCCTACCTAAATAAATTAATAGTAGTGTTTGTAGATAACATTCTTATATATTCTAGAGATGTGGGACAACATGAACAACATCTATGGATAGCCCTGTAGTTGTTGAGGCAATATTATCTTTACGCTAAGTGCAGCAAATGTGAGTTATACTTGCCAAAATTTTATTTTCTTACACGTCATATCAGGAGAAAGAATCAGTGTAGACACTAAGAAGGTGGAATCTATTCTCCATTGGGAGAAACCCACTATTCCTACTAAGATTGGAAGTTTTCTAAGGTTATATGGATATTATAAGAGGTTTACAAGGAAGTTCAGTGTATTAGCACCACCTCTTACACATTCGGCAAGGAAGGATATGCCTTTTATTTTGTCTATAACATGTGAGAAGAGTTCCTAAACACTAATGAAGAAATTAACTACATCACTGACTTTGATCTTACCAAAGGTAGATAAAGGATATGTGGGGTTTTGTGATGCATCCATGAGAGGTTTAGGATGTGTTCTGATGTAGGATGTGAAGGTGATGTATTATGCTTCTAGATAGCTCAAGAAGAAGGAAGAGAATTATCCCACACATGATATTGAGATTGTAGTGGTAGTACATGCCTTAAAGACATGACATCATTGTCTCAATGGTGAGTCATGCCAAATCTTTACTGATCATGGAAGTTTAAAGTACATCTTCATACAAATATCAGAGACAACACATATAGTTAGAGCTTATAAAGGACTATGATGGTACCATTGACTACCACCTTGGGAAGTCTAATGTTATAGTAGATGCTCAGAGTAGAAAGTCAACATCATATGTCAAAAAAAATTATATATCATGTGTGAAAATATACTTACTAGTCAAGATGAGAGTGATGAATTTATATTTGAATCTGGTTGACCAAGGTGGAGTGATTGTGAAAATGCATGTAAGACCTACATTCTATGATTAAATCAAGGAGCCTCAATAGAGTGATAGTGAATTGCATCAGATCATGCACAATATGGTAGAAGGTAAGAGAACAGAACTCCTATATTCAAATGAAGGGATCTTGTATCAATAGGACAAATTATGTGTGTCGAGTGATCCAAAATTAATCCAGCAAATTCTGGACAAAGCATACTCTTTGTATGCAATACATCCAATCAACACAAAAATGTATAGAAACATTAAAGAATTGTATCGGGGGTCAAGTATGAAGAAAGGTATGGCTGAGTATGTAGCTAAGTTTGGTGTATGTCAGCAAGTAAAAATTGAACATCAGAAGCCAGTAGGTACTATGCAAACACTTCCTATTCTCGAATGGAAGTGGGATCACATTATTATAGATTTTGTGGTTGTATTAACTAGGAAACCACGTGGATTTGACTATGTATGGGTAATATTATATAGACTAATTCAGTCTTCTCACTTTCTAGCAGTTAAGACAACATTGGATATGCTAAAGTTAGCCAAAGTCTATATAGATGAGATCATCAAACTACATGGGGTACGAATTTTGATAATATCTGATAGAGATCCCAAATTCACATCTAGATTCTAAGATCAGATGCATCTTTCTTTGGGAACAAGATTAAAGTTTAGTACCACATTTAACCCTGAGACATATATATGTAGTTAGAAGGGACCATTCAAACCCTAGAAGACATGTTGATAGCATGTTTGCAGTTCAGTAGCATTTGGGATGATCATCTTAGTCTTATAGAGTGTTCTTAAAATAACAGGTATCATTCTAACTAAGATTTGGCCCCTTATGAAGCTTTATATGGAAGGAAGTGTAGGTCTTCTAGTTGTTGGCATTAAATTAATGAGAGGCAAATTCTAGGTCTGAAGTTGGTGGGGGAACAACATAACAAATATATGTGATCAAACAACAATTAAAGGATGAACGTGAAAAATAGAAAATCTATGCAGAGAAAAGGCATAGACCACTTCAGTTTGAGGTTGGGGATGAGGTTTATTTGTAAGTGTCATCATGTAAAGGTGTATTGAGGTTTAGGAAGCAAGGTAAGTTAACACCTAGATACATGTGTCCCTATCCAATCATTCAGAGAATTGGTCCAGTAGCATGCAAACTTGAGTTGTTAGCTTAGATACTAACTTACATGATGTGTTTCATGTATCCAAGTTGAATAAATATCATTCATGTACAATGAAAATCATATATCTAAATCCAGTACAACTAAGAGAAGATATTTCCTATGTTGAAGGTCGTGTATGAATTTTAAAAGGTATTGTTCAAAAGCTTAGAAAGAGGAAGGTACCCATAGCAAAAGTTCTTTGGAGAAATCATGTATTAGAAGAAGCTACATGGGAGTTAGAGTCAGAGATGTATAACAAGTATCCTCTCCTCTTCTGAGAACTTCTAGACAAAAGTTTTATTAGAGGGGGGAGATTGTTAGAACCTGCACCTCAATTTCTTGGTAATGAAAGGACTAATCATAATCTTGCAAATAAATATGCTCATAATGGTGTCTTGGTTTAATTGTTGGATGATTATGTTTAGTTCAAATTTGTTACTTGAAATGAATAAATGACATGTGTTGATTATATGTTATAAATTTAATTTAAGTGATGAGGGGATTAAAGGAATAATTTAAGAAATAAAGTATTAAAGAAAAATTTATCATGAGAGATCTTATTATGTTTTTGATATAGAAGTATAGAGAACTCAATTATGAATCCATAGAAAAAATGAATCAATTTAGAGTTGAACTTTTTAGTTTTCTATAGGATTTCCATCGATTGACAATTGATGAATTGAGGTAGAAGATTTTACATGTCTTTGATTGAATGTTTCAAAATGAACGATTTACTATTGTGCAAATTGATGGTTTAGAATCGAAGGTTTTACTAGTATGCAAACTTATGGTTTTACTGAGGTCTCGTAGACAGAAGGATCTATAGCTGATGGTGTTCCTGGAGAGCCTTTTGGAGGTTTTTCTAGGCACCATATTTTAATGTTTTAACTGATGAACACCAACTAAACATAGAGTAGACCAAAAGTTCTAGAAACTAATGGTTGTACTAATAGTCATCAATCAAAGGCTCAACAGTCAAAGGTAACAGCTGATGGTTGTCCATACTAAAGGCTTGCCTTTTGATGGTTCATTTGTGATTCTACTCAGCTCGTCAAATCACATTCAGCTTAGATCTTTATAAATACTACATGAATCTGATGGAACAATATTCACTAGCTTTTTTAGTTCATCTTCTATCCTAAAAACCATGAAGCGGTGATAGAGGGCGACGTATAAGTGATTCTTATGGTGACAACAAAGAAGAACCATAAGTGGTAGAAAATTAAGGTTTCTGTATAGATTTGACTTGGTATGTAGTTTTTGTCTATTGATTTCTTCTTCTCTTCATGTTTTCTTGTTTGGACATCTTTGGTTCAGCAACTGAAGGCTTTACATGAATTTCATTCTTTGTCTTCTACCTCCTATGAGTTTCTTTTAAATTTGTCTACCTTATAAGAGGTTGTGTAGAATTGGTTTTGTGGTTCTAATTTCAATTCTTAGCTTGTAAATTGAGATGCGAAGTACATCAAATTTACACATGAGGACAATTAGCTAGAATGTATACAAGTGAGTATAAAATCTCCTTCTAACCTTGATTTGCAAAAATAAACTCAGAATAATATTGTTATCTTTAATACTTATTCAGAAATAATTGTTGCAAAATTATTGTATATGCATAGTAGATTCTAGTAGAAGAAATATGTTATTTAATCTATTTTATGCATTTATGATGTACATTTAATTATTGTGTGAGTTTCTATGCAATATGGTAAACAAAATGGTAGATGTAGAGGCACTAAAAACTCTAGGTTTGACCTAGTTCCAGATCTAAAGAATAAGGCAATGATTTGAAAGAATCCTAATATTTTCTATTTGTAATATGATTATAATGATTTGATGCTAAATGCTCAGTTGACAAAGATAGGGTAATATTAGCAATAGTAAATATGTTATCTAGACAAATTAATATCATTAGACATTAAATGTTCACTGTAGAATCCTTCACAGGAGGCACACATTGTGAGGAGGAAACATGCTACCGATTGGAGGATCAGTCCAAATCAAGTTAGCTAGAATGTATCAGATAAGGGTGTGGGTCTAGGCCAGTGAAGACAGACTTCTTATTGTAGTGTGGTATCCAAACCAATAGGGGATTATAATGGTACATGTGTTGTTAGTCAATGGTCATCCTTCGTAGGACCACTAATGCATGGTAAGTCAGAGTGCTTTGACTCTTTGCCTAAGTGCCCAGCTTTAGAGGAGTCCAGATATTTGGACGCTCCCATTAGTCATTGAGAGTCAGATGTGACCAAACCAACTGCAGGCAAGGTTGTTGAGATTAAAGACTTAGGATCCCAAGCCTTCTTATAAGTCTTATATAGTGAGATCATAGCATTCTATGTTGCTTCCTCATTTTGTAACACACCTCATGTGGGTGCAAACCATAATAAATGGACTAAAAAAACATATGAATAGTTTAATTTATTTACTGCAATTTTGATCAAATCAACTTCCATGTTGAATGATTTACAATATATAACACTCACGCTTACATGATCTTCTATCCAAAATTCAATTAACTCTATACAAATGAAATATCATGGTTACATGTTAAATTTCTAAGTATCGAGCCACTAGCTCACCAACCTACTGGAAAAAAAATTAAGAAAAGAATTCGCTCTTTTAGAAAAAAGCAGAAGCCAACTTTTATCGATAATAAAGCAGAGTTCTTGTTAAGAGATAGCTAGAATAGTTAGTCTATCTCTTATCCTTCCTATGGATATGAGGAATGAGAGAGTGAGAAATGGAGTATATGTAAAATGATGTGCATGATGTATATTAAGTTATGAATCTCTTTTTTACATATAAGTCTATCATTGTTGTAGCCTTTCATGATGTAAAACAAGATGTTATCCTTCTAATTATCATGATGTTTTGTTGGATTTATGGGTTTAAAGAAAGTAAAATTTAAGGCTGATTTTAGTTAATAATCAACAGTGAATGGTTGGTCGTAATCTCTCTTTGACGAACTTGTACTTGGTTAATGGGTTCAGGTGGCATCATAAATTGTTGGCTCGATCACACAATGATTTGTCAAAAATGCTGACATTCCACCAAATAATGTTGAAAGAAGATGACAGTGATCCTTCCACATATATTGTCAAAGTCCTTGCTACTCATAGAAAAAATCATTAATGTATCAAATAGCAACCAAGACTCAATGATATATTAGATAAGTACATCATCAATAACTCCAAGTCTAAAAGAAAAAATTAATTAATAAAGGGATTATAATGCATTCAACTTTAAACTTTCTAATTATGACCATTGGTCTTGTAATAATATAACTAGTTTAAGACAACTAAAATTAACTAATATTCCATTTGGGACATCAAAAATTATGACGGATACATATTTTTAGGTAATTTTACCTATGGATGTTGTAAATAAGAATATTCACAAACTATTTGAGATAGTTGTATAAAAATTACAAAACAAGCGTCATTTGTAGCTAAAATAGAAAGACAAGGCCTTGTAAAAGTCATAAGTAAAGTGAACATGACATTTTCTTTCTTTCCATTTCCCACCGCAACTCAAATCTAACTCAATGCATTACATATACATGAAAGCATAAATTCAAACAAATTAATCTTTGAAAAAATATATATGTCAAAAGAACCATGTAGGAGTTTAGTGTTTTTGCTAAAGGATATTGACATGTTTGATGGTTTATCACCATTGCATGCAAAAAATATATGGTAGCTTCATAGCTCACATTAAAATCCAATTCTTATGGATATATGATATTCCCTAAAATATATCCAAAATGACCTTAGTGTTGACCTAGAGGTTATACATTACCTATATTTTGATAATGACTTAACCATTCCATTCATATGTATCTAACATGTGCATTTAAGATTGTTTGCAGGCGTTAGGTACATGAAAAGGATCTCAAATCCGAAACCCTAGAATGGGTCAAGTTCAAGCCAAAATGGCTACAAGTGTGCATTTTGTGTTTTCTATGTAAACGCCTTTAGAACATCAATGTAATCACTTGTAATGATAAATTGGCTTGTAACTTAGAAGAGAAAATTGTTTGGGACAAAATTCACCAGTGCTAATCACTTTTATTGCAAATTAGAAAATCAACTACAGGCACTTGGTCGGTCGAGTTTTCCTAGCCTGAAACTCGACCGATCAATCCTTAGTGGATTTTCTGAAGATTGCATCGGTCGAGTTGTGCTTGCACAGAACTCGACCGATCGGGTAAAGGCCATTTCCAGTTAAATGGTCGGTCGAGTTTTCCCCAGGACAAACTCGACCGATCATTTGAATATCGGATTTGTCTTTACTTGATCGGTCGAGTTACCCCCATTGAAACTTGACCAATTGCACTGTACGGAATTTGCAGAAAAAGTGATGTGACCGTTGGTGAAGTGTTTTGGGCAAAAATAGAGCCATTTTCTTGAACCAAAAACGACTATTTTTGTATCCAAGTGTCCCACAACCTAAAGGACAACCCTCAACTATAAATAGAACCCCTTGGACTTCATTCCAAGCTGCTCTTCCATTGCAAACTTGGTTCTAGCATAGTTGAGAGTGTTCCAAGCCCTTGAGCCCCTTTCTCTCTCTACCTTCAAGACAATTTAATGAGAGTGAGTTAGGTCCCTGTCTAGAGAGCTATCCTTGTGTTATGTAAAGCTCTCCTCTCTTTCTTCCTACCCCCAATTCTCTATGAAGAAAGATTGAAGTTGCTTCTCCAAGTGAAAGAGAGGTTGTTGTTGATGTTCTTCTCCAAGTGAAGGTGAAGATGATGGCTGATCTTCAAGAGTGAAGATAGCTTGCTGCTCCAGATCCCTTGGTGAAGGTGAAACATGGAGAATCTCTCCAAGAGAAGGAGAGGTGCAAGGCAAAGCTCAAGCAAGATAGGTAAATCCTACAAGGCTGAAGACTAAGGTAAGATTGGGTAAGTCCTTTGGAGAAGGATGAAGAATCTTGCTTGGTGGGTAAGTCCTTGGTGAGGTAGAAGATCTTGGCTTGTGTTTTTAAGCCCTTGGTTGTGTGGTTTATGTTTCTTGTAATCTTATTGTGATATATAAGAGGACCAAGTTGCAAATCCTAGAGTCTAACCAACTGTAGGTAGTGGACTGACATCGATCCTAAGTTTAGGGCGTGGAACCACTCTAACCACCTGTCCAAGTGCTTGGAATTCATTATCTCTCATCCTTGCTTTGAATGCTAGATTAGGACATCAAATTGCTGCTCAATTTTGTCCCTGCCCTAAGCTTAAATTGGTGGTCTAATTGTTTTTGTGAAGTTTGTGTAGCTCTATTCACCCCCCCCCCTCTAGAGCCCATTGATCCAACAAGTGGTATCAGAGCAGGTCTTCTCCAAGCTACTTCAACAAGTAGGAGAAGATGGGCGATTCAACTCTAGGGTCCCTCAACCTTGAAGGAAGCTTCTCCATGAGACTCCCGGTCTTCGACGGCACAAACTTTCTATATTGGAAGAGGAGAATGCAATTCTACCTCCAAGGTGTGAGCTACAAAATGTGGAAGATTGTCCATCTCAAATATGAAGATCCAAAAGAGGACATCTCCCTACGGACGGAAGTGGAGATGAAGCATGCTCAACTCAACGCCAAAGCAGTGAGCATCATCTACGACGTACTTACTCCATCCGAGTTCAACCGGATCTCTTCTTGGGACACGGCGCATGAGATATGGCACAAATTGTGTGTCACCTATGAAGGGACCGAGCAAGTCAAGGAGGCCAAAGTCTACATGCTTGGTGGTCTTCTAGAGAACTTCAAGATGGGTAAGAATGAGAGAGTGGCTAATATGTACACTCGGTTGAATGTCACTTTGAACAGCTTAGCAGCTTTTGGAAGTGTTATGGATAGAGGTACAATCAATGCCAAGATCTTGAGATCTCTTCCCAAGAGATGGGAGCCTAAGGTTACTTCAATTGAAGAAGTCTACAAGCTAAGTGAGTTGTCAACCGAGGAGCTGGTTGGTAACCTCCAAGCCCATGAACCTAGGCTTGACAAACAAGAGGAGGAAGAGAAGAGAGAAGAAAATGAGTCCAAGAAGGTAAAGGACACAGCCTTTAAAGCACAAGTTGAAGAAATGGTGCGACAACAACAACTTGCCTTGAAGTCTCCCAGCCCTTCCTCAAGTGAAGATGAAGGTTCCAATGAGCATGAAGCAAATTACTCAAAGGGAAAGCACTTCAAGAGCAAGCCCTCTTCCTCAACTCCAAGATGCTATGAGTGTGGTCAAAAAGGCCACTACAAGAGTGACTGCCCAAAGATGAAGAAGAGTCATCACAAGAGCTGCCACAAGAAAGATGACAAGTACAAGAAAGAAGCCAAGTACAAGAGGAAAGACAAGAAGGAAAGAAGATTCAAAGGTGCAGCTCATGCGGCATGGGAGGAGTCTTCTATAAGCTCCGAAGATGGAGAATGCCACTTAGCTCTCATGGCTTCCACTAGTGAAGATGTATGTGAGGTAAGTGAGGTAAGCAAGGTAAGTGAAGTTAATTTGCTTGAGCTGCCTAAAGAATCTATCATTGATATGCTAAATGAATGTCAATCATCCTTTGCTAAATGTAAGGCTAAGAGGAAAAGATTAGGCAAGATAGTTGATGATCTTTATGCCAAAATTGATATACTTGATAAAAATGAGAAATTGCATCTTGATAGCATAGATTCCTTGCAAGGGCAATTCCTTGACCTTGAACTCCAATACAATGGAGTAGAGATCGAGAATGGTGTATATCTCAAAAATATTAAAAATCTTAAGATAGAACACCAAAATTGCCTAGATGAGCTTGATATTCTTAAAACTGAAAATGTTGAACTCAAACTCATTGATGATGCTAGGAGAGATGAAGTTTATGCTTATCAAAAGGAAATTGTTGTGCTTAAATATGAAAATGCCAAGTTGCTTGCTCAAGTTAGTGATATTTCTTCTAGGCCTGTTTTGCCAAGAAATGAAGTTGCTAGCTTAACTTTAGAAAAGGATTCTCTTCTTACTAGAGCCCTCTGTCTTGAGGCTGACCTTTTGCGTGCTAGAGAATATCTTGCTAGTCTTTCTACTACTGTTATAAATCTTAGTGATGATAATGCCAAGTTAAGATCTACTTTCCAAAGGTTTCTCTCGGGAAAGAAATCCCTCAATGATGTCCTAGAACACTCTACCAAACAGGTTGGCACTAGTGGTTTGGGATATGATGGGACTGCTCCCAAAGGTAAGAAGAAAAGCAAGAACAAGGGTAAGAAAAAGAGTGTGGAACCTCCCATTTTCCATGGAGAGACTTCCGGCTCTAAGAACCCTATGGTTTGTATTCATTGCAAATGTGATGACCATTACTCTACCTATTGCCCTTACAAACCCAAGGGGATCAACCCAAAGATGAAATGGGTCCCCAAGCTAACTCTGGATCCCAAAGTTTGAGTTGGGTTCCGACATCCTCTTTTCTTGCAGGTTAAAAAGAAATGGATTGTTGATAGTGGCTTCTCTAAGCATATGACTGGAGAAATCAGCCATTTCAACAAATTTGTGAAAAAGAAAGGAGGATCGGTAACCTTCGGGGACAACAAGAAGGGTAAGGTTATAGGTGAGGGTGATGTAGGCAATGAATTATGTATTAAAAATGTATTGCTTGTTGATGGCCTACATCACAACTTAATTAGTGTTAGCCAATTATGTGATAATGGTTATCTTGTGTTATTTACTACTTTAGAATGCTTACTTCTAGATTCCCTCTCCTATAATGTTATATATAAGGGAACTAGAAATGGTAATATTTATGTTATTGTTCTTGATGCTCTTAAGTCCATACTAAATAGATGCTTGGTTGTGGATAAAAACGATCTTTCCCTTTGGCATCGTCGTTTGGGTCATGTGAATTTGCATCAAATGAAGAAGTTGAACAAAAAGGATTTGGTTCGAGGACTTCCTAAATTGGATTTTGATAAGGATGAGGAATGCCAACCTTGTACACAAGGGAAACAAACCAAATCCTCCTTCAAGTCCAAAGGAGTCATGAGTACCAAGAGAGTTCTTGAACTTCTTCATATTGATCTATTTGGACCAATGAGAACGCAAACGCTTCGTGGTTCCAAGTATTGTCTTGTTATTGTCGATGATTTCTCTCGATATACTTGGACCTTCTTTCTCGTTTCCAAAAGTGATACTCTTGATGTTTTCTCGAGCTTTTACAAACGGGTTGAAAACGAAGCTTCTTGCCATATTGTTTCTATCTGTAGTGATCATGGGGGAGAGTTTGAAAATGATCTTTTTGAGCGTTTTTGTGAAGAATCCGATTATTCGCACAATTTCTCTTCTCCTCGTACACCTCAACAAAATGGGGTTGTAGAGAGGAAGAATAGGTCACTACAAGAGATGGCTAGGACCATGCTTCTTGAGTATGACACTCCTAAGAAGTTTTGGGTTGAAGCCGTTAGCACTTCATGTTTTGTGCAAAACCGAGTTTTCACACATCCGACTTTTAAGAAAACCCCCTATGAACTATGGCGTGGTAGGAAGCCATCTATTGATTTCTTTCATGTTTTCGGATGTCCTTGTTTTGTCTTAAACACGAAGGATTCTCTCGACAAGTTTGATCTGAAATTGTATAAGGCTTTCTTCCTAGGCTATAGCACTACTAGCAGGGCATATAGAGTATTTAACATTGAATTGTCTAAAATTGAAGAATCTATCAATGTTAAGTTTATTGAAACTAACCCTATTGTTGGTAAGCATATTGGTGATGATGATGTTGCAGATGAAATCATTCCTATCTTAAAATACCTCAACATCAAAGACAAAGGTAAGCAAGTGATAGAAGAAGAAGAAGATCAAGAAAAGAAGGATCCCACTCCACGCTTTGCAAAGAATCATCCCAAGGAGTTGATCATTGGCAACCCGTTCGACAGAGTGAGGACACGAGCTGCTCACAACAAAGAACAAGCAGATAGTGCCTTCATCTCCCAACTAGAGCCAAAGAACATCAAAGAAGCCCTTGGTGACGATGAGTGGATCCTTGCCATGCAAGAAGAGCTAGAGCAATTCGAGAAGAATCGTGTGTGGACCTTAGTGCCAAGACCAAGTGATAGAAAAATCATTGGCACCAAATGGGTCTACCGCAACAAGCTAGATGAGCATGGAAAAGTGGTAAGAAACAAAGCAAGGTTAGTATCACAAGGATACAACCAACAGGAAGGTATTGATTTTGATGAAACTTATGCTCCTGTTGCTAGATTAGAATCTATTCGTATGCTACTTGCCTTTGCTAGCTATAAAATTTCTTGCTATATCAAATGGATGTTAAAAGTGCGTTTTTGAATGGTACAATCGAGGAGGAAGTATTTTTTGCTCAACCTCCGGGCTTTGAAAATGACAAGTTACCCAATCATGTTTATTTGTTGCAAAAAGCTCTCTATGGACTCAAACAAGCACCTCGAGCTTGGTATGAGAAACTAAAGAACTTTTTGTTAGATAATGGGTATGTCATGGGCAAAGTTGATTCTACCTTGTTTCTAAAACACACTTCTAACCATTTTCTTATAATTCAAATATATGTTGATGATATCATTTTTGGCGGGACTGATCTTGATCTTTGCAAGGAGTTTAGTTCTCTTATGCAGAGTGAGTTTGAAATGAGCATGATGGGTGAGTTGACCTTCTTCCTCGTCTTTCAAATCAAAACAAACAAAAGAAGGAAACTTCATCAACCAAGGCAAGTACACAAGTGAACTGCTCAAGCGCTTTGGGATGGAGAACATGAAGCCGATGGATACACCCATGTCAAACACCGCCAAACTTGACAAGGATGAAGAAGGTGAAAAGGTAGATGAGAAGCTCTATAGAGGTATGATTGGAAGTTTACTTTATTTAACTGCCTCTAGACCTGATATTATGTTTAGTGTTGGCTTGTGTGCTCGCTTTCAATCTTGCCCTAAGAAGTCGCATCTTATTACTGTTAAGAGGATTTTGAGGTACTTGGCCAAAACTCAAAATTTTGGACTATGGTATCCTAAATCAAGGGATTTTACTCTTAGAGCATATAGTGATGCGGACTATGCAGGGTGTTTGGTTGATAGAAAGTGCACAAGTGGCACTTGCTTCCTTCTAGGACCATGCTTAGTATCTTGGTTCTCCAAGAAACAAAGCACGGTGGCATTATCAACTACCGAAGCTGAATACATTGCAGCCGGGAGTTGTTGTGCACATGTCCTATGGATGAAGCAAATGCTCCAAGACTTTAACATATTCTTTGATGCTTCTCCTATCTTTTGTGACAATACTAGTGCAATTAATATATCTTATAATCCTATATTGCATAGTAGAGCCAAGCATATAGAGGTTCGCCATCATTTTCTTCGTGACCACATTGCCAAGAAAGATATCTATATCACACATGTGGACACGGAAAATCAGTTGGCGGACATCTTTACAAAACCTCTTGCTAGAGATCCATTTAACTTTATTCAATCTAAACTGCTTATTGTTGACTTGAATGATCTTGATCTGTGATCTAGCTAGTTATCTTTTACCTATATGCTTGCTCATGTCCTTTCACCTTGTTGTTGCCTATACATGCTCAAATGTGCCTCAATTGCTTATCAACATGCTTAGTTCTTGCTTGTTTTTGGGTTTTATCGATTTTTATGTTTTATCGCTAAATAGTGCCCAATGATGAGCTAAATGTGCCTAGGTATGTTAATTATGCATAATAGAATAGAAAAATGAATTTAATTGACATGTATATGGCTAGAATCTAAGAATAAGACTGCTAGGTCAGGTTGACCTTCGGTCGAGTTTCCTCCCTGGAAAACTCGACCGATCAGGAGCCGAGAGTATGTCTTCAGTGGACCGTTCGGTCGAGTTTGTCACCCTCAGAACTCGACCGATCCGCGGGTTGGGCCAACTTAAAAGTTAGGATCGGCCGGCTATTTTCCCTTGCAACTAGAAAATAGTCGACTGATTCCTCTTCTCCTAGCCCTGTACTCTCAACCCAAGCCCTAACCTCCCCCGTTCCTAACCCTAGGGCGACCTAGCACCTTGTTCTTGACCTCCCTGGGCGTCTGTGGTGTGTCTTCTTCGGTTTTTGAGGTTTGTCTTGCTAGTGTGCACGGTTTCTCCTCTGTTTTCGTTTCCATGGCTTCCCATAGGAGAAAACGTGCCGCCCCTAGCAATGCTCCAGCCTCCTCCTCGGTTAATCGGTTGATTCCTTTTGATAACACATTGTTTGTATCCATTGAGGCGGTAAACAAGTATAAGGATCTTCTTCCACGATCTCCTTTTCCTTTTCGCCCCTTAGTTGGTACAAATCGTTTTCAAAATTATATCAACTCTATCGCGAGGCTTCTTGCTAAACACCACTTATCCGCCCTAGCGATCGAACGTGAATGCTTCCATAATCATATATCTAGCACGAAAGTTGTTCACGAGTTCTATGCCAATCTGCGTTGGAACTACGATTCGCTTGTTCCCCCGCCAAATACCGAAATAGTTCTTACATCGATGATCGCCGGTCGTCGTTTTCAAATCTCCGAGGAAACGTTTAATCTCTATCTTGCCGGAGACGAAGAAAATACTACTTGGCGTAAGGACTATGGCGCATATTTTGATCTTTTAGACCCGGAAGGTTTTTACAAACATCATGAATTGACTTTACCGGATATTCATCGGTTTTTGAAGAAACCTGACGTGGCCTATAAGAAGCGGTCAACCCTTTCCTCCTCCTCCCTTGACCTTCAGAGGTGCATCCTATCCCTTGTGCTTAACTGCAATATCCATCCAAAGCGAAATCAAACGGACATTGCGGAAAACACAGCGGTTCTTATGTATTGTTTGTTAAACAATATAGGTGTCAAAAGGGCTCATTACATCCTCCATCATATGACCTGTTTTGACACCGGCAAGAACACCAAGGGCACACACCCTCCCTACCCAGCCCTGATTTGTGGTCTTTTCGAGTTTGCTACTGATAAATCACTCTTTTCTGACTTCCATTATCCAGTAGCTAGAAAAGGAGTGTGCATTAGTGAAACCACCCTTCAGAAGGTTGTCCCTGTCTTTTCCCCTGGTGCTTCTGCCTTCGGCTCTGCCTCTGCTTCTGCTGCCCCTCCCTCCTCCACCAGTGCCCCACCCCCGCAGCATCATCCCCGCCCTAGCCGTGCGTCTTTCCGTGCATCTAATGAAACCCTTCTAGGATACATGATGCATGAACAGGCGTACAATCGCCAGGTCCAGGAGCACCTGCACTAGGATTTGTGTTCAATCATGTATACCATGAACCTATCCTGTGCATCACCCTACCCCACCTACCAGCCATACCCGGGTAGTGCCTATGCTTCTTATGCATATGAGCAGTACTTCCCTGCGCCACCCCCGTTTGCTGCCGAGCCTTCCGCTGCCGCTCTACCTTCACATGTTGTTGGTCGCTCTGCTCCTGCATACCTGTCGTTACCTGCTGGCCCCCTGGCCTCTCTGCTCGCTTCCTTGGGGGACTCTGCTCTGTCCTTCCCATAGGCCAAAGAGCTCCTTGCTCTTGGTATGTCGTGGGCTGAGCAGATGCCCGCTGGCCCGGTCGCTCTTTTGGTCCTGACGACGAGGAGATGTCCGACCAGGCTGAGGATGCCGAAGAGGATGCTGATGCTGATGATGGTGACAATGAGGATTCTTCTGATGATGATGGTGATGATGGTGCCGATTCTGCTGCTGGCACAGCTACCCCGCCTTCCGATGGTGATGAGGACTACAACCCTGGCGACGACGAGGATGCAGTTGACATACATATCTTAGATGTTTAGGTGGTTTCTTATATTTTAGTCTAGCATGTCTATCATATACATCTTTCTAGACTCTTTTGTATAAGAAACATCCTGGCACATAAGTTGAGTTGTACTATTTTCTTATATCTGCTTTCTCGCTTTTATGGTTGTAGCTGTTTATGAGAACATCTTTTTGAGTTAGAATATCATTGTTATGCGCTTTGGCTATTTCCTCTGTGTTATCTTATGCTTGGTGCTTGATACGCTATATTTTGATTCTGACTTGGTTTGTATGTTATTCTTCATGGTTGTATAATATATGCTTCTACATTTGCTTCTTACTTTGCTTATATGTGGTTGGTTGAGTTTTTTAGAGAAGACCTAGTTTTTGCTCTTCTACCCCCTACCTTTTTTATAATGTCAAAAGGGGGAGATATATATCTCATGGTCTGAGACTCAACCATATTGTTTCTTGCTGTTATACTATTGCTTTCTGTGGTGATCCTTTTCTTGTTAATTCACTGTTGATTCATGTGACTTGCGAAGGATTACACAATACATGGATATTGGTATTTGCTGTGCGTAGAGAAACTAACATGCAGGTGAGAGGAAGCATAGTTTGAGGGGGAGCAAATTCAAATTGTTCATATCATGAATCCCCCAAAATTCACAAGGCAAAGGTATAACTTTCAATCCTTTTCAATATGTTTGAGGAATGGTTTGTCATTGTCAAAAAGGGGGAGAATGTTGACCTAGAGGTTATACGTTACCTATATTTTGATAATGACTTAACCATTCCATTCATATGTATCTAACATGTGCATTTAAGATTGTTTGCAGGCGTTAGGTACATGAAAAGGATCTCAAATCCGAAACCCTAGAATGGGTCAAGTTCAAGCCAAAATGGCTACAAGTGTGCATTTTGTGTTTTCTATGTAAACACCTTTAAACCATCAATGTAATCACTTGTAATGATAAATTGGCTTGTAACTTAGAAGAGAAAATTGTTTGGGACAAAATTCACCAAGTGCTAATCACTTTTATTGCAAATTAGAAAATCAACTACAGGCACTTGGTCGGTCGAGTTTTCCTAGCCTGAAACTCGACCGATCAATCCTTAGTGGATTTTCTGAAGATTTCATCGGTCGAGTTGTGCTTGCACAGAACTCGACCGATCGGGTAAAGGCCATTTCCAGTTAAATGGTTGGTCGAGTTTTCCCCAGGACAAACTCGACCGATCATTTGAATATCGGATTTGTCTTTACTTGATTGGTCGAGTTACCCCCATTGAAACTCGACCGATTGCATTGTACGGAATTTGCAGAAAAAGTGATGTGACCGTTGGTGAAGTGTTTTGGGCAAAAATAGAGCCGTTTTCTTGAACCAAAAATGACTATTTTTGTATCCAAGTGTCCCACAACCTAAAGGGCAACCCTCAACTATAAATAGAACCCCTTGGACTTCATTCCAAGCTGCTCTTCCATTGCAAACTTGGTTCTAGCATAGTTGAGAGTGTTCCAAGCCCTTGAGCCCCTTTCTCTCTCTACCTTCAAGACAATTTTGTGAGAGTGAGTTAGGTCCCTGTCTAGAGAGCTATCCTTGTGTTATGTAAAGCTCTCCTTTCTTTCTTCCTACCCCCAATTCTCTATGAAGAAAGATTGAAGCTGCTTCTCCAAGTGAAAGAGAGGTTGTTGTTGATGTTCTTCTCCAAGTGAAGGTGAAGATGATGGCTGATCTTCAAGAGTGAAGATAGCTTGCTGCTCCAGATCCCTTGGTGAAGGTGAAACGTGGAGAAGCTCTCCAAGAGAAGGAGAGTTGCAAGGCAAAGCTCAAGCAAGATAGGTAAATCCTACAAGGCTGAAGACTAAGGTAAGATTGGGTAAGTCCTTTGGAGAAGGCTGAAGAATCTTACTTGTTGGGTAAGTCCTTGGTGAGGTAGAAGATCTTGGCTTGTGTTTTTAAGCCCTTGGTTGTGTGGTTTATGTTTCTTGTAATATTATTGTGATATATAAGAGGACCAAGTTGCAAATTCTAGAGTCTAACCAACTCTAGGTAGTGGACTGACATCGATCCTAAGTTTAGGACGTAGAACCACTCTAACCACCTGTCCAAGTGCTTGAAATTCATTATCTCTCATCCTTGCTTTGAATGCTAGATTAGGACATCAAATTGTTGCTCAATTTTGTCCCTGCACTAAGTTTAAATTGGTGGTCTAATTGTTTTTGTGAAGTTTGTGTAGCTCTATTCACCCCCCCTCTAGAGCCCATTGATCCAACACTTAGCTCACAATAAGCATAATATATCCTCACATGTTAGAAGCTCAAGTTTGAGTGTTAGCATCCTCAAAATTGTATCCTTCCTAAGGAACATAAGTATTCTTTTAATTTCATAAATCTTTCTCCAAACTATGTTTCATTTTTTTGTATTGCTTCATAGTTTTTATACCAAATCCATTTTCTTTACATGGATGAATGAACACAATGAGATTTGTGGAATGTTAGAGTTGAAGATTGAATATTGGCATTAGTTGTGAATAGGCCAATGGTTTGGTGTACATGTAATAAAATATAGATATTTAGTTTTTTACATAGTAAACTTGGGATGAAATGGTCTAGGTCCATCAAACAAGGTTCAGCATATCCAACATGCCATGTTTATTCCACCAAAACACACACAAATCAAAAATAAAGTGATAAGAATTGGAAAATGCTAATGGGAAGTATATTTGGTAAGATCCTAGTTAACTTGAAAATAAAATTGATAACAAAAGTTGAATGATATGACATACATTGCAACATTTGAGGCACAGCCATGACAAAAAAACTCAAACTATTCCGGATAAGGCCATGATTACTGGATAAGTAAAACCACATATGTGTATATTATTGGACTAATATTAAAGGATAATAACTATCATGCAAAACACTCATATTGATTAGAAGCTTGATATATGGTGCAAAACTAAGTAGGAGAAACTACATAATACGATTGGGGTAGAACAATTTTTTCTTGCTAAGAATTGACATCCGAGTATTGTGAAATATGTGGTTTGTAAGAAATGGGTTGCGGGATCAATGTTGATTACCAAATTCTTCATTGAAAGGTTGTGTTCAAAAAATTGTTAACAACCCAAAAATGTAGTTTGTTTTCAACCATTGATAGATGGATTTATAGTTAATTTGTAGATAACAGTGATGAATAATATTATGACGACCTATTATGCAAATCTACCAAGACCCTCTAAACATAAACATATGTTAAATGAAAATTACATGTTAGTTCATAATGTTTTATATCTTTTGTGCATATTATATAGTATATATTATATATTGTAAACTATTTGGAACATAAATTTGACAAAATATACACAAAGAAGTTATAAATATGATATAGTCTCCCCCACCCCTCTACATTTTGACCGGGACTTGGAGGGAATCTCCTCCTTTTGATTGAATTTGGTGTCATACATAGGAACAATATTTGTCTCCCCTCCTCGATGTTTCTTTATATACATCATAGTTATAGATAATTGGTTTGGTCAAGCATTATGATGAAAATGGTGGAATTATTCCAAATCATGTTGAAAGCAACATGTGTTGATTTTCCAAGACATGTTGTCAAATACCTCAACTAAATCCAACCTCGTAGCAAACACTAGTGATGCATTAAATAAGGACCCACGCCCGGTGCATCAACAATTTCGAGCTCAAAAGAATGGATCAAATTTTTTGAGTGTTCACGTATATTGCGGTATAGGAGTGCCACACCTCGTATGACGCGTTTTAGAATTGTTGAGTTGGAGAAGGGTGGATATCACCTTGCCTATTGGAGCTAGCCAATGACAACATGTTGGTATGGTGTTTAGAGGTAGGCAGTCGGCCTCAGTAAGATCAAATTATATAAAATAGTTATTAGGATTAGGCTCCCCAAACCCTATATATGTGTGTATACAACAAATAGTGCATACTATATATTTCATGCATTTTTGTGCATCATAGGTAACAAATAATATAATACTATATAATATATATTATTACATATGTATATTTAGTGTGTGTGATGTGTTTGTAAAGTTTGGTAGTTGTCTTCACTTCCCATTTTTACTCTCAACCTTTGCTACAAGAAATCATGTTTCTAATTTCTAAGGTGGGGGAAAGAAAAATAGCCAACTGGTGATGTAAGCTTCACATTTCTTTCTATTTACGTAAGGCTTCATAATTCATATAGAACATAAGAGGGGATAAAGAAAGAGACCCCCCCACCCCCACTCAGTTGTTGTGAGGCGGGATCATTGTTGATGTGGTGGATAAAATAGACACATTATGAAAGAGAAAATAAGAAGAGTTAGGAAATATTTTGTTCATAACTTTTAATTTTGTAAGGAATTTCTGCCAAAATAAAAAGTATTAGATTCATCATAAAAATTGCTTCACAAAAAATATTATTGGCATGTGATGTAGAAAAATTAATATGAGAAGTATAAAAAAAGAAGGTAAGTATAAAAAGGTATTGTGCCCACAAAATATGGGCATTGTACCCTAAAATTGGAGTAACATAAGCATTGTATCCAAAAATATAAGTATTGACGCGGAGGGTGAGGTAGAGGGTGTGGCGATCGCGGAATCCCTAGCGGACGAGGAGGTGGAAATGGTGGGAAGGAAGTCGATGAGTCATTGTTGACTCCTCCAGGAGGCCCAAGGACGGCCGATGGAGAAGGGAGCGTGCAAGGGATCCATCGTACTTCTCAACCCCCAGAGATCTCCGTGACCCTGGAAGCTTCCTTTGCCTCATCAAAGCCCAAATCCCCACAAGCAGGTGCCTCGACGAACGAAATCGGAAATGATTCATCTTCTTCCTTTGTGGACAGGCTTTGTGCTAGTCGTCAAGGTAGGTCGATTGCAGATGTTTTAGTTATCAACTTCATCGAGCCGTTTATTAGGGATGGAGCCAATTGCGGCTCGATCTCTAGTCAGGTAGGTGTGATCCCCAACTGGAATCTATATTTGTCGGTAAGATTCGCCAGCAGGAAGCCCTTCAAAGGACAACTTAGCGGTTGGATTAGAAGACAATGGAAACCCAGTGGGACATTTGAAATCATAGCCGAGGAAAATGAAGGCTTCATCATAAAGTTGTCATCGGCCACTGAGAGGGACCACGTTCTCGATGAGGCACCGTGGACGATGGATGGAGCTCTTTTCATCGCTCAGGCCTGGGAACCTGGATCTGCTCTCCAGCCCCTTTCCTTTTCTCAGATTCCAGACTGGCTGGAGGTGGAGAATCCTGGAGTCCCGTGGACTTTTGATGGGATCGCTAGCGTAGCCAGTACTATCGGGAGGCCTCTGGACTTCGTTGAATCCTCACTCACTGCAGGATGCATGGACTCTGCTACCTTGTGTGTGGAGATATCGTGTACTGATAAGATTCCCAAGTCTACCTTGGTGGAGGTCTCCGATGCTACCAAGCAGTTGAAGGTCAACGCTCTGTCGAAACCCCTTTATTGCTTTGGATGCAAACGATTCGGTCACAAATAGGGTTTGTGTCCCCTGGTTAGCAAGTGCGCAATTCCTACAAAGGAAGTCCTATTCCGGTTTGGGAAGCAAGGTGCTCGACGTTTTGCCAAAGACACTCAAGCACCTGACTCCAACCAAAATGCAGTAGATGCTGAAAAGGAGAAGGATGACGCGGACGTGGATGAGATCGCACTGCATGTGAAGAACATTGTCCTGGATGCCGTTCTGGTGAATCGCCAAATGACTGTTGAAGAGTCCTCGGAAGCTTGGAAAGTCAATAAGATATGGCAAAGTTGTGACTTCTCTATTGACTATAAATAGAGGAAAGCTAACTTGTTTGATGAGATCTCTTAGGGAGACTCAAATTCAGAGGTCGACTCCGTCCATTGGAGTTCTGACTCTGATATCTTCGGTCACCCAACATCAAGGAAAAAGAAGAAGTCAGGAAGGAAGAAGAGGGAGGACTAATTAGGTCCTTTAGTTGCTTGCCTACAAAGTCCTGCTGCTCTTGTCACTTGGGATGGGCAAAATGTCTTCAAAGTTATGTTCTCTTCCCACACTTTGAAGGTGGATTTAATGTTAGTGGCGTAGTGGATGGAACAGAGAAGGCATGATGTGTATTCCGGATTGCCTGAACAGGGGGCTTGTGCTGGGTAGCAGACAACAATAGCTTTGGTAGCTATGGAGTTGATATAATCCTATGTTTTATTAGGAGTGATCTACTCAAGCTATTTTTTTTTAGCCTCGGCTATTGGAGTTCTGACCTCCAGCTGTTAGAACTATCACGTAAGTGAAGGAAGTGGTTGTCTACTCCTGTAGAAATCGCAAAGATGAAGAGAGAGGCCTAAGCATAGGCCTAGTAGTCTGCTTGATCTCCTACTGCCTTAAGATGTTTTTTTATTATCTCTGGAGCTACTTCTCGTCCTTGATGATCTGATGTCTAGCTACACATTCTAAAGATGAGGATAACGCCAATCGTGATGACAGTGGATTTGAGAGGATGAATGTTACTCCTATAAACTT
Organism: Alisma plantago-aquatica; assembly: GCA_963693085.1. Taxonomy (NCBI): domain Eukaryota; kingdom Viridiplantae; phylum Streptophyta; class Magnoliopsida; order Alismatales; family Alismataceae; genus Alisma; species Alisma plantago-aquatica. The sequence goes on from OY856411.1 coordinate 569,979,080, forward strand.
GGACTATACATCTCATAGATGGTTGTTAATCAATGCAAACTATACTGGTATGAGTGGAACCTTTACCGGTCACATTCCAATGAGCTGCAGTAAACCTGACTTTCTCCAATCTGGAGGATACAACAGTAAAGAAGAAGATAGGTATACATCTCGGATGCTATGGACACTGATTAGTATATTGGTTTGTTCGACTGATCTCATTTTTCTGGGTGTGGATAATGCATTGAGGTTTCGTCTGACAGGGATGTATATGTATCAAGTCCTTAGTATCTGGTTTTATTTCTTAGTTTTTTTTCTTTTTGTTCTATTTTGAGGCTTCCTGCGAGAAGCATGATATAGTGATTAGTGTGCGATGCACTAGGTTGAGGGGGCACATTCATATCTGTGTACCCAAAGTTTTTAGATTTTACAGCAACACACATTTTAACCGACCAAAAAAAATTGCTACTAATTCAGGTAGATAAATAAGTACACGATACCCGTGTTTTGGGATATATAACTCTGGTTTTGAGAGTGCAGTATGAATATTTACTTGTTGATGTATTGTATCGGGTATTGTACCTCAAAAAATAATTACTATATTTCTATCATATTATTCTTTCTTTAAAGTATATCAACAAATAGTATTATCATAAAGAATATAACGCTTTATATTCAATCAAAAAAATATTACAAATTAAAAGTTACGAGGAAAGAAATTCTCTCTCTTTCTTTCCTACGTCCTTCTTATTTTAAATTTAAAAATGTTGTGACCCATATTGACATGTGGGTGAGCGGGTGGGTGACCGGAGCTGTAAGATTTTTCCATACAGAAACAAGGAAGTCACATCTACATGCACATCTCTCTTTTTTTTTGTTGGAGCAGTGGCGGCGTCAGGGGGGCAAGCAGGGGCAAGTGCCCCCCCTCAAATTTTGGATTTTTTAAAAATACATATATATATTATATACGCAACATGGTATCCTAATGAATAAGTATTTTTAAATATTCTCTACAAAAGAGGTTGGTACATCAACTTTTATAAATTACAGAAAATTTTCAACAAATAATGTCATTGCTTGTGTGTTTTAAGCAACAAAACACAATAGAAACACATAAAAATAACATCAATTTCATATAAAACTGTAATATTTTATTACTTTTAGAAACAGATCTTGATTTTTGTGAATTTATATTTATTTAAATAAATTGATAATTATATTACAAACACAGACATTAATGTCAACCTACTAATTATTAATATTAACATATATAATGTTGAAACAAATAACGTAAATTAATAGTTAGTTGTATACTTTATTATAATGTTAATTATTTTATATCACCTATATATAATTAAATATATAACAAATATAGTTAGTACTTAGTTATATGTTGTATAATTTGTATGTGCTAATAATATAGGATAATTGTTTATCTAACGCAGGTGTATATAATGATAAAAGAGGTAAAAATTACTCAATATTAATTGTTTCTTAGTTTATAGTTTTATAATATATTTGTTAATTAATGATTATAAAACACATTTTTATTATTTATAAAATTCATATATATATTTGGTAAAATAAAGATGCACCATGTACTAATATAAGATAAACCCTTAAAATAACATTAATGTAAATAATATAAAAAAGTTTGGATAATCATTGTATATTACTTTTTATTTATGATATTACTAAAAATGACATTTTAGATTCTTTCATTATGTTAGATTATCTAAATTACAGAACACATATTAAATGTTAAATCATTAAAGTCTCATTTGTTTAAATATTTAAACTTTTCTAATGGATCAACTATATAGTCATACTTCTATATGTATGTAATCCAAATGTTTTTTTCTCAAAATTTTATATTTTATTTTTTCTATAATGTCAAACATAATGTATTTGATATTTTCTTTATTTTCAGCATCGAGTAGATATGGGTATATTTATAATTCAGTAATTAATTATTTACCTTATAATTTGTTTAATATTTAGATAAAATTGGTGATGGATTAATATCACGATGCATGTATTTTTTGACTTAAATTTATTACATTGTTTTCTCTCAACTTATATGATATAATTGTTACATGGTATCGAATATACAAACCTATTTATTAAAATCAATGTTACTTTATAATTATTAAAATTTTCAAAATCATCATATAAGAAATTATATGACAATCTTAAAACATAAATGATAATCCATGATGTTGGACATAAAATGCATGTGGTTTTGCCTGAGTGACCTACATTTATGAAGATCTAATTTAAAATAGTTCATTTCATACAAAAATTATATCTTTTGAATGTTAGCAATTGTGGTTTAGCATGCATTTAATGGTGTGTGGATAGTTATAAGATACATAATTTTATTTAATAATGTCTATAGATAAATGAGTGTTTTAACTGTACATGGGAATTAGGCAGTCCACAAAGTGGCGAGCTATGTTGTCAATATTTTTTGTCGCAGTAAGATCCATTGATTTTTCTATACACATCGTAATAACCAGGATAATAATGTCTTTAAGACATGCTAGTCACTCTAATTATCTAATGACAATAGTTAAAGATCTTTTCTTATGTAAATAAAAAATATACATTTCATATGATATTATAATTTTACTTTATATGTGCCCCCCTTTGTAAAGAGGTTGGCTCCGCCATTGGGTTGGAATGCGAATGAAACTACCCCTTTAGGTTGGATCGGGTGCCATGTAGACGAGTAGTACCCTTGCCTTCCGGTCCATCTCCCTACTTGTTGCCGTAAAGCAAAGACTTCTCATGCTTCCACCTTTATGCAAGGTGTTCGATGTAGATATCTCGCAAACTCACTCACGCTTAAAAGCTCATCCATTCCATCTCCCCCTCTTCCTTTTTTCGTAGTTGAAGCTGCCGCTAGGAAGAAAGATGGAGTTGGGAGGGCCTTATTATTTGCCCATCATTTGAGGTGCAATTATTAACCCCTCTTCCATCGCACCTCCATTGTGTTGAATCTAATTTTTAATAAGTAGTAGGCATGACACACGGCCGGGTTAGTTGATTGACGAGTGGATGTGGGGCCTGCCCACCCAACTACCCTAATGGTGGATGGAGCTTGTAATGGAAAGAACCCGTTAAAGGGTTCTCACCTCATTATCATGGATGGCTTTGGTACTACCGCATATATATAGCGGACCTTCCAAAATAAGTTGTGTGACATCGTTGGAATAAATAAATGGGGATCCCGAGCTAATAGCCTATCAGCAACCTCTAGAGTGTATAGGGGCACTTGGCAAAGAGATGGCGTGGGGTGGGGTTGGGGGACACAGGCTGTGCTGTCCTTCTGTCCTGCCAGCAAACCAATCTCTCCAACGTGCATGCCCTTCTTCTTCTTTTTCCTCCCCCACCACTCCCACTTCCTCCTGCCTACCCCACGTTTCAATGCCTGGATCTGCTAATAATTGCCCTTGTACTAATCTTAGATTCCGGTCTCTCGACTCAGCTGGACGCACGTCGTTGAAATCTACCCAGCCATTGCTTTTCTTGAACTTTCTTTTAAGATTTGCACCGTTCTGGTTCACATCATCGCAATTAACCAGCAACAATCTCGACCACCGTAAAGAGCAATGTCCGATTCACTTAGAGTCAACTAGACTTCGATGTCGTCCACGTAGAAGACATCAGAACATTCGACTGTGACTATCACCCGAAGCCACGATCAATTAGCCTGGCAGAATATTCCCGCAAGTCATGAGCGAGATTAGTAGTTAACCAGGCTCAGTCAGTCCATTCCAGAGTAAATTAGTATCGGGGTTGAATTTTGTCAAACTAGGTTGTTTTAGATATGCAAGTTGGTGTGCGAATTGGAATCCGGTAGGATCTGTCATTAATTATCAATTTCTGTCGGTTTTGAGTTGACAAATACAAATAATCTTGATCCGTAGAGTTGCAAAATCAGTATATATCATTACTTACTTAGCAAATGAAAGCAGATACGTGTCATTTGTGTAGTATTAGAAATTGACAAACGAAAGCAGATACGTGTCATCTGTGTAGTCAAGTATCCAATTTTTTTATCATACTACTATTAATTCTTAAGAATATAATGAAAATGTAAGTATTTATGTATTAATATAGAATTTATCGAACCATTATTTTAATATACATATGGATATACAATTCAAGTTTGGTACTTATAAAATTGAATCTTGTTCCAAATTTATCACTTTGTACAAAGAAATTTTATTATGTTGGTCCATGTTGACTTGCATTGACACAGATATTGTATGTGATCCGCAATTTAATTTTAACACTCCTAGGTGCATAACAGATGTTGTGGCTAGACAAATGAAATAAACTATGACTAACTAAAGAAAACCATGTAGATATTTTCCTTTCAACAACTCTATTTTTGTGTGCATATATATACATCATATCCTTGTGATCATTACTTTAAGTAGTATTGAAAACTATCAGATAAAAGTGGATACATATAATCTACATGTAGTTGGGTACACAATTCTTTTACCCTATATATGTGGGTATGAGCATATGTATGTGTGTTTTATAATTATAAGTTATCATGGGTTTTAAGAAAAATTCACGTTTATATCATGATGATTGTGAAAAATTTATTGCATTTTCACTCTACTTGGTTGGATACTTAATGGATCTGGAGTAGAAACTCCAACCTACCAACCTAGTACCTTCTCGTGATAGATTTTAACCTTTTTGTGTTATGTATGGGAAATATTATGATCTATATAGTACCAATAAGACATAATACATTGCCCATTCCCATGTAAATAGTAACTATAAATAAATTGTTCACAATTTTGATTGATATTCTTGGAGGCTTTCTTGGTGTTCTTTGAACTTATTCTTTTGCAGCACAAATCAAATGGTTAAAAGTTTGTATCAGTTTATTGAATAAGTAATGTTTGAAGAATTCAGTAACTATTTCTTAATCAGTCATTGAATTTATCATTAACTTTCTTCGAGTTCATTTTCTTATAGTTGGGGGCCAAATTGTTTTTTATTAAACTAGGACGACAATTGCATTTCAAAAGGATGACCATTGTCAGTTCCTAATCCTAGTAATCCAACATTAATCAAGTTACTAGAAGTACTAAGAAAGATATACTTGAACCACAACATTTATGATTAACTTTTGATATCGATATATTTATACAAACAGAACCTAATAACTTACTAAAAAATAAGAATCAACACATCTTTATACTTACAGGGAATAATATCAACAACTTGATTTAGTTGAAATATGAAATCAGATTATGACAGATAATTATTTCCTCTCTTGAGTAGTCTTAGTACATGGATGATTCAACCATGACTCTATATTAGCTTTTCATCAAGAAGCATGCCACATTTTTTAGTTGGATTGCAGACAATTGAATGATTTGTGATTCACACCTAAAACTTTATCGCTAACTGTAACATAAGTATTGTGCATGAATCATTCAATGCAAGAATCAACTAGGGTAAAATATGCATGAATAAGAAAGTGTGTCTCTAAAAATTTACATATGTAACTATAATTTTTCTTATTAGTTATTGACCTAAAACCACATGGCTTGTACCTAACAAGTAGAAGCCACCGCAATGTGCTCATGTGTGTGACTCATTGTCCACACCTTAGGGTTTAGCAATAAACCTAAGACAACTAACTTAACTCTAGTTTATCATAGGGATATCTAAGAGTCCATAGGATCTATACCTTCTTGTTCCCATACCATGATACAATTCTAAGTCATACATTGCATCATTTCTCATGTCACATATAACATTACACTTGTTTTGATTTCTCATTTCTTTTGATTGGGGTCACTATACCCTGATCCTTTCTTTCTTTATCATATTAGAGGAATTGGGTCTCACTCTCAACTATCACTACTACAAAAAATGGTTTTTATAACAGTTCATTTTTTCATTTTACAACGGGTGTCAACTGTTGTATTAGATCGTGTGGTCTTATGGGGGGGGGGGTTCTTTATACAACAGGTGTTGTGCATGTTGTAATATATGTATTTTATACAATAGTTAATACATGTTGTAGTTCATTGAACACACTTATTGTAATAGGGGTGTTGTATATAACATGTTGGGACAAAAGGAAAATACATCTAGACACAAGGTTTTGAACTTGAGATCACTTGAAAGTAAGGCACATCTCAAACCGTTGAACCAGTTTCATTTTATGCAACACATATATTCTTTGTTGTACATATACAACAAATGACGTGCAAACTTGTTGTGTGATTGTGGTCTATTACAACGGGTAACTATTACAATAGGTGAAAGCCTATTGTGTAATTGTAGTATACTACAATGGGTTATAGTATGTTGTGTAATGATGGTCTATTACAACAGGTTAACATATGTGACTATTACAACGGGTAGAGCATGTTGTGTAATTATGATCTTTTACAACGGGTTAGAGTATGTTGTGTAATGATGGTCTATTACAACAAGTTAACATACATGACTATTACAACATGTTAGAGCATGTTGTGTAATTATGATCTTTTACAACGGTTTAGAGTATGTTGTGTAATGATGATTTATTACAACAAGTTAGCATATGTGACTATTACAACGGGTTAGAGCATGTTGTGTAATTATGGTCTTTCACAACGGGTTTGAGTATGTTGTGATATTACAATCTATTACAACAATTTAGCACCTATTGTAGTATCACATATACTACAACGAGTTTGGCCCGTTGTATATAACTTGTGTTGTATAAAATATATAATTCACAACACACAAATAGACTTGTTGTAAAAGATATGCTAACTACAACACAACCGGCAGAATTGTTGTGTTTTTCCTGTTGTAAAAAGCATTTTCTGTAGTAGTGTATGTGGGTACCCCTAACTCCCTACAAATTAGTCCTCATCATGATCTAGCACTCCATACCTTCTCTCATGGATATAATCCATTACAAGAAACTCATGCTTACCTTCACAACACAAGCATCAAGGAAGGTTCACAATGTTTAGGGAACCTAGCTATGTGATATTAGGTTAAGTCCTTATAAATTAGGTATTACTCATCTTGTGGAAATTAAATCATGAAGTAATTTATGTGATACTCTGTTTATAATATTTATAGGATTTCACTTAAGTAGAAAAGCATAATAAGAAAATAACATCACAAAGTAATTTAATAGTGATGACGCAAATGTAGTTACTATGTAAATTCAAACATCAATGTGTATTCAAGGATCACCTTCTTATTCACATTTGTCTCAACTCTGATCAATAATATAAAATTTTATGCATTTTCAATAAAATTCCATGATTTAGAGTTACTTCAACATAAAGTATGCAAACCATATCATTATATGTTAATATGAGATAATCTTATTTTTAGTTTCATTAATATAGAAATCAGTATGAAGTTTCATAATTAAAATTCTCTAAATTCCTTATTTAGTTATTTTTATATATGGAATTATCAATATCAGTGGTTTAGATTGAAAGGAATCATCATTAATGCATAATCAATGACCAATGATAAAAATATAATTATTAATGTGAACAATATTTCAAATTTTTTCTATCGGGACCCAATCCCAATAATCATCCTAAAAATTATTATTAAGGAATAAACTAAAGGTTTACATAAAAGTTGCCCAAAATGAATCTTATCAAAAAAAGAACAAGTGAAAAGCAGAAGATGATTATTCGGCAATGACAAAATTTACCATTTTGCATTTATAGAACCAACATAGTGTTGGAGATGGGCTCTAGAATGGGGGGTGAATGGAGCTAAAACACTTAAACTGAATTTGTTAGACCTTCAAATTACTTCAAGAGATTAGGTTGCAAATATGGACTTTGAGTGTAACTAAACATACATAGCAAGAATGAGAGAGATTGAATAAGAACATAAAGACACGCTATGTATAGTGATTCCAAACTCCAAATTAGGAGAGTGTACATCCACTACCTAGAGAGGTCAACCTCTAGGAACTTTCAACCATGTCTCACTTCTTATATTCCATTATAAGATTTATAACATATGGCCTTCCTTTTTTGGGACAAGGATACCCAGCCTTCCCTTTCTGAGACAAGGATATCTAGCCTCCCCTTTGAGGACAATGGATCCAATAACCTCAAAAAGGACTTACCTATCCATGTCCAAGAGTCTTCTACCTCACCAATGACTTATCACTTTTGCAATGAGTCTTCTGCCTTCATCAAGGACTTAACCACTCTTGCAACAAGTCTTCCACCTTGAAGGAATTACCCACTCTTGATTTAGATATTACACCTTTGACTTCACCTTCACCAAGGTGAAGCTTTCACCAAGGGACTCCTTCCCTTATTCTTCTTAACCTCTCTTATCCAAGAGAGATAACCTTTATCTTCATGGTAGAAATAGAGATTGGGAGATGGAGGAAGTGAGAAACTCACAAGATATACATATAGTAGTAGCTCTCTTACAAATCTCCTACTCACCCTAATGGGTGTATCAAGTGATTAAGATTAAGAGTGGAAGGAGGCACTTTGAGGCACTCAACTATAATATAGGGACCTTCATAGTGTTTGGCTAACCATGGGATGAAGTCTAAGGAGTCATTTTTACAGTTGAGGATGCCTCCTAGCCGGTAGAAGCACTTAGGGACGAATTCTAGTCATTTGGGGTATTGCAACAAATCTATTTTTGAGTTTTATAACACTCCAATGGCTAGAAATACTTTTTGTACACATCATGTACAGTGCAGTCAGTCAAGTTTACTTGGGAAACTCGATCGATGGCACTATGCAACAAATCATTTTTGAGTTGTTAGTCGAGTTTATCTCGGGTGAAACTCGACTAATGGATGATTTTCCTATGAAGGGGTGTTGGTCGAGTTTGTCATGGGGAAACTCAGGTGACCTTGGCAGTTTCAAAGATTGTTGAGTTTATTCTAGATGAAACTCAACCGAAAAAAGTCCATATGATGAATTTTGGAAAGTGACATAGAAGTGCTTAAATATTCAGTTTAAGTTCTCTTGATTTTTTCTAAACTTAATTATAAGTCATACAATCATTACAAGTGACATGCAACATGATTCTAATTTATATGATGTCTTTTCCACAAAAGTGCACTTGCATTGATTTTGACTTATTTTTCTTTAAGTTAAGATGTGCAAGTTAGGGCATTTGAAGTGTGTCTATACCTAATATGAAATCACTCAAGTACAAGAATTAGACATATATAAGTGGAATGGTTAGTCATCATCAAAATAAGAGTTTAGTCAATTAGACTTTAAGTCAACATTCTCTTCCTTTCTGAAGATTACAAACCATTCTATAAATGTATTGAAAATATTTTGGTAAAATCATACCTTTGGAGAAATATAGGGGTTTCAATAGAATTGAGTTCATATGCTCCCCCTTAATTGATGCTTCTAGAGTTCATATACTTCCCCTCAATCGATGCTATTTCTCTAGCATAGTTAGATTTCACAACATTTATAGAAACTATGCCTTCTACTCATGTATGTCCTCTACATATATGTGTTTTCCCCATTACATAAGACATGTCTTCTCCCCCTTTGTCATTTCAAAAAGTGAGGGGGTTGAAGAGCTAAACATTAATTTTTAGAAAAAGTGAGTGTAGAAGAGAAAAACTAGGGGCTTGTCCAAGAAAAGCAGATAAAGAAAATTAAGACATGCAGTAGAACAACCTTAGATGCATCTCTAGCAAATAATCAAGGAAAAAGCTAGAGTATGTATGAAGCAAGATACAAGCATAGCATATGGTTGGATACCAAAAGATGAACAAGGCTAGAACTACATGTATATGAACTACTAGAAGGTGATATCACAAGTTAGGACCTAGTAGGATCTAGATCATAGAAAAAGATGCACAAGTTAAGAACAAGCTATGAGTAGATGTAAAGAAATATCCAAACAAAGAGATGAAGTTTCAGAAGCATGAAAAGATATTACTCACTAGCAAATATGCATCATTACCAAAAGATGATTAATACTAAGAACCTTAGGTTGCATCCACATATATACTACTAGATAAATGTAGTAAGTTAGAGCAAAACAAAAGAAATTTAGATCACAACCAAGAGATTTAAATAGATCATCATCAAAACATGCATAACAACTCAAGATAGGTAATTACATGATATAGAGATATCAATATATAGTATTAGATAGATAAATTTGTATGCAAGATAGGCAAGTTGATGCATGGTAATATGCACATATAAAGGTACCAAGGGGAGTGCCATAGAATAAGGCTATTGCTTAAGAAAGTCTACTTGAGAGGGAAATTCTCATCCAAAAAGTCGTATGTATATTCTATGTACGGTGTTGTCGGTCGAGTTTCTAGGTTGAAGTTCTTCGCCAACAATAGTTGTTGGCAACACCAATTGGTGTTTGCCATTCAAGTTTCCTCAAGTGAAATTTGACCGAAAATAGCAACTGTCAAAAAGAACATATATTTTAGAAAAGCATATCTAGAGGCATGATAAAAATATAAAACATAGTCAAACATGTATAAGAAAGTTAGTAATGCACTATGAAAGCATCAGGGGTAGTTTTTGATCAAGAAAGTGATGATAATCACATTATACTAAATTTGACTCAAAAACCATGTGTAAAGTGCATACAAACTTGCCAAGAACAATATATGATTGGATATGAGCAAGTATAGTTACCTATACTTCGAACATTTCTTTTCCACCTGTTATCAACCCATACACATATCACCTTTATTATTTTATGTGGATAGAGAAATCAATTTGCAAATCAATAGATTATGTCAATCCATTAGCAAGTGACCTACAAGAAGAAATATGAAATGGTCCCCACCATATTCTTGGGTCGGGGGGTTAGCTTAGAAGCCCATTTCCTATTAATCTAGGGTGCTTTCCTTGAAGTATAATAAGTGGAATAATGATCAATTTTATTGCAATGATTACATGATCTCATAGCCTTGGAACTAGAGGATTCTTCATTGAAAAATGAAGTGCCTTTGTCTTTGTTGTTCCTTTGGCTACTATCAAGTCCAATATCATATCTCTACTTGTTTGTTCAGTAGTATGATCTAGGATTTTTAAGATTCTTTTCATCATCTAAGAATCTTTGCATAGAGGATCTCAAACTATTATTATCATGCATAAGACAAGTAATAGTAGAAGACAATTGATTCAAATCATCTCCAGCATTTGTGTGTACATGTGAATCATTGTATAGCTTTATCATCTTAGGAATCTTTATCACAATTATTTATGTGTACATGTGTCGTGGTATGAGAAAAATAAGATTTTATAAGAAGTATCCAATACAAACTAGCACATGGACTAGCAAAACAATTTTACCTAATTAAGTTCTCATGATTACATGTAACACATATGGCCTCTCAAAGCCCATTTCTTATCATTATATTTCCTTGTTATTAAAGCTTAAAAGTTGAGTCAATATCACTCAAGCTTGATGATTTAGATTCAAACTCATATCATTCACAATTCATTCTTCCAATCTATATAATGCATGTCACCCACTAGCCATAGCTTGAATCATATAAATTCATTATCATATATCATTATCAAGATTCTCAAGTTCTAGATTGAGTCCATATCCTTATGGTTAAGGATTAATCATACTACAAAAGCAAGTAATATTTGAGAAGTTACAATTATATTTCTTATTCACAATTTGTGGATGTACTTAATGCGGTTAAGGTTTGAATGTGATGTGTGAAACCTCATTTCATCTTTAGCTATTCAACATGAAACTGAATAAAAGTTAACTAGGCCAATCATATCATGAATAGTATTATGTAATACATAGATGGCCAAAAATACACAAGTACAACCTTCACTTATAATATTAGGACCACCAAATGCATATATAAGCAAGATGAAATTCATACAGTTCATTTCAGGGTTTCTCCTTCATTGACATAGTAGAAATAACATATCTCATATTTCATATATTCCAAACTAAATCTGAATACTTATTTCCACCTTTTATTTTTCAAACTCAAAACCTCATTATGCAAACAAAGACGAGATTAAGATATAATAGGAACAATCTAGCCTCCTAGATTAAAATATCATGCTATTTATCTAATAGGAAGGAATATTTAGATCTTTTTACCAAAGAGAAATACAATTTTCTATTTATATAGAATTAAGTATGATATTAATATGGAAACCCTCCATACTAACTGAGATTACTCAAAGCCAAAATGTCGATAAAATAATAATCAAATGTATTACCATAAACGTACTAGGTTAAAACCAAAATAAATTTTCTAAACATATCAAAGAACATTTACACAGAGGTCTAACATCTTGTATATATATACAACCATACAAGGTATATTTACGTCTGTTCCTTGGTCTTAGCCACAACTTGTATACAAAAGATCTGGTGACCCACAAGGTCATACCCATGTCCCAATGAGAGATATAACTTCTAAAAACATCTATTGCTTGCAAAAAGATAATGTAAAATTTAAGCAGATAATATTAAAGAGTTGAAGAGTTATATAATTTACTCATAAGAACATGCATAGTTAAAGTCATAGTACAGTTGATTTCTCTTATTGAATTATAAATCATCTACAAATTTGAAGAAATAAAGCAACGATCATCATCCAATGTGAGCTACCAAGTAATCCTAACATATATATTATATGGTTGGATTATATGTTTTATTAAGCCTTAGGTAGTTTGAGGCATACCACTCAAACTACTAGCTAAATACTATGAAGTCGCAATCAGCCAAGTACAAGATATAGGACGATCGGTATCTAAGATATCTTCCCCTCATTGATATGAGTAACAATCGTAGTGGCCTATTATCTCAATTACTAAAATAGCCCAGCCCGTCCTGGGTACACAGGCTACAACACTAGAAGCTAGGGTATAAACCCTCAAAATATGAGTTACGACCGCAATAGCTCTCAACACAAATCAACTCTGAGACGTGTCCTTGACCGCACTTTAAAACCTTGGGATCAAGATGTTTGAGATATACCCTCCCTACACCCACATATACTAAACAATATATGATTTTGAGCTCCTTTTGGATTACTCATTTTACATCAACCAAGTTTTGACACTGAGATAGTTTTATGATCACTAGACACTACACGATTAGGGTTACACTTGATCAATTATGTTGTTTAAGTATTTTGACTACATCACTCAAGTTACATAAAAGCTCCTAAACTATGCTCATAAATAATTTGTAGAATACAATTTACAAACATGTAAAACATTTGAAATTTGTTCCTTTTTACTCCATCATGGTATATTCATCCATTCCAAACCATAAAAAAGAACTAGATCTCAAACTAGGGTGCATAACGGCCCAAAATATCATTTAGGAAAAATGATAATAACATCTTATAGAAACATCATTATCCTCTCAAATTTTATTGATATACTGTCGATTCATTGACAATGTATCATCCAAAATTTCAGCATAAATATCCATCAGATGTAAGAGTTATTGCAAATTTACAAGAACTAAGCATTTACGTGACCAAAACCTAGCATGGATGAGCTACTTTCAGGATTATGATTTCATCAAACTATCATTTCAGCACTAAAAACTAAGTGAAATCATTAAAACCACCATCGATGACCACTATATAGTAAGTTTTAAAGTGTGGGTTGGACTTATGTACATTGGGTACCAAAACATCACATATATGATATTTTTAGAAGTCATAACACCAACATTTCGGATTTTAGGCCTTGCATGTTCAAGGAAAAGCTCATTCACAAAATAAGAAACCTTCATATGGTCTAAAAAGGGATTAAGAACTTGTATAATAAACATTATCATGTCAAATAGTGCACAAAGAGGTCATTATTCCTCATAGAACGAGTTTTCTAGAGCAAGGGTTACATAAAACAAATTATGAGTAGCAAGAGATGCATTAAAGGTTATATCGCTTGCCTGAAGGTGAAGAAGAATGTGCAAACATCAAGGTATCACGAAGAAGAGAACATAAAACTAGAGATTTACACTCCAAAGGCTCCAAGGTAGCCCCTATCTTCAAGAACATACTAGATCTAGAGCAACAGAGAGAAGAAAAAGAGGCTTCTTCATCCATGTGTATGAGTTTTTTAGCAAGGAACACCATGGATCTTGACTGTGGTGAAGGAGAGAAGAAGAAAAACATTGAGAAACTAGGTTAGGAGGGAATATCTTACGTGCACAAAGTAAGAAACAAGGCAAGAAAGCTTCAATCTGTCCTAGAAGAGCTATATCTAAGTCCTATAGCAACATGCAACCACGATCTAGCAAGACTTTGACCTTGAAAAGCTTCTCCTTCATCAACTGATGGTTTCGGGTGGTCTCCACCAACAAGAACGTTTTTGGGGTGGAAAGGCTCGTTTGAGGGAAAAGAGGAGGGTATTTATAGCTATGAGGAGAGAGAAAAGAGGTCAAAGGTTAAAAATTTCTTTACCATCAGTCAACAGTCTAGTTTTCCATCTATTTATATAACCAAAACAACCATCCATTTGCAGCCCTCAAGAAAAACTATACTTGTGAACATCCAGTACAACCATCAGTTGACATCCCTCAAGGAATACCATTGTTTTTACAAAAGAGTACAACCATCGATTTGTAACCCTCAAGGAAAACCATTTGTTTACAAACCAGTGCAACCATCGAGTTGCAACACTCAAGGAAAACCATCAGATTGCAAACTAGTGCAACCATTGATTTAAAACCCTCAAGAAAAACATCAGATTGCAAACCACTGCAACCATCAAGTTGCAACCCTCAAGGAAAACCAAAAAATTACAAACCAGTGCAGCCATCTAGTTGCAGCCCTAAAGGAAAACCATCAGTTGATGAACTCAAACAACATCGAAAGGTGCAAATGTCTTCACCTCCACACAAAATGAACATCAAGGGTTGATACATTTATTCAACATGGTTCCAAAGCATTCAAATCAAATAAAATTTCTCCAGACTATAAATAATACCATAAAGTAAAGTATAAATGTGTTAAAATTGTATTTAAATCCCTAGAAAAGAGAAAATGGCATACAGATGCACACAAGTACATAAATATACAAAATGTAAGCAAACGAAGTTCGATATAGAATGAAATTGAAACATATCTTTGTTAACTAATATCAAAACATTATGTCAAGTTAAATTAAGAAATTAAGCACCCAATTAAATCAAACAATTATCTTTAAGCATAAAACTACGTCAGGGATCTGCTAGTTTTGGTCACTGACGTTGGTGGTGTTTTTGGTCACTGATGTACCTTCGACCATGGTGAGTTTCCATCGACTACTGGTGTGTTATGGTTGTGCTTCGATCTCTGGTCTTGAGGATGTTCTTCGATCATGATGTATACCTCCCTTCGATCGCATGGTTTGTGACTTATGCCTTGTTCACGGATGAAGGGTTATGACATGTATTGGTAAGCATGGTTGTCTTGATGTTGGCCATGAAAGACCATAAAGCATGTTCCAAGAATGTGGGAAGGTTAATATATCTAGGGTTGTTGTTAATATTGTGATGTAAAGCCCTAAATATATGTGTTGTTGAAACCCTAACCCTAATGTGGAATTCAAATATGGTTGTCTACCTTGTGCAATGTGATAGTATGCAGTGATGATACATTATTTCTCCCTCCTAATTGTAAGATACTAACTATGTAGGTGTATGATATCCATAGTTTGTGAATGCTATGATGGTGATCATATGTCATAGGATGATGGTTATGAGCCTTGATGAGGCATGTTGATGTGATGGGTCTTATGACCTGTAGAGGCTTAAATCCTAGTGTGAGTTGTTATCCTCCTAGTGATGTGATGAGGGATTGATATCCCATCACAATATGATAATTGTGATAGCCTTGTGTAGCAAATGGTATCATGAGATGTTGTGTCAAGTTGATACATCAAATATTATATATCTTCTAAAGTTGTATTATGCCCTTATCCTTGTAGAGTTTGTTTGGGGTTTATACCATGTAACTTTATTGATGCTAAAAAATACTCAATTGGCTTAACTAATCAAGTGAAACCCTAATCATGTAGTTTCCCTGTATCATAGATCCATCTTCAACGTCAGTACTAGCTAGATGGTGAAATGATAAATTCCTATGGGAAAATAGGAGCGCATATTGCTAAATATGTGTGGTGTAAGTCGAGGCATCTCCTTGCATTCTTAATACACTGGGATGGCTGAGGTCATACCCTAACAGGAGAACGGTCAAGGTTGTATCTCAGATGATGTGATTCACTGCATGTGATATGTTTACTGGGATGACTACAGTCATATCATGGTAGGAGAACGACTGTGGTCATATCTCATTTCACTATTGTTATGACCTATATACCAAGGCAGGCTAGGTTGTTTTACAGTTGGACTTCATATGTCACTGTGGAAGACTCAGACTGACAGAGGGTGTGGAGAGATCATGGATTCTAGTTCTTCCATTGATCTTGTATGGTAATGACTTTAACTTAGAAGTGGTCAGTTGGAGCATGAGTGGTATACCTCATCTTCTCAGGGAAAATAAAATACATATACAGCTGTGTAGTATATTTGTTGAGGATTAAATATGTCTCACATTGGATGACCCTATGCCTTATCTCAGTACTAATTTCTTGAATTATAATGCGGTAAGAGAAATCAAGTGTTATACATGTTCTTCATATTCCTTCTTAGAGTATTAATTGTTCTACTACTCAATGGTAATTGCATCATCTGCTTAACATGCATTATCAGTTTAATACATATCGTTTAGCTTAATCTTATTAATCTGATAGTAATGTTGTTTATCTACTTTAAACTACATGTGCTTTTAATAGATGTTGGGGGAGAGTTATATATCTCGCTGGAACATTTGGTCTCACCCCGTCGGTTTTCACATCTTTTAGGTGGTTGAGCATGAGGTGGTAGAGATTAGTTTGTTGGTGTTGAGCAGCAAGAGGAGTAGTAGTTGAGTAAAGGTTGGATAATCTGCTTGTGTTCAGAAGTAGAGTCCTATGTATCGTCCATGTACACTCATGTCCTTGGGGGTGTTTTGTAGATGTAATATATCGAGATGACATTTTGGGTTATATGCCTTTACTGTATAGATATGGCATGTATGTATATGAATAGGTTACCATATGTAATAGGTTGTGGGTTAACGGGCGATGAACGATGTATGTAATCATGTTTTGGCATAAGATATGATTCTAGTGACTTTTTTGGACCTATATGTGATAGGTTTCCACTTGAGGTGAATGCAAGAATTTGGTTTTAAATTATCATGTTTTATGGTTATCTGGTTGTTAGTGATAATTCTGCGCTTTGTTTTGAGTAATCTCACTTTTCTGTGGTGATCGCCATCACAACTTGGTTGGTATCAGAGCTTTAAGTTTGTTGAGTCTATAGGGACATAGGACTATGGTTGTGTTTGCTTTAGTCTCCTTCAATATATCTTAAGGCTATTATCGCTTATGCAGAAGAAGAAGAATAAGAGAAGAGAAGATGGATAGAGAACATGAAGATCATGCCAATGAGAGTAGTGTTGTTAACCAGGAGGTGGTGTCAGGAGGCAGGAGAGGGTTGATGAAGTGCTTGAGATGGCCTAATTTGACCCTGTTGTAGTAGCCAATCCCACTTTTCAGTCCATGTTTGGACTGTTCATAGATACGATGATACATATGGCGGACAGAATGCCTCCACCCCAAGCGAGAGTGCCAGTCCCCAATATGGAATCTTTTGGATCGGGGAAGACCTTTCAGAGGTTGAGATGTGTAGGGGCAGTGGAGTATGTTGGTACGGCGGATCTAGCAAATTTTTACATGTGGTTGACTAAGCTGGAGAAGGCCTTCAAGATCCTCAACATCCTTGACGCCGACAAAGTGAAGCATGCCATGCATCTATTAAAAGGGAGTGTTGTCCATCGATGGGCCATCGAGGAGGAGAAAAGACTAGGTGTTGTAATCAATTAGGAAGAGTTTCGATGGGATTTTGTGAGTTGGTACTTACTAGAGCCATATCTTGATGAGAAAATCAACCAGTTCGAGAAGATCTGACAGGGATCTATGTCAATTAACGAGTACAAAGCTAAGTATATGGAGCTTCTAATGTTTTTTCTGCATATGGCAACAATGGACAAGGAGAGAAACAAACTATTTGAGAAAGGTTTGAGTATCGAGTTGACGACTCCAGTGTCATATCCAGAGAATAGTGAGAAATTCACCACATTCATGGAGTCAGTTAGAAGTGTGGAACGATCACTGGTGGAGAAGCATGAGACAAAGGCCAAGAATAGGCATGCCTAGTATTAGGGATAGTCATCAGGTATAGATTTAAGAAGTCGAGGTTTTCCACACTGCTATCGCAACAGAGATCAGCAAGTCAATCATAGTGGTCACCTAGCAGAGGTAGAGGTCACATTTCCATCGGCAAGAGCCCAAAGTGCAACATTAGTATCGGTGATAGGATCAACGAGGCCACTGTGACTCTAGGACTTTCTATAAGTGTGGATAGGTGGGATATATCAGATGGAACTTCCCTGCTAGAGACAAGGAAGTTACCCAATAACTGAGACAAAGCCAGTAAGGGTTGCAGCAGTGACAGTAGTTTAACAATGGCAGTGGCAGAGGACGTGGACATACGTTGCAAGTTGGTTCTTATGGACAGGCCAACAAAGGATGGGGGCAACAACAGGCAATAGCTCAATTCTATGCGATGATTCAACCGAAGGGTGGTCAGCCTGTGAGTCATGATAGATCAGATGGAGTTATTTCATTCTGATTTGTCTTCTTGTTGCTTTATATCTGTTTTGGTTGACCCGGGTGCGACACACTCTTTTATCACTCAAGAAGTGATTGCTAGTTGGTCTTTGCCTATTAGTCGTAGAGTCAATAGCCTTCATTTAGAAACCACATTGGTTGGTTCCGCGGAGTTGTGGGAGGTGTGTCCTTTCCTTTTCAGGACATAGCATTCAAGTGGACCCCATACCACTTGACATGCATAGATTCGATGTGATCCTTAGAATGGATACATTGGAGAAAGTATCAGGTGGTTTTAGAGTGTAGTTCCAAATTGGTAATGTTCATTGATAGCGATGTGTCATGGATCTTACAAGGAGATAGTAAGATTTTCCCTACGTGTTTGGTGTCAGAGATAACAGCAAAATGATTTATGAGGTAGGCCTACGATGCATTCTTGGCACATGTGGTGGATATCAAGGTGAGGACTCCAAGTATCCTGGAGGTGTTGATTGTTTGTGAGTTCTAGGATGCATTTCTGAAAGAGTTCCTAGGTGTTCCTCTAGCTAGAGAGAATGATTTTGAGATCAATCGGGTACCCAACATGCAGCCTATAGCACAGACTCCATACAGGATGGTGCTAGCTGAGATGTCAGAGTTGAAGAAGCAGTTGCAAGAAATGCTAGATAAAGGTTTTATCAGACCGATCATGTCTCCTTAGGGTGCTCCCATGTTGTTCATGAAGAAGAAAGATGGATCCATGAGGCTTTGTATTGATTACAGATAGTTGAACAAAGTGACAATAAAGAACAAGTATCCTTTATCATGGATTGATGATCTGTTCAACTAGTTGTGAGGTGTCATGGTTTTCTCAAAGATAGACTTGAGGTCTGGGTATCACCAGTTGCGGATCAAGGTAGGTGACATACCAAAGTCATCTTTTAGGATGAGGTATGGTCTCTATGAGTTTGTGGTTATACCATTTGGGCTAACCAATACACCAAAAACATTCATGGACTTGATGAATAGAGTGTTTTGGCCTTATCTTGACTAGTTCTTGGTTGTGTTCATCAATGAAATCCTAATCTACTCCCATGATTGCTAGTAGAATGACCAGCATCTATGACAAGCATTGACCTTGTTGAGGTAGCACAAGTTGTATGCTAAGTTCAACAAGTGCAAGTTTTGGATAAAGGAAGTGTCCTTCCTTGGACATGTGATATCTGCAGAGGGTGTTCATGTGGACCCCAAGAAGGTTGAATCTATGATAGATTGGGAATGGTCGAAGACACCGACAGAAGTCCACAGTTTTTTGTGTTTGGAAGGATAATACAAGAGGTTCATCAAGAACTTCAATGCTATAGTGTTACCCCTGATGAAGCTGACTAGGAAATATGTACCTTTCACCTAGAATGACAAGTTTTAACATGAGTTCTAGTTGCTAGAGAAGAAGTTGACAAGTGCTTCAGTGTTAGTACTACCAAAATAAGGGAAAGGCTATATTGTCTTTTGTGATGCCTTGTAAAATGGTATGGGTTGTGTGTTGAAATCTCAAGTTTATCTTTTTATACATCAGGAGTTGAACATGCAATAGAGACACTGGATAGAGTTGATCAAAGACTATAATTTCACCATAGATTACCATCCTAGGAAGGTGAATGTGGTGGCAGATGCTCTAAAAAGGAAGTATTCTTCATCATCAACTGCTGATAAGGTGTGATTATGATCTTTGGTGTGTCATAAAAGAGACATGTTGGTCTTCTTGAGTCAGATGAACATAAAGTTAGAGGTGTCCATGCTAGCATGACTTTTGGCACAATTGCAGGTAAAGCCCATGTTGACAGCGTAGATTAGAGATCTATAGCAGGGTGATACTGTGATACAGTAGATCTGGTCAAAGTTTGATAGTGAGAAGTGTGATGGCTTCCATGAGAAAGAGAGAATTGAACAGTGTGTTACCACAACGGAGTCGTGGTTCCTAATGTTGATAATCTGAGGAAGATGGTCTTGGAAGAGGCTCACTCTTTGATGTACGCTACGCATCCAGGTAGTGCCAAGATGTACCATAATCTTAAATATTTGTATTGGTGGCATGGTCTGAAGCGTGACGTGGTTAAGTTTGTGGCACAGTGTCCTATGTGTCAGCAAGTTAAGGTAGAGCATTAGAAGCCTGTAGGGACTTTACAACTATTACCGGTACCATAGTGGAAGTGAGATCATGTTACAATGGACTTTGTGGTTGGTCTGCCTAAGACAGCCAAAGAACATGACTCCATATGGATGATGGTGGATCAGTTGACAAAGACAGTGCACTTTTTACCTGTAAAGACAATGTATACGATAGAGAAGTTGGCTCAGATATATGTTGATGAGATCAATTGTTTACATGGTATCCCAGCTACCATTGTGTCAGATAGAGGTCCTTAGTTCACCAGTCATTTTTGGGAACATTTACACACAACCATGGGTACATAGTTAAAGTTTAGTGTAGCATTTCACCCATAGACAGAGGGGCAGTTAGAGAGGATAATCCAGATCTTGGAAGATTTGTTAAGAGCATGTATTATGTAGTTCTTGGGCAGTTGGGATGTACACCTCAGTTTGGTAGAGTTTGCCAACAGTTATTAGAGGAGCATTGATATGGCACCTTATGAGGCTTTGTATGGAAGATGTTGCATGTCTCCTCTTTGTTGGTATAAGACCAGTGAATATCAGCTTTTGGGTCCTAAGCTTGTACAATAGATGACAAAGAAGATCAAAGTGATTCAAAAACGGTTGAAGGTAGCCCAGGATAGATAAAAGTCGTATGCAGATAAGTGGCATAGGCCGTTGGAGTTCCAAGTGGGAGACAGAGTGTATCTCAAGGTCTCTCCTTGGAAAGGTGTTTTAAGGTTTGGGAAGGAGGGTAAGTTGGCTCCTAGTTATATGGGACCTTACCCGATGGTGGCGCGTGTTGGAAAGGTGGCCTACAAGTTGGAGTTGCCACCTAAGTTGCACAGGTTGCATCCGGTATTTCATGTACCTATGTTGAGGAAGTGTCACCCTAACACTGATTTGGTGTTACAGCCGGTGGAGGTTGAGTTGGATGAGGACATCTCTTATGTGGAAGGTCATATGTTGATCCTAGAGAGGAGGGCCAAAATGTTGAAGAAGAAGAAGAAGGATTTAGTGTTGGTGAGGGTTCTGTGGCATCATCGTGGTGTAGAGGAAGCCACATAGGAGCTTGAAGAAGAGATGTGTAGGAAGTACCCATCTCTTTTGGTGTAGGATTTTGGGGGAAAAATCATTGTTAGGGGTTTATGGTTGTAAGGCCCCTGACCTACCTTAGTCCTTGATAGTGCTTGTTTTGCTTAATAAGATGCTTAAACCTTTATCTATTCTCTTGAGATGCCTTAATATCATGTGACATGCTTGTGGTTTCAATTTGGTCATGTTTGGATGTCGTTTGAGCTATGTTTGTTTATTTTGGACCTAGTTGCAATTTACCCATGTTGAGGGGTAATCTTGCAATTGGTCACATGTAGGTTTTACCCTTTGTTCATTGGCATCATGGTAGAGAGTATGGTGCCTTGGGATGCCTTGTTGTGCTTTGGTTTGATGAGGAGAGAAGTGATGATATCTTGAGAGTGGGTTCTAGGGTTTGCCTTAATACCCTATGTTGATGTTGACATTTGTGTTGGCCGCTTGGTTTTGGGTCTTTCAAAGACCATCCTTGGATATCCTTGATTTTTTCTTTACATGCGCATGATGTTTTGATGGTTCTTTGAGATCCCTACAGTCACTTGAGTTTGGATCTCTTCCTGGGGTCGCTTGACCTAGGGTTTTGGTCGCTTGAAGGGGGCCACTTGGTTTCTCTATGACCATGGCCCTTGTGTACATGTGTTTCATTCAACCTATGGTCATGTAGGACCATATGAGGTCGTTGGTTGCCTAGTTTTTCATGACCTATCTTGCATGCATGGTTTTAGTGGGTGCATGTTTGTTCTTTCCTGGACATGTAGCACTTATGTGCATGACACCTCAACCCTTCCACCTCTCTCATACTCTTAAGTATATAACCTCTCTCCTACACATGCAAGTATCTCTTTTAGCCTTCCTCTCTCTCTCTTTCATTGTGTTCTCGGCCCTAGTGTGCTTGGTGGTGAGGAGAAGCTCATATTTGGTGCTTGGTGGCTGAGAATCCCTTGCATGTGATGATCCAAGCTTGTAGCTACTCTTCCTTGGTGATCTTTGGTGATTCCTTGAACCTTGGTAAGTGATTCCACCTCTTGATTTTGTTTTCTTGCAAAACCCTATCTCCATTTTCTTCCTTGGCCAAATCCATGGTTTTCCATGGTGGTCTTTTGAGAGACTTCTCTCCATAGAGGTCAAATCCATGGTTCTCCATGGTAGTACCTGAGTGATGGAGCTTCCACTTACGTGGAATTGAGTGCACCACTAAAAATCCTAAAGATGGTAAGTCTTTAAGTTTAGCCTTGCTTATACTTAGATAGAGAACTCCACCCACATATGCTAAGATACGTGGAAGTCTTATCATAGTATAGTTAAGGGTCGAATCCTCAAGACAACGGTCTTGTTGTTGCCAACAAGATGGAAAACGTAATAATTTCACTTAATCTCTTTAGTAGTTGGTATTTAGATCAAAAGGTTGATTTGGTTGTTTTTAAGCTAAATGTAAGTAAAGTAAAGGCAAGAAAGTAAACTTAGGTTGTTAACAATGATGAATGAATCACTAGGGTGTGGTCGGTTTTCACCACCACTACACATGGATCAACACATGCAATATAAAAGCATAACCTGCAATAAGAGTTAGATCAGTTAGTATCTTTGTAGACTTAGCTTCCTTTCGGATGACTAACTACAAGGAGTGTGGGAATGTTGTAACGC
Organism: Alisma plantago-aquatica; assembly: GCA_963693085.1. NCBI lineage: Eukaryota > Viridiplantae > Streptophyta > Magnoliopsida > Alismatales > Alismataceae > Alisma > Alisma plantago-aquatica. The sequence continues at coordinate 570,002,668 of OY856411.1, forward strand.
CAGCCATCCATGTAGGTATGGTCACTTACTTTACAACATTCCCTCCACAAAGTGTGTTCCTCGACTCATCAAGGTTGTACTTTCATACGTCAACTGATTCCATTTCATAGCATGAAAGTACAACGATGGGAGTGAGTATACTCCACTTCTGGGAAGGCACTCCTAGATACTGAAATAGATGCACGGTGGATACATGCACCTAAAACCAACATGCAAACGAGTTTCAGATCTAATAGCACAAACGTAGACAATTCATACTAAAAGATAAAGGATAACACAAGTTGGTGATCAAACAACAAGAATTCATTAAACGTTTGATGTTGAACTGAAAAGATATGAACTCTATATTACAACTTATGGATTACATTTGCATGATATGAAAACATGGGTAGCGGGGCTACTCCCCGCACCCTAGTGAGAGAGACTACTCGCTCATGACTAGGACAAAGAAGGAGGCAAGAAGAGAGAGAGTGTGTCATCCCCACAAAGGAGAGAGGAAGGTCAACCCCTTGGAGAGAGAGAAACGATCCACCAGCTTCACAGGTTGCTTGATGATGAGATCTCCCTCTTCCCACCTTCTTTGGCGGAGAGAGAGAAAGTAGTTTCGAGATTGAGTATGGGTCTCAGACCGGCAGCCCCTGGGCGGAGGATGGAAGTCGGATTTGCTCTGGAGTGATTGAGGCAGCCTTTGGACGTCTGAACTCTCCATTGTGGAGGACCCTTGAGGTCTTATTTATAGGCCTTAAGTGAGGTCCAAATGGTCTTGAACTCGTTTGGGCCCTGAACCCATTTGCCCTTGCCTCCATGCGGTCTTCCGGATCGTTTGGGTTTTTTTGTGGTCTCGAGACCGTTTGACCTTATGCGGTCTCGGGACCGTTTGGCCTTCATGCGGTCTCGGGACCGTTTAGCCTTCATGCGGTCTCAGGACTGTTTAGCCTTCATGCGGTCTAGGGACCGTTTAGCCTTCATGCGGTCTAGGGACCGTTTAGCCTTCATGCGGTCTCCACGCCGTTTGGCCTCAAACGGTCTCGGGACCGTTTGGCCTCAAACGGTCCTGGGACCGTTTGGGGCTTTTGTAAATTTTTTTGTGTTTTTCTGCAAGGATAAAGAAGAGAAAAGTTAATCTATTGATGTGTCAGCAAAAAGGTAAAAAGTTAATGCTTCTATCTAATTTATGTAAGAAAGAGTATGGAAAACTGAGGAAAACTAATAAGATAACATCACAAAATGGGAGGTTATCACCCCCCTAACTTAGAGTCTAGCTTGTCCTCAAGTTAGATAGAGTTGAGGCATGTAATAGCGAGGCGATTTTATTTAATTAGGATTTCCATACTTTTACTTCAATTCTCAACCTGAGTTCTCCTAAGGTAATATCAGGTCTTATTGCTTGCCTTGACTCTTTCAGGTTTCGAGAGTGGCTTGGGTCTCAGGTTTCTTCCGTATCTCGTAGCTCGCATCGGGACCACCTTTATTCTGTGCATGTTGTTGACTCTAATCAGCTTTATACCTCTCTGAAGGACCTACTGGAAGCTAGAGAGGGTATGAGGGTTGGCTAAAGGCTTGAAGTGTAACTCGCCCTTCAAGTGGGGGAGGGGTTGTCTATGCTTTTAGGATCTCACTACCGGGCACGACACGTCTGCCTTTGTGAGGGCAGCTGAATGTATCGGTCGGGTGAGTCCTTTATAAGCCTTTCATATATTTAGATACCTTAGGATTTCACTACCGGGCATGACACATCTGCCTTTATGAGGGCAGCTAAATGTGCCGGTCGGGTGAGATCTTCATTGGTTCTTTATATAGATCCTTATTTATGGCACAACTCTCATAATTTTATTCGACTCTCTGGCTTTTATTCGAAGACTCGCAGGCTTGGGATTTGGGGTTTTGTTCGGGACATTATTTTGGGCGGCCAAGCCTCTTTTGTTTTGAAGAGAGGAAAGCTGTTCTTAGAGTTTTTCAGCATGCACTTTTTTTTTGTGGTCCACTTGCGGAACTTCTTGATTTGGAAGTTGTCTGATGCCCCTCTCATCCTTGAGAGCTTGACTTATTTCTGCCTTGATATTGACCTGTGAAGAGTCCAAAGTAAAATTGAAATAAAAGCATAAAAAACCAAAAGTGAATGTAATTTATTAATTCATCATTATATGCCTATAAGCTAATCTTGTTATTGCTTTTGAGGAAAAAATGGATTCTAAGCTAGCAGGGGATGTCCTTTCCAAAAGGGGTGTTACTTATTATGCACATGATTTATTTTAATGTGAAATGCAAGTTTTATGCAGGGGAAAAGAAGAAAAAAATGAGTAAAAGGAGAGAGTAGAGTTGGAGAAGGATTGAAGAATGATACATCGCCCTTGTCGAATGTACTCCCCTCCTAACTTATCATTCACTCTGTCCTCAGAGTGTCAAAGTGATAGGTTGAGAAGCGCATTGACAAGGGCATTAGGCTTCTGTGAGTCCTTTGTTTGCTCCATGAGTTCGTAGAAGAGTTGCTGCAAACTTTCCACGGAGGGCGTGGTAATCCACATCTGTCATGTCCTCTACTGGTTTCTGGAGGATCAAAATGGCGTACATCCAGTATAGGACGTGGAAGCCACATTCATTGGATTGGCGAATTTGCTGGGGGCACTTGTGGCTGAAGGCTGGGGTTTTGAAGTGTTCTTTATCATACGTCTGTGTGTGCTGACTCAAAAGATCGTGTAATTTGTCAGCACACTCCTTTGCCACCTCCTCCGTTGGCATCCTTGGTGTCGTAGTGTATACTATTTGCTCTGGATCGTACTGGCTGTCGGAACTGTTGTAAATTATTGTTGTTCCTTCATGTAGGTTAGTTGCCAGTAGCATCCAGTGTTCTTGATGAAGGAAAGGAAGCATGATGAACTTTGGAGTTGTATGTTGGAGATAGGAGATGAGTGTCTCCGTTGTTCCGAAGTTCTTTAGCCCTAAGAGATCATCCTTCAGGTAAGCTGACACCATGTATACTGTGGGATGCCTCTGTCTGAGTAAGTATTGATAAGCAGTCATCAAACTTACTGAAAGAGAACCTTTAAATTGCACGGTTTCTCGGAGGCAATCTTCCATAACTATGATATCTGCATCTATAAAGACAAGATCTTCATTTTCGGCATAGAGTCGTGACATAATAAGTCGAAGTTCATTGTCTGAAAGACTCTTGCAGGCTTCTAGACCAAAATTGGGAAATGATGGTTCGATGGCAGATAGGGGCACCATTTGTGATGGGGATCTCTGGATGGCTGCCCCCGTTATCAAATCTATTTGTCCTTTATCTTGGGCCAGATCGAAGTCGTAAGGATGCCATCTACTTTTCTCGGGGGCCTTGGCTGGCTACTTGTCTCTTTCCAACTCCTGTAGTGTTTGTCTGAAGGGTCTCCTTTTTGTACGTTGGATTACTGAAAAGAGGTAGCGAGGGACGTCATCTGTCGTCATAGTAGGGTCGTTGAAGAACCTTCTATCGCAGATAAGTTCCATGGCGTAACGTCCTCGCAGGGAGTGAAAATCTTCATTCATGAGCTCTGTGAAAGGAACTTGTTGATTTAGCGCTAGTATGTGTCGAATGACGTAAAAAGTCCTGTCCCCAGAGCCTTCAGCAGCTTGGGCAAGTGGGTTAATTATTTGGAACCAGGGTTGGCTCCAACCCTGGCAGAGAGACGGGCATGGGGCCCAGATGAGTTTAAGAAGCTAGAAAGGGATGCATCTTGCCTCCCCGGCTTCAATTGCAGCGAAGTTAATTATACCGGCCTTTAGATCACTAGCACAGAAATTGTACACTTTGGCGTCGCGGGCGACAGTGTCCACAATCATTAGCAGCCAGTGACTAGAAACTTGGAATGGCACGGTTATATATCTAGCTTTTCTTGCGATCCCCCTGTGCAACCTCTCAATGGATTTGTGTTGTAGTTCTTTGTACAATAAGCACAAACCCAGAGCGGGTGAGGCATTGAGAACTAGTTGTTGTCGCTTGGAGCTTCTGTAGATCTCCATAGAATTTGAAAGGAGAGCACGGAATATCGCCATCTTCACCGTAGATTGAGGTCAGAGAATTGAGCAGAAATCTTCGTGTGTCAACTTGCGTTGAGTCTTTGTGTTGATGTAGATAACATCTCCCCCTTCTTTCGCATCATCTACTATAGTGTTTAGGATGAAGATATCATGTGCATCTAAGGTGGAGATGGCCGCCATATCTAGGTCGTGCATCTTGTGAGGTAGAGGTGGCGGTGGGGGTAGTTCTTGAGGAGGAGGTGAAGAAGGCTGCTCTGAATCATCCCTGTATTGTTGTAGAGCTTCATCTTTGTCAGAATCGGAAGGAGTATCTAGGTATTCGTCTGTATCTTGTTGTACTCGTTCGGATTCTTCTTGATCTGTGGGAAAGGGCACCGAGGGTTCAGGTGCAAAAACTTGTTGAGCTGTTGGTTGTGGTAGACTGGTGCTGGTTCCCATTAGATACTGGTGGAAATCAGCAAAAGCGACTTCTTTTACAGCCTCCCCCAAAGATCCCATGGCGGAGTAGTCTAGGAATTGGTCCCCATAAGATATGTTTACGTGCTCATTGTGAGCAGGGGATTTGGGATCTGTATCACCTTCTTGGTGATCTTGCTGTTGTTCTTGTTGTGCTCCTCGGCTGGGGCCCTCCCCAACATTGTCTGGGCCATCAGAATCATCATCTGAGGAGGTACTGTTGTTGGAGTCAGCCAAGGATTCAGAATCGTCATCCGCATCTTCATCGTCTTCTTCTTCATCTGCTGCTGATTTGTCTTGTGTTTTCTTACGTGCTGCCTTTTTACACAGACGATGGATGGATTGTAGTTCATCATATGCCACTTGCACATGCTCGTGTGTCTCGAGCAGTGCGTCGTGGGTTTCCTTCAGATCGGAGTAGCATCCTTTAGCAGAGAGGAGTCGTGCTGTAAGGTCAGTCACCTGAGCTCTTAGCTGATTGAGTTCAGTATTGGATGACTCCTCTTGGCGATTATTGAGTTGTGTGAGGGTTGTGCTGATGTCATCCAAGCGCGTGCTGAAGACTTTTTGTTGCTTCTTGAGCTCACGAAGGGTCTCCGGCAGAGGTTGAGTCTGCGTAGAGATCCTATCGACCTTCTTCGCCAACGCTTCATGCTGGCGTTTGACTCCATGGATCAGCTCGGACAAGGGTGTGCAGTGGTCGTTCATATGATTGACTTGCTTGGCTACTCTGTCCTGTCGTTGTTGGATTCCTTGGAGGATGCTTGGCATGGCGCGGTTCTGCTCGTCAATCTTGGTGACTTGTTTTGTTAAACCTTGCACATAAGAAAAAAATAGAATTTAATATGTTAGAAGGGTCGGTGAGGAGGTTTCAGATGGTGTCGAATTGATGTCTGAATTCCTCACCGATGTTAGCAGAAGGGACCCCAGTTATAGAAGGGTGGGGCGGCTGGGGTCGGGGTGGAATGGTGGTGGTAGTGACGTGCGGAAAAGACACTGCTGGTGGTCCCGCGAACTGCGTGGTGACTGTGGAAGGGGTCACCAGCGGTGTCGGGGTGGTGGCGAATGAGAAGGGAGGTGACATACCCGGAGAGAAGAGTGTGTCCGGGAATGTTGATGGAAAGACGGTGGAGGTGAAGGAGGTGAATTCGGGCGTTGTAGTGGATAATGAGGTGCCCGAAGTGAAGAAGTGTGGGGTTGATGGTATAGTTGTGGAGAAGGGTGATGTGGAAGATGGTGGAAGAGTGGTTGATTGTTGAAAAATGGAGGATGGTGGGGTGGTGGATGGTTGGGTGGTGGTGGAAGTAAGTTCAACATTTAGACTCATTATGAAAGAGTCTAGTGATGAGGTGCTGATTTGTTCCTCTGGGGGGTGGGTTTTGATTCTGGGTGGGGTTTTGATGTTGGCGTCCCCGACATCTCTTGTGCCTCCAAAAGCCTTCTGGAAGGTCGTTTGGCAGGAATTGTTTTTGGTTTTGCTGTCGGGGCTGTTATGCTAAGCTTCGTCTGTCCCACTGTTGCTTTCTTTTCGGTGATTTTGACCGAAGATATGAGTTTTGCAAGCTCGTCATCTGAGAATAGGAGCTTGTTCTTGTCATAATCAGCAAGTTCTGGTAGTGGCATCAGCGTTCTGAAAGATTTTGCTGCAGGGCAGAAGACATAACGTAGCTTGCCATCCTTTTCTTTTATGATGTAGGAGTTCTTTAAAGTTTGTTCGTTGGTAAGGATGTCGCCCTTTGTTTGTGTGCATCTGGGTAGGATTCTATCCATCTTAAGGTATTTGATAATAGATGTGATATGACCACCCATGCAAATTTCTTTCCCCAGGGTGAAAGTTGATAGTTTTTGGATCATAAGACGTCCAATGTTGATTGGCATCCCATTTAGGATGGACCAGATAACAAAGAGATCTGATATGATTACATTTCCTCCTTCTGATCTGGGGAAAAGTGCACCAGCAAGGATTTTGTGAAGTGTGCGCACAAAACCCGATTGAATGTTTGAGGCTTTACATGTTTTTGCCTCATAAATTGGTATCCCCGTTAAAGATTTCCAGAAGTTGTGTTTGTTGAACTGGGGGTTGTCTATGGTAACAGCCGTGGCTTTCTTTAGTTGCTCCTGGTTATCAATGAAGATTTCATTCAGCATGTGTTCTGTGATGACAACTCTGTTTCCAAAAAGCTTGGTGACCAGCCTACGGTCGCCTCCATCCCGTGTTCTATCCATAGCATTTACTGCTTCTTTTTCTAGGAATGTGAAGAATTCCGTTGTAGGTTCAACATAGGAGGTTTCAGCGACAAAGTAGAGTCGGGATAGATTTGAGTTCAAGCAGTGTGAGGATTCTATTGTAAATCCCCATCTTCATAAGTATGTTGGGGCATATATATTTTGTTGTTTTCAGAGTTTGTTTGATGGATGGAAGGGTATGGATGTGAAGGTTTTCTGGTGGTGGTGTTGTGGTGGTGATGGGAGGAAAGATAGGGACGGTGATGGTGGCCGGAGTGGTGGTGGTGGATGATGGAATCAGACCTGCTAGGGTTTGCTCCCTAGCGGTGGTGGGTGAACTTGCTTTCGCGCCCTCTTCTTAGATTGTGGTGCGGAGGTGGTTGCCTGAGCCTTTTGCTTTCCCTTTGATTTTGTTGTAGGGGATTCTGTCTCAGGTGTTGGTTCGTATTCTGAGCCTTCATCATCTTCGGAAGATATTTCTTCCACTTCCTCTTCAAGTGCCTCTGCTAGGCATTTGCTGATCCGGTCAAGGTCGCACAGGACTTGCATCATCTTGACATTTGGTGGCACCTTTTCGGTCCTGTTGAAGTCATCTCTGATCTTCTGGAGCTTAGATTGTTCGATCATCAGTTGCTCCGTTGTCCAGATTGTAGTGTCTTCAAATCTGGTGGCCTCCTTTGCTGGTGATGCCATGGCTGAAAAATGGGAGATCAAGAGTTAGAAAATCATATTAGAAAAAAAAAGATTTTATTTGTATTTATGTGTTTTTGTGATTTTATGAAAGTTAAATGAAATTTAAAGGCCAAACGGTTTCAGGACCGTTTGGTCCCAAATGGTTTCAAAATCGTTTGGTCCCAAACGGTTTCAAGACCGTTTGGAAACCGTTTGGAAAGCGAAGCGTCGTGCAACCCCGGCTAAGACAAAACGGCGAATGGAGGGCAGAAGCGCTGGCGACGAAGGTGAAGGTGGCGGTGAAGGTTCCGGCGATGATGGTGACGATGGAGGAGGCCGACGGCGATAAAGACGTAGGAAAAGAAGATTGCGGCGAGGCTAGCGGTGGTAAAGACGAAGGCGGCGATGGAAAAGGCGGAGCCGACTGCGGTAGAGGCGAAGCTGACGGTGGAAACGGTGGAGTTGTTGGCGAAGAAAGTGACTGCTGTGGCCGGACTACCTTGCTGCTGTGAGCAGGGGAGACGGCGGTGAGGGCGCTGGAGACAGAGGTCGCACGGGAGCAGGGGAACCAGAGGTCGACGGAGGCGAGAATAATGGAACAGCACTTCGAGCATTTCAGATGGCTTGGGAGTCGAAAGAAAGAAAAACGAGGGGGTGGGGTTTATTTTTATAGGAAACGGGGGGTTGACCTGACAAAAACCCTAAGTCAAACGGTTTAGCGACCGTTTGGACTCCAAACGGTTTCAGGACCGTTTGGTCCCAAACAGTTTCGAGACCGTTTGGTCCCAAACGGTTTGGAGACCGTTTGGGAGGGTTAAGGTCGAACGGATTTTTATATTTTTTATGTTTGTTTTAGTTTATGATTTTTTTGTACTTTTATAGAATGAACCTAAGGTAAATAAAAGAACGGGAGAAAAAAAACTAAAATCTTGGGTTTCCTCCCAAGTAGTGCCTGGGTTTTACGTCGCTGGCTCGACGAAGCTGTAATATAGTTATGTTGTTGGTATAGCATCTTTGATTTCGATTGTTTGTCTTGGCATTTTGTCTTCCGGAGTGTAGTATCTTTTTAAACGGTGATCGTTGACTGTCCTTTCTCCTCCGTTGTTGTCTATGATAATGGTAGCTCCAGTTGGGTAAATATGTTTTATAGTGAAGGGTCCGGACCATTTTGTTCTAAGTTTTCCAGGAAACAACTTGAGCTTGGAATTGAAAAGGAGCACTTTGTCGCCAACGGCGATGTCTTTTCTTTTAAGATGACCGTCGTGCCACATTTTTGTCTGCTCCTTATAGATTCTGGCACTCTGATAGGCGGTCATACGGAGCTCTTCTAGCTCCTGTAGCTGAAGTTGCCTATTCTCTCCCACACTTTTAAGATCGAAATTTAGTTGTTTGATGGCCCACCAGGCTTTATGTTCCAGCTCTACTGGAAGATGACAAGACTTCCCGTACACCAAACGGAATGGGGTTGTTCCGATTGGTGTTTTATAAGCTGTTCGATATGCCCAAAGGGCATCAGGAAGTTTGGTGGACCAATCAGAGCGGTTTCTGTTCACTGTTTTTTCAAGAATCGCCTTCAATTGTCTATTTGATACCTCTACCTGACCACTAGTCTGTGGATGGTAGGGCGTGGCGACTTTGTGATTGACTTCGTACTTTTTTAGTAAGGCTTCAAAACTTCTTTCCAAGAAATGGGTCCCGCCATCTGATATGACAGTTCTTGGAACTCCAAATCTTGGGAAAATAATATCTTTAAACAATTTAATAACAGGCTTGGAATTGCTGGACACAGTGGGTACAGCTTCGACCCACTTTGAGACGTAGTCCACCGTGACCAAGATGTAAGATAAGCCATAGGATGAAGGAAAAGGGCCCATGTAGTCTACCCCCCACACATCGAAAAGCTCAATTTCTTGCCACATTGTGAGGGGCATCTCGTCTCTTTTTGATATGTTGCCCGAAAATTGGCATTTGTTGCAGGCTTTCACAAAATTGTATGAATCCTTTGATATGGTGGGCCAGAAAAAACCAGATTGTAAAACTTTTATAGCTATTTTCTTAGCACTCATGTGCCCCCCTGTGGGTCCTGAATGGCAATGCTCTAGGACTGGGGTTATTTCTTCTTCCGGCAAGCAACGACGGAAAAGTCCGTCAGCACAAAGGTGAAACAGGTAGGGTTCATCCCAATAATATTGTTTTATGTCATGAAGGAACTTCCGTTTGTCATGATAGGAAGCAGAGGGGTGGATAATCCATGTGGCTAGATAATTGATGATATCTGCATACCAAGGGAAACCATGGGTGGCCTTCATAAGCTGATCGTCAGGAAGAGAATCCCAGATAGGGATTTTATCTTCTTCTTCTACCTCGATCCGGTTGAGGTGATCAGCCACAACGTTCTCCACTCCAATTTTATCTTTAATCTCCAAGTCGAATTCCTGAAGCATCAGCACCCAGCGGATAAGCCTGGGTTTGGCCTCCTGCTTCTGAATCAGGTATCGAATGGCAGAATGGTCGGTATAGACAATGACTTTGGAACCAATCAAATAGGAGCGGAATTTTTCAAACGCATAGATGACAGCCAGAAATTCTTTCTCCGTGGTAGTGTAGTGTTTCTGTGCTTCATCTAACGTTTTGGATGTGTAGTAGATAACATAGGGTTTCTTGTCAATCCGCTGTCCTAAAACAGCCCCTATGGCGTAATCACTTGCGTCACACATGATTTCAAAAGGCTGCGACCAATCTGGGGCTCTCAGAATAGGTGCAGAAATTAACGCATTCTTGAGGGTGGAGAAACTTTGCATACATTCTTGATTGAATATGAACTCAACATCTTTAGTTAGGAGTTGGGTCATGGGTTTAGCTATCTTTGAGAAATCTTTGATGAATCTTCTGTAGAATCTTGCATGACCCAGGAAAGCTCGAACCCCTGTTATGTCCTTTGGAGGTGACAGTTTTGAGATAACATCGATTTTTTCTTTATCAACCTCGATTCCTCTGTCACTTACCCTATGTCCGAGAACGACACCTTCTGTTACCATGAAATGGCATTTCTCCCAATTCAGGATAAGGTTCGTTTCCTCGCAGCGATGTAGAACTTGTCCAAGATTGATTGAACGGTTATCGAAGGAATCTCTGTAAACTGAGAAATCATCCATGAACACTTCCATGATGGATTCAATTAAACCAGCGAAGATGGCAGACATACACCATTGGAAAGTAGCGGGTGTGTTACACAACCCGAACGGCATTCTTCTAAAGGCGTATGTCCCAAAAGGACAGGTGAAGGTAGTTTTTTCCTGGTCCTCCGGGTGTATGGGTATTTGATAGAACCCGGAGTAACCGTCAAGATAGCAAAAATATTTCTGATGAGATAAATGCTCCAGGACTTCATCGAGGAAGGGTAGAGGGTAGTGGTACTTCCTCGTGGCTTTGTTCAGCTTTCTATAGTCAATACACATCCGCCACCCTGTTACAGTCCTTGTGGGTACTAACTCATTTTTGTCATTAAGCACTACGGTAGTGCCTCCCTTTTTTGGAACAACCTGGACGGGGTTGACCCACTGGGAGTCAGAAATAGGATAGATCATGCCAACTTTGAGTAATTTAAGGACCTCCAGATGAACTACTTCCTTTAGATTAGGATTCAATTTTCTTTGATGTTTGCGAGAGGGTTTGAATTCTTCAATCATAGGAAGTCTATGCATACACAGAGCTGGGTTTATGCCTGTTAGGTCAGTTATCTTATATCCAATGACCCTTTTATGCCTCTTCAACTCATCCAGGAGCTTTTCTTCCTGATCTTTTATAAGGGTAGAGCTGATGATGACCGGGCATAGTTTTTCCTTATCTAAGAAAACATGTTTAAGCCATGTGGGTAAAGTCTTCATATCAGGGGATTTTGGTGGCTCAGCTGCTTCTATAATGGTAGCAGCTTTAAGTTCTTCAAAAGTGATCGTTGATGCTTCTTTGGCCTTTTCTAGATGTTGCAGGCACTGTTGAACTAGTTTGTTTGCAGAGAATTCAACATCTGGATTAATTAGAACATTCTCCAGTTTGTCAGTTGGCTCGGATATTTCTAACTGTGACATTTGTTGAATTGCGTCAAGAAGGAAAACCTCTTCTTGTATGCTGGGGCCTTTCATACTATTAAGGACTCGGAATTGAATTGCTTCTTTTCCGAGCCTAAGAATGATGGTGCCAGATTCGACGTCAATAAGCGCTCTGGCAGTAGCGAGGAACGGTCTGCCAAAAATAATTGGGTATCTCAAATCTTCTTTAATATCCATGATAACAAAGTCGCATGGGACGTAGGCATCCTTGCCTATCCTTACTGGGATATCTTCAATGATCCCCAGGGGTGCGGTTATAGTGGAATCAGCTAATTGAATAGTCATTGCTGTAGGTAGCAATTCGGTGAAACCCAGACGTTTGCACATGGAATAAGGCATAATGGATATGCTGGCCCCAAGGTCAGCTAATCCTTTCTTTGTGGATGTGTTGCCAATGCAACATTGGATTCCGAAGGAACCTGGGTGCTTCTTCTTTTTTGGCATTTTGTTTAAGATGATGTCAGAGGTGGTCTGAGCAAGCTTAACAGTTTCTTGCTCCTCGGTGATGTACTTTCTTGATAATAAGGTCTTGAGGTACTTTGCCCAGGCTGGCACCTCGGAAAGAGCATCAAGGAGTGGGATGTCAATGTACAGTTTCTTCATCGCCTCCTTGAACTTTTGAAACCTGGTGTCCATCTTCGTTTCGTGCAGTCTACCTGGATACGGGATTCTTAGTCTATATTGCAAGACTTTAGGTTCTGCGGACACTTGGTCTTTATCTTTGCCCTTTGTGCCTTCTGAGGGCTTTTCTATTCCTTGTTGTGGGCTCTCATTCGTCATAAAAATGGGTGTATCATCATTATCCAGAGTGATTTTGGTAGTCTCATGAAGAGTGTGTCCCGACCTTGTGGTGACAGCATTCAACTGTTCATGTCTGTTCTGCCCATGCTTAGGATTTGATTCAGGCTGCCCAGCAAACGTACCTGTTGGGGGCTTTAATTGCGCAGCGATCTGAGCGAGTTGAGCTTCAACAACTTTCTGCTGAGCTTGTTGGTTAGCAAGCATAGTTTGCTGTGATTGTAACATCTGTCTTATCAAGGATATTTCATCTTCTGGTTGGACAGGAGCGGTTTTCGGAGGAATTTGTTGTTGGGCTTGTTGAGATTGTTGCGGCGGTAGCGCCAACTGAGGTTGTTGAGTATGTAGCTGCGGATGGAGTGGAGGATGAGTGTACTGGTAGTAGGCCGATTGGTTCCTGGGGTAGTTAGCCCTAGGGAAGTTGTTTCTGGAGTTCCCTTGATTTTGGTTGAAATTGTTTGGGAACCCAGGTGGTATCCTGCTAGAGGATCCCCCCTACGTTTGATGTTGAGGATTAGCGGTCCCAGCAGGGTTTCCATATTGAAACCCTGGATGATTCCTTGGCTGATTAGGGTTGTAGTAGACTTGCCCAGGGATAGAGTGGATAGAGTTAACTTGTTCTGGTAGTTGTTCTTCCGACTGATCAATGATGGGTTCATATGGTTGTGGTGGTGAATGCATATCCATCATCACATTATACAGCATACCGCAGGAAAGAGTCGGATGATCAGAAGCATGACAAGCCTCACAGGATCCTGAGACGGCTTTGACTTGTTGAACTAGAGGAGTTTTCTTCTTATCAATCTCTCCGAGAGAAGTCTTGAGATCTTGTTATTTGTGAACTATAGTTTTCAAGGCTTCAGCTATTTCCTTCATCTCTATAGATTCTTCAGCTTTGTAAACTTTGAGAACACCTTTACCGGCTGACCGTCCCCAGTTGGACTGGTTTTCAGCTCCGAGTGTAACAATCTTCCAGGCGTCTTCATAATTATTTCTCATGAAGTTTCCTCCAGAGGAGGAATCTAAAAACTGTTTAATATCATTGCTCACTCCCCGATAGAAGGTTTCTATTAGTTGGTTCTGGGAGATTCCATGATGGGGGCACTTCCGTAAAAGTTCTTTAAACCTTTCCCATGCTTCAGCAAGGGATTCTCCAGGTAACTGAGAGAAGTGATTGATCTGCCCCCTGATCTCATAAGTCAGTGAAGGGGGAAAGAACTTCTCTAAGAATTTTTCCTCAAGGGGAGCCCAGGTAGTTATTATAGGTTCCCGGTCAAGAGAGTTATACCAACTCAGGGCTCTCCCAGACAGAGTGAAATGAAACAGGTGAAGCATTATAGCATCAAAAGCGACTCCGGCTTGTAGAACCAGGCGGCACAGCGCCTTAAACCTTTTTAGATGATCCATGCAATCATCTCCAGATCCTCCGAAGAAAGAGATGCCTTGCATGATCTGGATCCACTGGGTCCGAATCTCAAAGTTGGGGATATTGATAATCGGAGGTCGGACCGGGTGGTTATCCTCATAGTTCTTCGGGACAGCGTAGTTGTGACGACACCCGCCATCATTTAAGATAACAAGTGTCATTAACAATAATAAAACATGCGGAAGTGATCGTTAGCAGCGGATTACTGAAAATCACTAAAAATTAAAACCATTTATCAAGAGATCCATTCATAGGAAAACTCTTTCATTTAGAACCAAAGTAAAACATTACATCCTGGTTCATAAATATACATATCATGCCTCTTTGCACAAAATCTCAGATCGGAGAATCAAAACACTAACTCCTAGGACCCGAGAGTACAGAGACGACTCATAGGACTATCTACACAAAACCAGACAGCCAATGTCTCCACCTATTGGATCACTGCTGTCCCTATGACTGTTGCTGATGTTGCTCACCCACTGAAAGGTTTCTTCCTCTTCTTCGGCGATTACCTAAAAATGTTGATCCCACGGGGGTGAGACAATATGTAAATTGCCCCAGCGAGAGATATAACTCTCCGCCAGAAACATTGTTATTGCTGATAATAGAATAACACTGAGCAGTAGAATTATATTTACTCAACAACAGGTAAATCATTGAATAAGATATGCAGAGCAATATTCTCTATGCAATCATTTCAATTATAACTTGATTAAGCAGCAAGTCATTCATTTAAGAAGGAATATGAAGAACATGTGTATCATTTATCCAACTATGATATAATAGACCATGTATCATCAACCATTGATTCTCGCAATTCAACCCTAAGAAAATATGCTACACGGCTGATTACGTTTTACAATTATACTTATGCCCTGAGGAGATGAGGTATACCGCTCATACTCCAACCGACCACGGTTACGTAAAGCATCGGTACCACACATAGGTCAATGGAAGAGCTGGATTCCCATGACCTCAACTATCTCGGTCAGTACGAGATAACATGCAGGACATCTTGTGTCTCTGCTAGATAGCTTTCCAGGGTATACTGGCAACATCGCTATTAGAGTTATAGCCCATAGCATATACTCTCTTCAGGATATGGCCCGTAGCCAATGCCCGGTATTATTTTGTGGAGTCATGGCTCGTAGCCATGCTCTTATTGGGGTATGGTCCGTAACCAATCCTGTTCATAGGACATAGCTTGTAGCAATGCCTATGGGGCATAAGGATATAATTGCCCAATTACCCCCACATATTCAAAAATATGCGCTCCGAGTAAACTCGTTTCACTATTCAGCTAATTCTGACGCTGATGGATCTGTGATCAGGGCAACTACATTATATGGTATCACTTGATTAATTAAGTACATTATCATATTCTTTTAGCATCAGCCAAGTTTCCAAACATAACTTAATAAGACAAATGCTATAAAGAAAACATGTACTATTTCCATTAATCACTTCTCAGTATTTATAAGACATGGGGATCTCAGTCCCTCATTTCAATACTGGGAATTTTCATTCCTTTGCAACTCAATGCCATAATCATATGGTTCTGGGTATTCAAACCCTTAGCTCATCATTGAGCGTTATTACCACTTTTTCAGGTAATTATCACCTTCAGATCATCTGACCAAGGTAAATATGATGCTTATTACATAAACATCTTCTCATGGCACTTAAGGCCCATTACTTCTCTTATTACCTCATACTAGGCAATAAGGTATAGCATGGCACATAAGGCCCAATAAACAATTCAATACATAAAAATGTCATAGCTCATACCTAGCTATGTTCATCATCACATCATACCTGCATGGTTAGTACAGATGATAATACATCAATTTCATATCAGCACCATGCAAAACAATATATAACATCATTATTCAAGGGTAACACCACTATTCCCTTACCAGGGTTAGGGTTTCCCATTTCTCATTAATTCAGACCCTCTTGAGTTAACCAACTTTATCTTGTATTAAGGTATTTCCCCTCTTAATACATTCCATCACAGAATACTCACCCTTAGCATATAATGCATAGGCCACACATTAGAATTGTCCAGCTATCTCACATGATATGTACTTATCTTAGTTTAAGGCATAACTTTATTATAAAGTTGCCTATAAACAATCGCAATGATACACCCTCAACTAGGGTTTCACAAGGATACACCCTCAACCAGGGTTTACAATGATACACCCTCCACTAAGGTTTCACAAGGTTACACCCTCAACCAGGGTTCACAATGATACACCCTCCACTAGGGTTTCACAAGGATACACCCTCAACTAGGGTTTACTAACATCCTAATTAGTGATTTCACATATAGACAACCTCTTATTAAGGTTATACATTGAATCAGCCTCAATTAGGGTTTACATCATGTATTGGGTTCATGCATTTGTTATGCATTAATGACTAGTACCATTAAAGGTATATCCCACCTAATCACATTAGGTTTTCAAAAAGGTTTGATCAATTAGACCTTCAATAACATGAGGTATCCAATTGAATTAACCAAATTGAACCACACTCAATTCTAATCGATGGAACTTCAACCAATTGGATCATCAACTCAATCATCATTTGAATCATGGCTCACCCCTCAATTGGGACTTCAATTATGGTCTGATCTCAATGGGATTAGGGTTTATAAACACCAATTAGAGCCTTGAAGTTGATCATCAATCATGCTACTAATTGTGTTTCAATTGATTGCATTGGACCTTCAACCATTGAATTCATGGAACCAATCATCAATTGGACCTATGCTCATACTTCAATTGAGTTTAATAGGTCAACCTTCAACTAATTTGACCCTCAATTGACCCTCAATTGGTCATCAATTAGGGCTTGATTCAATTGAATTAGGGTTTGGAATCGAAGATCCAACAACACTCATCAATGCAAGATTGGTTACTTTGAAACTATTGAACCATTATCCAAATTGGGTATGACCTGACCCCAAACGGTCTTGAGGTCGTTTGGATGACCTCCAAACGGTCTTGAGACAGTTTGCCCATCATATCACTCAAATCCAAGCCATCCAATTAAGGTTTGGATCATTGGATTGATTACCAAATCAGCATTGCATTGTATAACAGCTTGGTACCTTTAGACCTTCAAACACCTAACCATACTCAACCCTAGACCTCCAAACGGTCTTGGGTGACCACCAAACGGTCTTGAGACCGTTTGGCCCATCCAACCTTTGGATTCTAGTGAAAAATCATCATGGATTGGTCTATCGAGTTGATCAACAGATCAGCACTACATTGCAATATGATTAGTACCTTTGGACCTTCAATTGGTCAACTATACTTGACCCCAGACCTCCAAACGGTCTTGGGGTGATCCCCAAACGGTCTTGAGACCGTTTGGGTGATCCCCAAACGGTCTTGAAACTGTTTGGGCTAATCAACCCAAAATCTCAACTTAACTCATTGGAATTTCAGCACTGTTTTCAATTAGGGTTTGCCTAATTGAATAGCCTTCAACTCATGATTCCTTTGGATTTAACCTCTAAAATTTGGAGGGTCATTATAACACATCATTAGGAACAGTAATCCCAAACGGTCAACCCTTGGTCAACGCACTCAAACGGTCTTGAGACCGTTTTCCCAAGCAGGTCAAGTTAATCAGGTTGAAAATCAGCATTTAATTCAATTCGATTTGCTTAATTGATTGGCCTTCAACCTACGATTCCTTTGGAGTTAAACCCTAAAATTTGGAGGGTTATTAATAAACGTAATTATGAACAGGAATCCTAAACGTTCAACGCTTGGTCAACCATCTCAAACTGTCTTGAAACCGTTTTCTCAACCAGGTCAAGTTAATCAGGTTGAATATCAGCACATAATTCAATCTGATTGCATAATTGATTGGCCTTCAACTCTCGATTACTTTGGCGTTAATCCCTCAAATTTGGAGGGTTATCAGCCTACATAATTAGGAACAAAATTCCCAAACGGTCAATGCTTGGCCAACCATCTCAAACGGTCTTGAAACCGTTTGCTCCCAAACGGTTTCAAACCGTTTGCCCTTAAACGGTTTGTTGAAACCGCATAGCCAATCAAAATAAAACGATTTGGAGTAGCTATCAAAACGGTTTTGCTTGGTAACTTTCTTTGGATAAGAATCTAGGATGATGTCATCATCCCCTTCCTTCGAACAACCAAGAACAGCAACCGTTCTTGATGGAAATTGCAGCAAAGAAACAAGAGTGTATCAAATTGAAGAAATCAATCAACAAAACATAGAGAATTGATGCAATAGCAATGTTTAAGGGTTTGAGTTATAAAACCCGCCTCCAATTGAGCTCCAAATCTCCAAGCTCACTCCATTAATGGTGGATGAAGCTCTTGCAACTCTCCCTAGGCTCGTCCTCAAGCTTTTGATTGCAAAAGTTGGCTAGGGTTGAAGAGGAGATTGAAATAAGAAGGAATCCATAATTTATTTTTGATTTCCACCATGAAATCAAGGAGAACGAAGGTCAAGAGCTTACCCACAGGTTGAGGTTCATCCTCCTGGTCCTCCCTAGCTTCCTTGGTCGATTTCCAAGATAAGAGAAGAAGTTGGGTCGAAATAGCTTTTCATTTGGCTAAGAAAAGGCCTTTTTATAAAAATTCAATGAAAGAGAAAATGCATTATTAAAATGCATTTAATTCCAAAATTGGTGCCGCCTCTTCCCCCTCAAATTCTCCTCAAAATCCTTAAGGACTAGTCTATCTTCATTTCCTCTTATTCCTCTCCATTATCCATGATTTAAAGAAAATCAAATTAAGCACCTTAATGCTTATTATATTAATATCCATATGTGAGTGGGTTTTCTTTTCCTTATAATAATGGTGAGTGGAATTTCACCTACTTAGGATATTTTCGTTCCTTATCTTGGCAAAGGAACGTCCATCCTTATTCAAAATCAACCCAAAACATTTTGGTTAAAAGCCCTTCAATTATTTTTATTCATTTTTGCCCTAAATCGAATTAGGGTTTCAATTAGGCATTAATCTTGATTATTTTAATATCAAGATTCTCTCTCCTCCAACATAATTCAAATGAAGCACCCCTCTCATTTTATTTGCTCTACATGATGCCAAGAAATATTAGGGACCTTGTTGAAGTGGTAATTTGCATATTGAACCCTTGATTTTGGGTAAATTGCACTTTACTCCAAAACTAGGTTTTAATGCACAACATTGTCCAACAAGCTCTATCTTGGTGTCCAGGCTTGTGGAAACCATACTACTACATCATATTCATCCTTATGATGTCTCAACATCAGAGGAACATCTTATCATATGCAATTTGCAAGTTAACCCCTCAACTTGGGTAATTTGCACTTTAGTCCAAAACAAGCAATCATTGCTTTAACATTGTTCAAACAGGACCAAAATTGAAACATAAGTTCCTCATGAGCCCTAATTACTTTTCACAGGATAAGTACAAGCATATAATCAACTTTGTTAAGCAAAACTCCTGGGGTTAGAACATAACCCCGGTCAGGGATGTTACAAATTATCCACCCCTTATAAGGATTTTGTCCCCGAAATCATCAACAAAACATTAAGAGAAAAGAGTAGGATATTTCCTCCTCAACTCCCGGATCTATTAACACAAATATGAAGCTGGATAAAGATATATCAGAATTAAAGTAATTCCATCTGACCTGTCACAACCCGAGGGTTGACTACTGCTTCAGACTGGTTCATAGCATAGAGCCTAGTCGTTGCCTGCTGTTGGCCCTGTGCTCTATTATTGGACGCAGAAGATCCCGCCTGGGATGCTTGTCCACATCCTCGGGTACCACTAGAAAACTGCTTTCTCTGAGAACCTTGCTGACTTTGTCTCGGGGGTTGATTCACCACAGCATTCCCCGTTGGGCAATCCCTTGCCAGATGACCTACTAGTCCACATCGATGACAAGTTCTATTCTCTAGGTGTGGTCTAGGGGGTCCAGTTACTGACATAAAAGCTGAACTGTGAGCTTCCTTTGGTGGTGTAGGCACAGAATACCTTGGTTTCTTGAAACTCCCAGCACTATGCCCTTGAAACTGTGGGTATTCCTTCTTACCCTTAGTTTGTCTCTTCTCAACTATAGATCTCTCTATGCGTCTTACAGACTCCATAAAAGTTGCAAACCTCTCCCGGTTCTCCAGAGCAGACACCGGAGTGGTTAATTCAGCGTTCAACCCCTTCTCGAATCGCCGAATTCTTTCCTCATCATTGGATGCCATGTGCGGACAAAACTGCAACAACTCCGTGAACCTAGCCTCATACTCACTAATGTTCATAGGTCCTTGTTTAATTCTCTCAAACTGGGATATCTTCTCATCTAGAAATGTCTTAGGAAAGTATCTAGTGACAAATTCACGCCTGAATTCATCCCATCCAATCACAACTCCAGGTCTTTTGCCCTCCTCAATGGTCCACCAGTGTCCAGCACTCCCTTTTAGGAGATATACAGCATGCCTAACCCTCTCATCATCAGGTATCATGAGGATTCTGAAGGCTTTCTCTAATTCAGTCAACCATAGGTCAGCATCTACTGGATCAGCTGTACCAGCATACTCTAATGCTCCTACCCTCTTCAGCCTTTCAAAGGTCTTTCCAGCACCATGTCTTTCATCATGGGGTGGTGCCCTGGGTGCAGGTACTGGCATTCTATCCGTCATGTGGGTCATAGCTGCCATAAACTGCTCGAACATAGTCTGAAAGGCTGGGTTCCCCATATCAGCTGGGTTGAACTGGGGTTGATCAGGTACAGGTTCCTCCCTGTCCTGGTCTCTTGCACCTCTTCCCGGTGCAGCTACACTGCTCTCAGCAGCGTGTTCATCGTGTGATCCAGACATCTTTAGTTCTTCTTCTCCTATGTGAGCAGAAGACACTTAGAACAGACTCAACTACCTTAATCATATGTCTATGTAGACTCAGCAAACCTAGAGCTCTGATACCACTAAACTGTGATGACACCCGCCATCATTTAAGATAACAAGTGTCATTAACAATAATAAAACATGCGGAAGCGATCGTTAGCAGCGGATTA
This sequence comes from Alisma plantago-aquatica, assembly GCA_963693085.1. Taxonomy (NCBI): domain Eukaryota; kingdom Viridiplantae; phylum Streptophyta; class Magnoliopsida; order Alismatales; family Alismataceae; genus Alisma; species Alisma plantago-aquatica. Next base: position 570,023,426 of record OY856411.1, read on the forward strand.
CTGAAAATCACTAAAAATTAAAACCATTTATCAAGAGATCCATTCATAGGAAAACTCTTTCATTTAGAACCAAAGTAAAACATTACATCCTGGTTCATATATATACATATCATGCCTCTTTGCACAAAATCTCAGATCGGAGAATCAAAACACTAACTCCTAGGACCCGAGAGTACAGAGACGACTCATAGGACTATCTACACAAAACCAGACAGCCAATGTCTCCACCTGTTGGATCACTGCTGTCCCTATGACTGTTGCTGCTGTTGCTCACCCACTGAAAGGTTTCTTCCTCTTCTTCGGAGATTACCTAAAAATGTTGATCCCACGGGGGTGAGACAATATGTAAATTGCCCCAGCGAGAGATATAACTCTCCGCCAGAAACATTGTTATTGCTGATAATAGAATAACACTTAGCAGTAGAATTATATTTACTCAACAGCAGGTAAATCATTGAATAAGATATGCAGAGCAGTATTCTCTATGCAATCATTTCAATTATAACTTGATTAAGCAGCAAGTCATTCATTTAAGAAGGAATATGAAGAACATGTATATCATTTATCCAACTATGATATAATAGACCATGTATCATCAACCATTGATTCTCGCAATTCAACCCTAAGCAAATATGCTACACGGCTGATTACGTTTTACAATCATACTTATGCCCTGAGGAGATGAGGTATACCGCTCATACTCCAACCGACCACGGTTACGTAAAGCATCGGTACCACACATAGGTCAATGGAAGAGCTGGATTCCCATGACCTCAACTATCTCGGTCAGTACGAGATAACATGCAAGACATCTTGTGTCTCTGCTAGATAGCTTTCCAGGGTATACTGGCAACATCGCTATTAGAGTTATAGCCCATAGCATATACTCTCTTCAGGATATGGCCCGTAGCCAATGCCCGATATTATTTTGTGGAGTCATGGCCCGTAGCCATGCTCTTATTGGGGTATGGTCCGTAACCAATCCCGTTCATAGGACATAGCCTGTAGCAATGCCTATGGGGCATAAGGATATAATTTCCCAATTACCCCCACATATTCAAAAATATGCGTTCCGAGTAAACTCGTTTCACCATTCAGCTAATTCTGACGCTGATGGATCTGTGATCAGGGCAACTACATTATATGGCATCACTTGATTAATTAAGTACATTATCATATTCTTTTAGCATCAGCCAAGTTTCCAAACATAACTTAATAAGACAAATGCTATAAAGAAAACATGTACTATTTCCATTAATCACTTCTCAGTCTTTATAAGACATGGGGATCTCAGTCCCTCATTTCAATACTGGGAATTTTCATTCCTTTGCAACTCAATGCCATAATCATATGGTTCTGGGTATTCGAACCCTTAGCTCATCATTGAGCATTATTACCACTTTTTCAGGTAATTATCACCTTCAGATCATCTGACCAAGGTAAATATGATGCTTATTACATAAACATCTTCTCATGGCACTTAAGGCCCATTACTTCTCTTATTACCTCATACTAGGCAATAAGGTATAGCATGGCACATAAGGCCCAATAAACAATTCAATACATAAAAATGTCATAGCTCATACATGGCTATGTTCATCATCACATCATACCTGCATGGTTAGTACAGATGATAATACATCAATTTCATATCAGCACCATGCAAAACAATATATAACATCATTATTCAAGGGTAACACCACTATTCCCTTACCAGGGTTAGGGTTTCCCATTTCTCATTAATTCAGACCCTCTTGAGTTAACCAACTTTATCTTGTATTAAGGTATTTCCCCTCTTAATACATTCCATCACAGAATACTCACCCTTAGCATATAATGCATAGGACACACATTAGAATTGTCCAGCTATCTCACATGATATGTACTTATCTTAGTTTAAAGCATAACTTTATTATAAAGTTGCCTATAAACAATCACAATGATACACCCTCAACTAGGATTTCATAAGGATACACCCTCAACCAGGGTTCACAATGATACACCCTCCACTAGGGTTTCACAAGGTTACACCCTTAACCAGGGTTCACAATGATACACCCTCCACTAGGGTTTCACAAGGATACACCCTCAACTAGGGTTTACTAACATCCTAATTAGTGATTTCACATATAGACAACCTCTTATTAAGGTTATACATTGAATCAGCCTCAATTAGGGTTTACATCATGTATTGGGTTCATGCATTTGTTATGCATTAATGACTAGTACCATTAAAGGTATCTCCCACCTAATCACATTAGGTTTTCAAAAAGGTTTGATCAATTAGACCTTCAATAACATGAGGTATCCAATTGAATTAACCAAATTGAACCACACTCAATTCTAATCGATGGAACTTCAACCAATTGGATCATCAACTCAATCATCATTTGAATCATGGCTCACCCCTCAATTGGGACTTCAATTATGGTCTGATCTCAATGGGATTAGGGTTTATAAACACCAATTAGAGCTTTGAAGTTGATCATCAATCATGCTACTAATTGTGTTTCAATTGATTGCATTGGACCTTCAACCATTGAATTCATGGAACCAATCATCAATTGGACCTATGCTCATACTTCAATTGAGTTTAATAGGTCAACCTTCAACTAATTTGACCCTCAATTGACCCTCAATTGGTCATCAATTAGGGCTTGATTCAATTGAATTAGGGTTTGGAATCAAAGATCCAACAACACTCATCAATGCAAGATTGGTTACTTTGAAACTATTGAACCATTATCCAAATTGGGTATGACCTGACCCCAAACGGTCTTGAGGTCGTTTGGATGACCTCCAAACGGTCTTGAGACAGTTTGCCCATCATATCACTCAAATCCAAGCCATCCAATTAAGGTTTGGATCATTGGATTGATCACCAAATCTGCATTGCATTGTATAACAGCTTGGTACCTTTAGACCTTCAAACACCTAACCATACTCAACCCTAGACCTCCAAACGGTCTTGGGTGACCACCAAACGGTCTTGAGACCGTTTGGCCCATCCAACCTTTGGATTCTAGTGAAAAATCATCATGGATTGGTCTATCGAGTTGATCAACAGATCAGCACTACATTGCAATATGATTAGTACCTTTGGACCTTCAATTGGTCAACTATACTTGACCCCAGACCTCCAAACGGTCTTGGGGTGATCCCCAAACGGTCTTGAGACCGTTTGGGTGATCCCCAAACGGTCTTGAAACCGTTTGGGCTAATCAACCCAAAATCTCAACTTAACTCATTGGAATTTCAGCACTGTTTTCAATTAGGGTTTGCCTAATTGAATAGCCTTCAACTCATGATTCCTTTGGATTTAACCTCTAAAATTTGGAGGGTCATTAGAACACATCATTAGGAACCGTAATCCCAAACGGTCAACCCTTGGTCAACGCACTCAAACGGTCTTGAGACCGTTTGCCCAAGCAGGTCAAGTTAATCAGGTTGAAAATCAGCATTTAATTCAATTCGATTTGCTTAATTGATTGGCCTTCAACCTACGATTCCTTTGGAGTTAAACCCTAAAATTTGGAGGGTTATTAATAAACATAATTATGAACAGGAATCCTAAACGGTCAACGCTTGGTCAACCATCTCAAATGGTCTTGAAACCGTTTTCTCAACCAGGTCAAGTTAATCAGGTTGAAAATCAGCACATAATTCAATCTGATTGCCTAATTGATTGGCCTTCAACTCTCGATTCCTTTGGAGTTAATCCCTCAAATTTGGGGGTTATCAGCCTACATAATTAGGAACAAAATTCCCAAACGGTCAATGCTTTGTCAACCATCTCAAACGGTCTTGAAACCGTTTACTCCCAAACGGTTTCAAACTGTTTGCCCTTAAACGGTTTGCTGAAACCGCATAGCCAATCAAAATAAAACGATTTGGAGTAGCTATCAAAACGGTTTTTCTTGGTAATTTTCTTTGGATAAGAATCTAGGATGATGTCATCATCCCCTTCTATCGAACAACCAAGAACAGCAACCGTTCTTTATGGAAATTGCAGCAAAGAAACAAGAGTGTATCAAATTGAAGAAATCAATCAACAAAACATAGAGAATTGATGCAATAGCAATGTTTAAGGGTTTGAGTTATAAAACCCGCCTCCAATTGAGCTCCAAAGCTCCAAGCTCACGCCATTAATGGTGGAGGAAGCTCTTGCAACTCTCCCTAGGCTCGTCCTCAAGCTTTTGATTGCAAAAGTTGGCTAGGGTTGAAGAGGAGATTGAAATAAGAAGGAATCCATAATTTATTTTTGATTTCCACCATGAAATCAAGGAGAACGAAGGTCAAGAGCTTACCCACAGGTTGAGGTTCATCCTCCTGGTCCTCCCTAGCTTCCTTGGTCGGTTTCCAAGCTAAGAGAAGAAGTTGGGTCGAAATAGCCTTTCATTTGGCTAGGAAAAGGCCTTTTTATAAAAATTCAATGAAAGAGAAAATGCATTATTAAAATGCATTTAATTCCAAAATTGGTGCCGCCTCTTCCCCCTCATATTCTCCTCAAAATCCTTAAGGACGAGGCTATCTTCATTGCCTCTTATTCCTCTCCATTATCCATGATTTAAAGAAAATCAAATTAAGCACCTTAATGCTTATTATATTAATATCCATATGTGAGTGGGTTTTCTTTTCCTTATAATAATGGTGAGTGGAATTTCACCTACTTAGGATATTTTCGTTCATTATCTTGGCAAAGGAACGTCCATCCTTATTCAAAATCAACCCAAAACATTTTGGTTAAAAGCCCTTCAATTATTTTTATTCATTTTTGCCCTAAATCGAATTAGGGTTTCAATTAGGCATTAATCTTGATTATTTTAATATCAAGATTCTCTCTCCTCCAACATAATTCAAATGAAGCACCCCTCTCATTTTATTTGCTCTACATGATGCCAAGAAACATTAGGGACCTTGTTGAAGTGGTAATTTGCATATTGAACCCTTGATTTTGGGTAAATTGCACTTTACTCCAAAACTAGGTTTTAATGCACAACATTGTCCAACAAGCTCTATCTTGGTGTCCAGGCTTGTGGAAACCATAATACTACATCATATTCATCCATATGATGTCTCAACATCATAGGAACATCTTATCATATGCAATTTGCAAGTTAACCCCTCAACTTGGGTAATTTGCACTTTAGTCCAAAACAAGCAATCATTGCTTTAACATTGTTCAAACAGAACCAAAATTGAAACATAAGTTCCTCATGAGCCCTAATTACTTTTCACTGGATAAGTACAAGCATATAATCAACTTTGTTAAGCAAAACTCCTGGGGTTAGAACATAACCCCGGTCAGGGATGTTACAAATTATCCACCCCTTATAAGGATTTCGTCCCCGAAATCATCAACAAAACATTAAGAGAAAAGAGTAGGATATTTCCTCCTCAACTCCCGGATCTATTAACACAAATATGAAGCAGGATAAAGATATATCAGAATTAAAGTAATTCCATCTGACCTGTCACAACCCGAGGGTTGACTACTGCTTCAGACTGGTTCATAGCATAGAGCCTAGTCGTTGCCTGCTGTTGGCCATGTGCTCTATTATTGGACGCAGAAGATCCCACCTGGGATGCTTGTCCACGTCCTCGGGTACCACTAGAAAACTGCTTTCTCTGAGAACCTTGCTGACTTTGTCTCGGGAGTTGATTCACCACAGCATTCCCCGTTGGGCAATCCCTTGCCAGATGACCTACTAGTCCACATCGATGACAAATTCTATTCTCTAGGTGTGGTCTAGGGGGTCCAGTTACTGACATAAAAGCTGAACTTTGAGCTTCCTTTGGTGGTGTAGGCACAGAATACCTTGGTTTCTTGAAACTCCCAGCACTATGCCCTTGAAACTGTGGGTATTCCTTCTTACCCTTAGTTTGTCGCTTCTCAACTATAGATCTCTCTATGCGTCTTACAGACTCCACAAAAGTTGCAAACCTCTCCCGATTCTCCAGAGCAGACACCGGAGTGGTTAATTCAGCGTTCAACCCCTTCTCGAATCGCCGAATTCTTTCCTCATCATTGGATGCCATGTGCGGACAAAACCGCAACACCTCCGTGAACCTAGCCTCATACTCACTAATGTTCATAGGTCCTTGTTTAATTCTCTCAAACTGGGATATCTTCTCATCTAGAAATGTCTTAGGAAAGTATCTAGTGACAAATTCACGCCTGAATTCATCCCATCCAATCACAACTCCATGTCTTTTGCCCTCCTCAATGGTCCACCAGTGTCCAGCACTCCCTTTCAGGTGATATACAGCATGCCTAACCCTCTCATCATCAGGTATCATGAGGATTCTGAAGGCTTTCTCTAATTCAGTCAACCATAGGTCAGCATCTGCTGGATCAGCTGTACCAGCATACTCTAATGCTCCTACCCTCTTCAGCCTTTCAAAGGTCTTGCCAGCACCATGTCTTTCATCATGGGGTGGTGCCCTGGGTGCAGGTACTGGCATTCTATCCGTCATGTGGGTCATAGCTGCCATAAACTGCTCGAACATAGTCTGAAAGGCTGGGTTCCCCATATCAGCTGGGTTGAACTGGGGTTGATCAGGTATAGGTTCCTCCCTGTCCTGGTCTCTTGCACCTCTTCCCGGTGCAGCTACACTGCTCTCAGCAGCGTGTTCATCGTGTGATCCAGACATCTTTAGTTCTTCTTCTCTTATGTGAGCAGAAGACACTTAGAACAGACTCAACTACCTTAATCCTATGTCTCTGTAGACTCAGCGAACCTAGAGCTCTGATACCACTAAACTGTGATGACACCCGCCATCATTTAAGATAACAAGTGTCATTAACAATAATAAAACATGCGGAAGCGATCGTTAGCAGCGGATTACTGAAAATCACTAAAAATTAAAACCATTTATCAAGAGATCCATTCATAGGAAAACTCTTTCATTTAGAACCAAAGTAAAACATTACATCCTGGTTCATATATATACATATCATGCCTCTTTGCACAAAATCTCAGATCGGAGAATCAAAACACTAACTCCTAGGACCCGAGAGTACAGAGACGACTCATAGGACTATCTACACAAAACCAGACAGCCAATGTCTCCACCTGTTGGATCACTGATGTCCCTATGACTGCTGCTGTTGTTGCTCACCCACTGAAAGGTTTCTTCCTCTTCTTCAGCGATTACCTAAAAATGTTGATCCCACGGGGGTGAGACAATATGTAAATTGCCCCAGCGAGAGATATAACTCTCCGCCAGAAACATTGTTATTGCTGATAATAGAATAACACTGAGCAGTAGAATTATATTTACTCAACAGCAGGTAAATCATTGAATAAGATATGCAGAGCAGTATTCTCTATGCCATCATTTCAATTATAACTTGATTAAGCAGCAAGTCATTCATTTAAGAAGGAATATGAAGAACATGTATATCATTTATCCAACTATGATATAATAGAACATGTATCATCAACCATTGATTCTCGCAATTCAACCCTAAGCAAATATGCTACACGGCTGATTACGTTTTACAATCATACTTATGCCCTGAGGAGATGAGGTATACCGCTCATACTCCAACCGACCACGGTTACGTAAAGCATCGGTACCACACATAGGTCAATGGAAGAGCCGGATTCCCATGACCTCAACTATCTCGGTCAGTACGAGATAACATGCAGGACATCTTGTGTCTCTGCTAGATAGCTTTCCAGGGTATACTGGCAACATCGCTATTAGAGTTATAGCCCATAGCATATACTCTCTTCAGGATATGGCCCGTAGCCAATGCCCGGTATTATTTTGTGGAGTCATGGTCCGTAGCCATGCTCTTATTGGGGTATGGTCCGTAACCAATCCCGTTCATAGGACATAGCCTGTAGCAATGCCTATGGGGCATAAGGATATAATTGCCCAATTACCCCCACATATTCAAAAATATGCGTTCCGAGTAAACTCGTTTCACCATTCAGCTAATTCTGACGCTGATGGATCTGTGATCAGGGCAACTACATTATATGGTATCACTTGATTAATTAAGTACATTATCATATTCTTTTAGCATCAGCCAAGTTTCCAAACATAACTTAATAAGACAAATGCTATAAAGAAAACATGTACTATTTCCATTAATCACTTCTCAGTCTTTATAAGACATGGGGATCTCATTCCCTCATTTCAATACTGGGAATTTTCATTCCTTTGCAACTCAATGCCATAATCATATGGTTCTGGGTATTTAAACCCTTAGTTCATCATTGAGCATTATTACCACTTTTTTTAGGTAACTATCACCTTCAGATCATCTGACCAAGGTAAATATGATGCTTATTACATAAACATCTTCTCATGGCACTTAAGGCCCATTACTTCTCTTATTACCTCATACTAGGCAATAAGGTATAGCATGGCACATAAGGCCCAATAAACAATTCAATACATAAAAATGTCATAGCTCATACCTAGCTATGTTCATCATCACATCATACCTGCATGGTTAGTACAGATGATAATACATCAATTTCATATCAGCACCATGCAAAACAATATATAACATCATTATTCAAGGGTAACACCACTATTCCCTTACCAGGGTTAGGGTTTCCCATTTCTCATTAATTCAGACCCTCTTGAGTTAACCAACTTTATCTTGTATTAAGGTATTTCCCCTCTTAATACATTCCATCACAGAATACTCACCCTTAGCATATAATGCATAGGCCACACATTAGAATTGTCCATCTATCTCACATGATATGTACTTATCTTAGTTTAAGGCATAACTTTATTATAAAGTTGCCTATAAACAATCGCAATGATACACCCTCAACTAGGGTTTCACAAGGATACACCCTCAACTAGGGTTCACAATGATACACCCTCCACTAGGGTTTCACAAGGTTACACCCTCAACCAGGGTTCACAATGATACACCCTCCACTAGGGTTTCACAAGGATACACCCTCAACTAGGGTTTACTAACATCCTAATTAGTGATTTCACATGTAGACAACCTCTCATTAAGGTTATACATTGAATCAGCCTCAATTAGGGTTTACATCATGTATTGGGTCCATGCATTTGTTATGCATTAATGACTAGTACCATTAAAGGTATCTCCCACCTAATCACATTAGGTTTTCAAAAAGGTTTGATCAATTAGACCTTCAATAACATGAGGTATCCAATTGAATTAACCAAATTGAACCACACTCAATTCTAATCAATGGAACTTCAACCAATTGGATCATCAACTCAATCATCATTTGAATCATGGCTCACCCCTCAATTGGGACTTCAATTATGGTCTGATCTCAATGGGATTAGGGTTTATAAACACCAATTAGAGCTTTGAAGTTGATCATCAATCATGCTACTAATTGTGTTTCAATTGATTGCATTGGACCTTCAACCATTGAATTCATGGAACCAATCATCAATTGGACCTATGCTCATACTTCAATTGAGTTTAATAGGTCAACCTTCAACTAATTTGACCCTCAATTGACCCTCAATTGGTCATCAATTAGGGCTTGATTCAATTGAATTAGGGTTTGGAATCGAAGATCCAACAACACTCATCAATGCAAGATTGGTTACTTTGAAACTATTGAACCATTATCCAAATTGGGTATGACCTGACCCCAAACGGTCTTGAGGTCGTTTGGATGACCTCCAAACGGTCTTGAGACCGTTTGCCCATCATATCACTCAAATCCAAGCCATCCAATTAAGGTTTGGATCATTGGATTGATCACCAAATCAGCATTGCATTGTATAACAGCTTGGTACCTTTAGACCTTCAAACACCTAACCATACTCAACCCTAGACCTCCAAACGGTCTTCGGTAACCACCAAACGGTCTTGAGACCGTTTGGATGAGCACCAAACGGTCTTGAGACCGTTTGGCCCATCCAACCTTTGGATTCTAGTGAAAAATCATCATGGATTGGTCTATCGAGTTGATCAACAGATCAGCACTACATTGCAATATGATTAGTACCTTTGGACCTTCAATTGGTCAACTATACTTGACCCCAGACCTCCAAACGGTCTTGGGGTGATCCCCAAACGGTCTTGAGACCGTTTGGGTGATCCCCAAACGGTCTTGAAACCGTTTGGGCTAATCAACCCAAAATCTCAACTTAACTCATTGGAATTTCAGCACTGTTTTCAATTAGGGTTTGCCTAATTGAATAGCCTTCAACTCATGATTCCTTTGGAGTTAACCTCTAAAATTTGGAGGGTCATCATAACACATCATTAGGAACAGTAATCCCAAACGGTCAACCCTTGGTCAACGCACTCAAACGGTCTTGAGACCGTTTGCCCAAGCAGGTCAAGTTAAGCAGGTTGAAAATCAGCATTTAATTCAATTCGATTTGCTTAATTGATTGGCCTTCAAACTACGATTCCTTTGGAGTTAACCCCTAAAATTTGGAGGGTTATTAATAAACAGAATTATGAACAGGTATCCCAAACGGTCAACTCTTGGTCAACCATCTCAAATGGTCTTGAAACCGTTTGCTCAACCAGTTCAAGTTAATCAGGTTGAAAATCAGCACATAATTCAATCTGATTGCCTAATTGCTTGGCCTTCAACTCTCGATTCCTTTGGAGTTAATCCCTAAAATTTGGAGGGTTATCAGCCTAAATAATTAGGAACAAAATTCCCAAACATTCAACACTTGGTCAACCATCTCAAACGGTCTTGAAACCGTTTTCTCCCAAACGGTTTCAAACCATTTTCCCTTAAACGGTTTGCTGAAACCGCATAGCCAATCAAAATAAAATGATTTGGAGTAGCTATCAAAACGGTTTTGCTTGGTAATTTTCTTTGGATAAGAATCTAGGATGATGTCATCATCCCCTTCCTTCGAACAACCAAGAACAACAACCGTTCTTGATGGAAATTTCAGCAAAGAAACAAGAGTGTATCAAATTGAAGAAATCAATCAACAAAACATAGAGAATTGATGCAATAGCAATGTTTAAGGGTTTGAGTTATAAAACCCGCCTCCAATTGAGCTCCAAAGCTCTAATCTCACGCCATTAATGGTGGATGAAGCTCTTGCAACTCCCCCTAGGCTCGTCCTCAAGCTTTTGATTGCAAAAGTTGGCTAGGGTTGAAGAGGAGATTGAAATAAGAAGGAATCCATAATTTATTTTCGATTTCCACCATGAAATCAAGGAGAACGAAGGTCAAGAGCTTACCCACAGGTTGGGGTTCGTCCTCCTGGTCCTCCCTAGCTTCCTTGGTCGGTTTCCAAGCTAAGAGAAGAAGTGGGGTCGAAATAGCCTTTCATTTGGCTAGGAAAAGGCCTTTTTATAAAAATTCAATGAAAGAGAAAATGCATTATTAAAATGCATTTAATTCCAAAATTGGTGCCGCCTCTTCCCCCTCAAATTCTCCTCAAAATCCTTAAGGACGAGGCTATCTTCATTGCCTCTTATTCCTCTCCATTATCCATGATTTAAAGAAAATCAAATTAAGCACCTTAATGCTTATTATATTAATATCCATATGTGAGTGAGTTTTCTTTTCCTTATAATAATGGTGAGTGGAATTTCACCTACTTAGGATATTTTCGTTCCTTATCTTGGCAAAGGAACGTCCATCCTTATTCAAAACCAACCCAAAACATTTTGGTTAAAAGCCCTTCAATTATTTTTATTCATTTTTGCCCTAAATCGAATTAGGGTTTCAATTAGGCATTAATCTTGATTATTTTAATATCAAGATTCTCTCTCCTCCAACATAATTCAAATGAAGCACCCCTCTCATTTTATTTACTCTACATGATGCCAAGAAACATTAGGGACCTTGTTGAAGTGGTAATTTGCATATTGAACCCTTGATTTTGGGTAAATTGCACTTTACTCCAAAACTAGGTTTTAATGCACAACATTGTCCAACAAGCTCTATCTTGGTGTCCAGGCTTGTGGAAACCATACTACTACATCATATTCATCCTTATGATGTCTCAACATCAGAGGAACATCTTTTCATATGCAATTTGCAAGTTAACCCATCAACTTGGGTAATTTGCACTTTAGTCCAAAACAAGCAATCATTGCTTTAACATTGTTCAAACAAGACCAAAATTGAAACATAAGTTCCTCATGAGCCCTAATTACTTTTCACAGGATAAGTACAAGCATATAATCAACTTTGTTAAGCAAAACTCCTGGGGTTAGAACATAACCCAGGTCAGGGATGTTACAGTAGTCCCTCCGTTGTTTGTTCCTTAACTCCAACTGGGCAGCTTGGGTTGCTGCTTCATTTTCAGCTCTAATGCGGGCCTGTTCTTCCGCACGAATCTCCGCTTGAATCTGGGCACGAGTATCAGCGATGAGTTGTGCCCTTTGAGCGGCGATGGCTGCGTTGACCCTCTCCATCACCAAAGCAGCCTGGCGTTGATCTTCAGCCATTTGCCTGGCCCTTTGGTGATTGAGTCAAATGCAACGGTGAAAGCTTCTCTCTACCTCAGAGCCGTACTCTGGATCAGGGGAAAATCCGGGGTTATGCACTGGTTGCATACACGTTTTCTACCTGAGTAGAGAGAAGAAAACACCTTTTAGATGATGGCGGAGATATAATGAATTCAAGAAGATATGGTTTAATGATTAAAAGAAAGTGTAAAACCTTAACCAACTAGCAAGATACTAAATGAAATTAAAACGTTCCGTTGTCCCCGGCAGCGGCGCCAATTTTTAATGGAGCTTCCACTTACGTGGAATTGCGTGCACCACTAAAAATCCTAAAGATGGTAAGTCTTTAAGTTTAGCCTTGCTTATACTTAGATAGAGAACTCCACCCACGTATGCTAAGATACGTGGAAGTCTTATCGTAGTATAGTTAAGGGTCGAATCCTCGAGACAACGGTCTTGTTGTTACCAACAAGATGGAAAACGTAATAATTTCACTTAATCTCTTTAGTAGTTGGTATTTAGATCAAAAGGTTGATTTGGTTGTTTTTAAGCTAAATGCAAGTAAAGTAAAGGCAAGAAAGTAAACTTAGGTTGTTAACAATGATGAATGAATCACTAGGGTGTGGTCGGTTTTCACCACCACTACACATGGATCAACACATGCAATATAAAAGCATAACCTGCAATAAGAGTTAGATCAGTTAGTATCTTTGTAGACTTAGCTTCCTTTCGGATGACTAACTACGAGGAGTGTGGGAATGTTGTAACGCCAGCCATCCATGTAGGTATGGTCACTTACTTTACAACATTCCCTCCACAAAGTGTGTTCCTCGACTCATCAAGGTTGTACTTTCATACGTCAACTGATTCCATTTCATAGCATGAAAGTACAACGATGGGAGTGAGTATACTCCACTTCTGGGAAGGCACTCCTAGATACCGAAATAGATGCACGGTGGATACATGCACCTAAAACCAACATGCAAATGAGTTTCAGATCTAATAGCGCAAACGTAGACAATTCATACTAAAAGATAAAGGATAACACAAGTTGGTGATCAAGCAACAAGCATTCATTAAATGTTTGATGTTGAACTTAAAAGATATGAACTCTATATTACAACTTATGGATTACATTTGCATGATATGAAAACATGGGTAGCGGGGCTACTCCCCGCACCCTAGTGAGAGAGATTACTCGCTCAAGACTAGGACAAAGAAGGAGGCAAGAAGAGAGAGAGAGCATCATCCCCACAAAGGAGAGAGGAAGGTCAACCCCTTGGAGAGAGAGAAATGATCCACCAGCTTCACAGGTTGCTTGATGACGAGATCTCCCTCTTCCCACCTTCTTTGGCAGAGAGAGAGAAAGTAGTTTCGAGATGGAGTATGGGTCTAAGACCGACAACCCCTGGGCAGAGGATGGAAGTCGGATTTTCTCTGGAGTGATTGACGCAGCCTTTGGACGTCTGAACTCTCAATTGTGGAGGACCCTTGAGGTCTTATTTATAGGCCTTAAGTGAGGTCCAAACGGTCTTGAACCTGTTTGGGCCCTGGACCCGTTTGCCCTTGACTCCATGCGGTCTTCCAGATCGTTTGGGTTTTTTTGTGGTCTCGAGACTGTTTGACCTTATGCGGTCTCGGGACCGTTTAGCCTTCATGCGGTCTCGGGACCGTTTGGCCTTCATGCGGTCTCGGGACCGTTTGGCCTTCATGCGGTCTCGGGACCGTTTGGCCTTCATGCGGTCTCGGGACCGTTTAGCCTTCATGCGGTCTCGGGACCATTTAGCCTTCATGCGGTCTCGGGACCGTTTGGCCTCAAACGGTCTCGGGACCGTTTGGCCTCAAACAGTCTCGGAACGTTTGGCGTTAAACGGTCTCGGGACCGTTTGGGGCTTTTGTAAATTTTTTTGTGTTTTTCTGCAAGGATAAAGAAGAGAAAAGTTAATCTATTGATGTGTCAGCAAAAAGGTAAAAAGTTAATGCTTCTATCTAATTTATGTAAGAAAGAGTATGGAAAACTGAGGAAAACTAATAAGATAACATCACAAAATGGGAGGTTATCACTGAGCGAGACGGAATCCTCACCCTTTCTCTCCCTTTCTTGATCTTTTCGGCCTTGAGGTTTTGGTTCTCTTTCTTTCCCTTTAACCCAGGGTTTTTCCTTCTCTTTTGATGTGGTGACTTCCTTGGCCGTGGAGGGGATCAAATCTATGGTTTTCTTCTTTGTTTTGGAGCTTTGCATGGAGATGGTGCAACTATCATCCAAGGTCAGTTATATAACTCTCTACACTCTCCATTATAGCACTTTAATCCTACATGCATCTTATTCTAAAATGTGATTAATTGTTGTTGATGATGACATCTTGATTAGGGTCATGTTTCTATGTTGATCTTGCTTTCTTGGTTAACCCTAATTCACCTACTTGAAATCTAAGTGATGAAGAAGATGATGTTTGACATGCAACTTAACCTTAGTTTTTGTCATCTTGGCTCATGGTTTGGTTACCTTGCATAAGGTGGAGTTTTGGTTCTATTTTCATGTACTTGATCTTAAGTTTTCACCCTCAATTCATGATTTTCATGTTGGTCACATGTGGTACATGTTTCTAGGGTTTAGATGATGTTTTTTCCAAGTTTTTGCATCCCTCTTGGGTGATCGGTTTCATGTTGTTAATCATCTATTTTTCTCATGTTTGTTAGAGGTTTCTCTCTCTAAGATGATCTTCATGTTGTGTTCTAAGTTGTTGAAAACTTAGATGTTTGGTCATTTAGTGTGTCACTTTGACTTGGTCGCTTGAACAACCTCCTTCGTTGGCCGCATAAGCTTGTGGATCCCTTCGATCGCTTGGATGTTGGTCTTCCTTAGACCGTTTGATCTTGGTAGTACCTTGGTCGTTGATGTAGCCTATGACCTAGGGTTTCCTATGACTGTTTCATTTTATCTTTGGTCACTGGTTTTGGTCGCTAACCTTGGTGGTGCTTTTGGTTGCTCATGTACATTTGACCATGGTGAGTTTCCATCGATTGCTAGCATGTCATGGTTTTGCTTTGATTGTTGGTCTTGAGGATGGTCTTTGACCATGATGTATACCTCCCTTCGATCGCATGGTTTGTGACCTATGCCTTGTTCAATCGGTGAAGGGTTATGCCATGTGTTGGTAAGTATGGTTGTCTTGATGTTGGCCATGAAAGACCACAAAAGATGTTCCAAGAATGTAAGAAGGTTGAGATATTTGGGGTTGTTATTAATATTGTGATGTAACACCCTAAATAGATGTGTTGTTGAAACCCTAACCCTAATGTGGCACTCTAATATGGTTTTCTACCTTGTTCAATGTGATAGTTTGCAGTGATGATACATTATTTCTCCCTCCTATGTGTATGATACTAACTATGTAGGTATATGATAGCCATAGTTTGCGAATGCCATGATGATGATCATATTTCACAAGATGATGGTTATGAGCCTTGATGGGGCATGTTGATTTGATGGGTCTTATGACCTAGCAGAGGCTTAAAGCCTAGTGTGCGGTGTTGTCCTCCTAGTGAGTGATGAGGGATTTATATCCCATGGTAATATGATAATTGTGATAGCCTTGTGTGGCAAATGGTATCATGAGATGATGTGGCAGGTTGATACATCAAATGTTTTATATCTTTTGAAGTTGCATTATGCCCTTATCTTTGTAGAGTTTGTTTAGGGTTTATATGTTGTAACTTGATTGATGCTAAAAGATACCCAATTGGCTTAATTAATCAAGTAAAAAGCCCATAGACCCGTCTTCAGCTTCAATACTAGTTGGGTGGTGAAACGATCAATTCCTATAGGAAACTCAGAGCGTGTATTGTTGAATATGTTGGGTGCAAGTCGAGGCATCTCCTTGCATCCCTAATACACCAGGATGGTTGTGGTCATACCCTGGCAGGAGAACGGTCAATGTCGTATCTCAGATGATGTGATTCACTACATGTGATACTGGGATGACTGAGGTCATACCTTGGCAGGAGAACGACTATGGTCGTATCTCATTTTACTAGTGTTGCGACCTACATACCACGGCGGGCTAGGATGTTTTGCAGTTGGACTCGATATGTCACTATGGCAGACTCGGAATAATCGAGGGTGTGGAGAGATCATGGATTTGAACTCTTCTATTGATCTTGTATGGCATTGATTTTGACTTAGCAGTGGTCACTTGGAGAATGAATGATATACCTCATCTCCTCAAGGAAAAATAAATACATAATGCAGCCGTGTAGTATATTTGCTTAGGGTTAAATACATCTCACATTAGATGACCCCTGCCTTATATTTGTACTTATTTGTTGAATTATAATGTGGTAAGATAAATTCATTGTTATAAATGTTCTTCATATTCCTTCTTAGAATATTAATTGTTCTACTACTCAGTGGTAATTTCATCATCTACTTAACCTGCATTATCAGTTTAATACATATCATTTACTTGAATCTACTCAACCTGATAGTAATGTTGTTTATCTTCTTTAATCTATCTTTGCTTTCAATAGACGTTGGAGGAGAGTTATATCTCTCACTGGGATGTTTGGTCTCACCTCGTGGGTTTTCATATCTTTTAGGTGGTCAAGCATGAGGTGGTAGAGATCGTGTTGTTCGTGTTGAGTATCAAGAGGAGTAGTAGCTGGGTAAAGGTTGGATAAGATGCTTGTGTTTTGAGGTAGAATCCTATGTGTTGTCCATGTACACTCATGTCCTTGGGGGTGTTTTGTAGTTGTAATATATCAAGACAGCATTTTGGGTTATATTCCTTTATTGTATAGATATGGCATGTATGTTTATGCCCAAGTTATCATATGTAACATGTTGTGGCTTAAGGGCCGACGAATGATGTATGTAATGATGTTTCGACATAAGATATGATCCTAGTGGCTTTTTTGGACCTATTTGTTATATGTTTCCATTTGAGGTGGATGTGGGAAATCAATTTTAAATTATCTTGTTTAATTTATGGTAATCAAGTTGTAAGTGATAATTCAGTGCTTTGTTTTGAGTAGTCTAGCTTTTGTGTGGAGATGGGCGTCACAAGTAACCTCTATAAACATATGTACTTGTCTGACTAGAAAGAAAAGGAGAGGAGAGGGTCATAACTTGGAATTTTTTTTAATCTAGATCTTAGTTAAACAAGAATCTGCCTTAAAACCACGATAATCCAACCACCTTAAATTATTAGTCGTTCATGGAAATGAGGAATAAAGAGAAGAAGATAAGGTTAGAGATTTTTTCCCGAAGTGATCGGAAATAGATAGGGAAAGGAGATAATATGAATGGTAATCAGAGATCGAGATGGAACCTGTAACATCCCTGACCTGGGTTATGAGTCAACCCTAGGTGTTTTGCCTAAATATGTAATTAAATCTTTGTGATTAACTCTGAGCATGTAATTAAGTTTCTCAGAAACGTATATTTCAGTATTTGCTCCTTTTTATTTAAAGTTGTAGCATTGTTTTGATATACAGGGACCTATGTGCAATTTACCCAGTTGAAAGGGTTAGCTTGCAATTTGCACATGATGAGATGTTCCTCTGATGTTGAGACATCATGAGAATCTCTTTGGCAAAGTTTGAGGGATTTCCCAAGCTAGAGCACCAAGGTGCAGCTGTGGAAGCAATCCCAGGGCTTGAAACCCTAATTTGGGGTAAAATGCAATTTACCCAAATAAAGGGATGCAATTTGTAAATAATGTCATCTAAAGTATCTTTTTAGACTCTTGCCATCATTTAGAGAAGAAATGATGAGGAAGTCACCTCAATTGAATTATCAAGTTATGAGATATGCCTTGTGATTGAATAATCAGGGTATATGTGCAATATTTCTTTATGTATGTACCTCATTATTAGCTTGCTCTCCTTTACCTTCTTCTCCTAAGACCTTAAGAGAAGGTTTGTCCTTAGAATAAAGAGGAAGGAACGATCAAGTAAAGAAGGAGGGACCTAATTGGAATTATGGACAACTTATGAACTAATGTTGAAAATCCTACCCCATGTATATAAGCTCTCCTTCCCTTAGTTGCAAGGGAACTCACCCTTCGTTCCCTTACTGTTTCATTTCACCAAAGACGACCAAGGACTGCCTTGGAGCTAAGGAGGACGACCAAGGGGTGCAAGGTAGGTCTAAACACCTCTTCTTGCCTAATTCCATGGTTAGAACTCGAATTCAAGGTCATCTTCATGGCTAACTCTTGAAACCCTACCTTTCTAGCTGTCCCTTTTCATCCTTCCTTGGAGTTTTCACCTTGGCCAACCTGTAAGAACTCAAGGACGCCATTAGAGCTTGGAGCTTGAAAGCTTGGAGCTCAAGAAGCAAGCTTTAGGCGGGTTTTATAACTCTAAACCTATGCTTTACTATGTGCATCTTTATATGCATTTTAATGATAGCTCTTAGTATTTCCCTACTTTTCCCTGCTATTTTGCAAGCAAACCCATGGTATATTCGTACTGTTCTTGATATAGGAGATGAAGGCGTGATTTCCAAGAAAAACCCACCGCTTTTCTTTTCCTTAAACGGTCCTAACAGTTTGCTCTCTCGGACTCAAGACCGCGAGGTGAGCAAACGGTCTCGAGACCGCGACAGGGCAAACGGTCTCAAGACCGTTTGGCCCCGTTGACCGAGCGTGGAACGTATAAGAAATCTGTTCCTAATTATATAGGTTAATTACCCTCAAAATTTGGGAGGCTAACTCCAAAGGAATCGGGAGATATGACATTTTTAAGTAACAACTTTATTTGAATTTATTCCTGATTCTCAAACGGTCTGAAATTGCCTTTTTGGGCAAACGGTCTCAAGACCGTGTAAGGTCGTTGACTAAGCGTTGACCGTATGAGATTACTGTTCAAAATTATGTTAATTAACAACTCACCAAGTTTGATGGTATAATTCCAAACGGGCTAAGAGTTGAAGGGTGAATACTAGGGCTAACCCTAGATAAAATCAGTACTGAAATTATGGTGACCTAATTAGGGTTTTTAGGGTTGATTGACCTAAACGGTCTCAAGACCGTTTGGGGGTCACCAAACGGTCTCAAGACCGCGAGGGCAATCAACCAAGACCGTTTGGAGGTCTGGGTTCAAGGATAGTTGACCAATTGAAGGTACAACTACACCAAATTACATTGCAATAAAATATTGACACGATCATCAACTCAATGGGTCAGACCTTGATGAATTTGCACTAGAATCCAAAATTTGATGGGCAAACGGTCTCAAGACCGTTTGGAACTCATCCAAACGGTCTCAAGACCGAGAGGACAATCACCCAAGACCGTTTGAAGGTCTAGGGTTGAGTAATTTGACCAATTGAGGACCCAATTGCAAATAAGTTATCAATTTAATCAAAATTCTGTTTTGTGGTTCAATCATGGTTAAACCCCTATCAAATCACCTTAGACTTTGATGAAATCTTGGGAAAACGGTCTCAATACCATTTGGGGTTCACCCACATGACCTCAAGACCGTTTGGGCCAAGTTTGGGCCCAATTGGAGCTCAATTGAAGGGTTCAACCTTGTGTTGATGCACACTGTTGAGTGTTGATGGGTGAACATTGATAGACCCTAATTGAATTGATTTTAACCATTATGGGTCAAATGAATGACCAAGTGATCAAGAATAATCTTAATTGACTAAATCCATAAGTGGTCAACATAGCTTTGACCATTTGAGGGCTTCAATATGGGTTGACATTATCGGTTGCATCTTTGAGCCTTGTTGAAGGACCAAGCGGCTGAGACCATGAGAGCCTCGCGGTCTCAAGACCGTGAGAGGGCTCGCGGTCTCAAGACCGTGAGGGGGCTCATGGTCTCAAGACCGAGAGGAGGCTCGCGGTCTCAAGACCGCGAAGGGCCTCGCGGTCCTGAGGTCAAAGAAGGGCAAACGGTCTTCATGACCCTCGTGGTCTCAACTCAAATTAGTCTTCGCGGTCTCAACATTAACTTGAACCAATGGAAGGCTTCGCGGTCTTGAACCCTTGAAGAAGCTCACGGTCTTGAAGCCTAAGGGGGCTCGCGGTATTGGAGCTAGAATGAGGCTCGTGGTCTTGGAGGGTCAAAGTGGGCAAACGGTCAACACTTTCAACCAATCTCAACCCAATTGATGATTAATGATTGAAATCAATCAATGTGATTCAAGGTTGACCTCATTCAATCATTTGATGATGTAAATGGTTCAATGTTGCCCAAATAAAACCCTAATGATAATCTAGGATAGTAAGGGGTTATTTGACTAAGGTTTTTGACCATGATGATGATCAATGGGGTGAATTACCAAAATACCCCTGAAGGGTCAATTAAGTTATACCTTGCTCAATTCAAACCCTAATTACATGAGAATGATGTTTTTAGTCATAATGACTCTATCCAACTTGATCTAATCTAATGTTACCATCAACCATTAGTATGATGAAAGAGAGAGTACTCTAGAGAGAGAAAGTACCCTAGAGAGAGAAAGTAACTCTAATCACATAATGGTGATGCTTTTGGCTATGTTAGCCTATGATGACTCAATCTAACCTATTTTAGAGTGATGTTGACATCACCTAACATTATGATGAGAGAGAAAGTACTTCTAGAAAGAGAAAGTACCCTTTTTAAGTGGAAACTCGAGTAAAGTATCTCCAATGCACATAAATGAGCATAATTAGGGTATGCCACCTGTGTGAGATCATAGAAACCCTAATTATGATAAATGATGAACCTTTAACTAATCCAAGAGTATCAATGAAGATGTTACTCATACATGATGATGTTATGAGTTTAATTCACCTTGATGTGAATAGTAAACCCTAATTCAAGGGTGATGACATGTAATGTGAATAGTAAACCCTAATTCAAGGGTGATGACATGTAATGTGAATAGTAAACCCTAATTCAAGGGTAATGGCATGCTTTTGAGCAATAAACTCTATTTGATTTGAATTAAAGATTTAACTCTTATGACAAGAGTAGGAAGTACATTCCTTATTGTTGCATTACCTTTATCAGATGTATTAACCATGCAGGTTCTGATATGAAGGTAATCATATCCAGGTATGGATGTTGATGTTATATTCATTGAAGGCATGTTGTTAGCCTTATGAATAAGTAAAGTAATCTGATGCCTTGCCAGTGGCATCCTATGCTGATAATGGGCTGTGAGAGCCATGAATACCATCAAAGTCATACCTTAGAAATGACTTGTGATGAGGATAATGAGAAATGATGATTGATATGAGTTAGGCCTGTTACATTTAGTATTCTTCTTTTATAGCTGCTATGCTACTGGTATTGTTTGAAGAACAATGTATGATGTTAAAGAATACTGAATGTACCTAACTAATCAAGTATAATGTAGAGCCCTGATCATAGATCCATCATTGTCAGAAATTAAGTGATGGTGAAACAGGTTTTCCTTAGGGAACTCCTGGAGCACATACTTTTGAGTATGTGGGGTACATGGATGTGTAGAACCTTACATCCTAGTGTAGGAAAGTAATGTAGATGTGGAATCCATCCATACTTCACTATAGTTCCATACCGTATCAGTGGTAGGTAAACATGAAACCTCCTGATGACGAAGAAAGCACAGATATCCATATCAGTGGTAGGTAAATATGAAACCTCCTGATGACGAAGAGAGTACAGAACGCCACTGTGACTCTAGAATAGCAAAGGACCAGTTTACCCTGGTAAGCTATAGTAGTAGAGACACGAGATGTCCTACAAGTGATCCTCTTACTGACTGAGGAAGGTGAAGGTCATGAGAATCCGGCTCTCTTAATGACCTATGTATGATACTGATGCGGCTTCTCAGCGATCAGTTGGAGTATGAGTGGTAAGCCTCATCTCCACAGGGCATAATGTTGTTTGTAAAACATAATCAACCATGTAGTATAACTTGTTAGAGATGACTCCAAGTTAGTTGATTGATGTTACATTGCAATAATGTTGATATTCTCCATATCTCCTAAATTGTAGAGATCTTGTTATACCTGCAACTGTTATAGAATGCTTTGAAGGCTTTACTGTTTAAGATATTCTTTGATGTTATAATAAAGCTTCTGGCGAAGAGTTATAACTCTCGCTGGGACAATTATGTATAATTGTCTCACCCCGTAGGCTTCAACTTTTTAGGTGGACGTCGGAGATGAAGGAACCAGCCTACAGGTGATCAGTCTCAGCAGCAGCATCAGGGGCAGCAATAATCTCAGGTGGAGATTTGTCCTGCCATGTGGTGTAGTTAGAGTCAGTCCTATGTGTCCTCTGTACTCTCAGGTCTTGGAGTCTTTTATATAGTGATCTTGAGATTTTGTATCTTGATGTATATAATTACTCGAGAAGTAATTATCTTGAGATGTAAATAGTTTATCTCTCTTTATGAAAGAAGCTTTTATGGATTCAAGCTCTTGTCACGAAAAGTTTTAATTTTCCGTGATTTTTGTCTTCCGCTGATTACCGATTCACTTCCGCTAAGTTTTAATCGTGTTTATGTTATGGTTTGGAGATCAGAGCCCACAACTAGTGGTATCAGAGCTCCAGGTTCAGTTGAGTCTACAGAGGCATAGGACTTAGGATGTCGAGTCTACCTTTAGTACTCCTTCCTCATCTAATAGAATCTTCTGCTCCTCAGGAGAAGAAGATACATAAGAATGTCAGAACATCATGATGAGCACGTGGCAGAGAGTAGTGCTAGTGCACCTCGAGGCGGTGCAAGAGTTCCGAGAATAGAACAACCTGCACCTGAGTCGCCAAGAGAGCCACCCCAGTTCGACCCAGCTGACATGAGTGATCCAGCTGTACAGACGATGTTCGGACAGTTCATGACTGCCATGACACATATAACCGATAGGATGCCCATTCCTGCACCTAGGGCACCTGTCCAACCTGAAGCACAAGGTATCGGTAAGACGTTCGAACGACTTCGTCGTGTCGGAGCTACCGAGTACTTCGGAACTGCCGACCCTGCAGATGCTGACTTATGGTTGACAGAGTTGGAGAAGGCTTTCAGGATTCTTATGATTCCAGAAGCTGAGAAGGTTAGACATGCTGTCTATCTTCTCAAAGGCAGTGCTGGTCACTGGTGGAACATGGAAGAGCAGAAGACACCTGGAGTAGAGTTCTCATGGGAAGAGTTTCGTCGGGAATTTATCAATAGATATTTTCCAAAGACCTTCCTAGATGAGAAGATCTCTCAGTTTGAGAAACTAAGGCAGGGTATGATGAACATTAGTGAGTATGAAGCTAAGTTTATGGAGTTGTTGCGGTTCTGTCCGCACATGGCTGCTACGGATGAGGAAAGAATCAGAAGATTCGAGAAGGGTTTGAATTCTGATATGTCAACCCCTGTGTCTGCCTTAGAAAACAGAGAGAGATTCTCTACCTTCATTGAGTCAGTCCGAAGGATAGAGAGATCTGTGGTTGAGAAAAGACAAACCCATAAAAGATATCCACAGTTCCAGGGTTCTTCATCTAGGGATTCCAAGAAACCTAGATTCTCTGCACCTAACCCTCCACCACCCAGATCGAGTTTTCAAACTCAATGGACACCAAGCAGAGGTAGAGGACGGAGTCAACCGCTTCAAGGGACACACAGTTCTGCATCAGTGTCAGTTACTGGACCACCCAGACCACAGCAACAGGAGAAGAGTTGCTACAACTGTGGTAAGGTGGGACACTTGATGAAGGATTGTCGTTCTAGGCCTGTCGGTGTGACACAACAAACCCTGAGACAGAATCAACAGGGATCTCAGAATAGACAACATCAAGGAGCAGCTCGAGGACGTGGACAAGCGTCTCAAGCTGGATCATCAGCACCACCTCAACACCAGGCGACTGCAAGGTTCTATGCTATGAACCCACCTGAGGCAGTGGTCAATCCACGGGTAGTGGCAGGTCAGATGAAACTTTTATATTCTGATATGTCTATATCCTGTGTTGTATCCGTTCTGATTAATCTGGGTGCTACGCACTCTTTCATCACTCGTGAAGTGATTCGTAACTGCAATATGACTGTTAGCCTTAGGGCAGATAGTTTGTTGTTAGAGACTCCGTTGAGTGGGTCTGCCGTTTTGCAGGAGGTATGTTCTCCATGCATCCTTTTCTTTTCTGACCATCGCATTCAAGTGGATCTTATACCACTTGATATGCAGGGATTTGATATAATCCTTGGGATGGATACCTTAGAAAGGTATAGAGTTGTCTTGGATTGTGAGTCCAAGTTGGCTGTGTTTGCTGATGAAAGCAACACATGGATCTTTCAAGGTGAAAGAAAGATTCTGCCTACCTGTCTTGTATCAGCTATGGTTGCTGATAAGTTGTTGAGGCAAGGATGTTATGCATTCTTAGCCCATGTGGTAGATGTTACCAAGGAAAGGACCAATCCTGCTAAGGTTCCCATAGTCAGGGAATTTGAGGATGTGTTTCCTGAAGAACTTCCTGGTATACCACCACCTCGGGAGATTGATTTTGAAATTAATCTGATCCCAGATACGAAACCCATAGCTCAAACTCCATATAGGATGGCGCCTGCCGAGATGGCAGAACTCAAGAAACAGCTTCAAGAGTTACTTGAGAGAGGTTTTATCCGACCGAGTACTTCACCTTGGGGGTGCTCTGATCTTGTTTGTTAAAAAGAAAGATGGGTCAATGCGGTTATGCATCGACTACAGACAACTCAATAAAGTAACAATAAAGAATAAGTATCCTCTGCCAAGGATTGATGATCTCTTTGACTAGTTGCGTGGTGCAACAGTCTTTTCAAAGATAGACTTGAGGTCTGGATATCACCAACTCCGTATTAAGGATAGTGACATATCCAAGTCTGCCTTTAGGACAAGATATGGTCACTATGAGTTCACGGTTATGTCGTTTGGACTAACCAATGCACCAGCTGCATTTATGGAACTCATGAATAGAGTTTTTTGACCTTTCCTTGATCAGTGTGTTGTCGTCTTCATAGATGACATACTGATTTATAGTAAAGATGCTCAGCAGCATGAGCAGCATCTTCGCCAAGCTTTGACCTTGCTAAGAGAACATAAGTTGTACGCTAAGTTTAGCAAGTGTGAGTTCTGGCTGCCGGAGGTATCTTTTCTTGGACATGTGATATCCACCTCGGGAATTCGTGTTGACCCTACAAAGGTAGAATCTGTTCTACAATGGGATCAACCGAAGACACCGACGGAGATTCAAAGTTTCTTGGGGTTAGCTGGCTATTATCAAAGGTTCATAAAGAACTTTAGTTCTATAGCTTTACCTTTGACCAAGTTAACCCGGAAAGATGTTCCTTTTTCTTGGAGTGATAAGTGTCAACAATCTTTCCAGTTGCTGAAGGAGAGGTTGACAAGCGCACCTGTATTAGTGCTACCTGAACAAGGAAAAGGATATGTAGTTTTCTGTGATGCTTCCAAGAATGGACTTGGATGTGTGTTGATGCAGGATAAACAAGTGATTTCTTTTGCTTCCCGACAGCTTAAGAAACACGAGGAGAATTATCCAACACACGATCTGGAGTTAGCAGCTGTGGTTCATGCTTTGAAGATCTGGAGACATTATCTCTACGGAGAGACATTCCAGATTTTCACAGACCACAAAAACCTTAAGTATATCTTCTCTCAGCATGAGCTCAACATGAGGCAACGTCGCTGGATGGAGTTAATCAAGGACTACGACTGTACAATTGATTACCACCCAGGCAAGGCTAATGTTGTTGCATATGCCTTGAGTAGGAAATCAGTAATATCAACCATGAATAGAGCACAACTAAACTCTTTAGTATGCTCTAGAAGAGATATGCTTATCTCTTTAAGGCAAAACAATGTACAGTTGAAGGTGTCATTGTTAACTGGTTTGTTAGCTGAGATGCATACTAAACCTACTCTAAGGGAGCAGATTAAACAGGCACAGCTAGATGATGCTGTAGTTCAACATATAAGATCTGAGTATGGAAATGAGAAGCAAGATGGTTTTCATGACTCAGAAGATCAAGTAGCTTGTTATAATGGAAGAATGATAGTGCCAGATGTGGACAACTTGAGAAAGTTAGTCCTGGAAGAAGCCCATTCTTCCATGTATGCTATGCATCCAGGGAGCACCAAGATGTATCGGAATTTGAAAGATCTGTATTGGTGGCCTGGGATGAAGAAGGACGTTGCAGAGTTTGTTCTGAGGTGCCCTGTGTGTCAGCAAGTTAAAGCTGAACACCAGAAGCCTGCAGGAACAATGCAACCTTTACCCATACCACAGTGGAAATGGGACCATGTGACCATGGACTTTGTTGTTGGCCTACCCAGGACAAGCAAAGGACATGATTCCATTTGGGTAATTGTTGATAGGTTGACTAAGACAACACATTTCTTACCTGTCAAAACAACCTATTCTGCTGAAAAGTTATCAGAGTTGTATGTTCATAAGATAGTGCGTTTGCACGGAGTTCCTGTCACAATAGTTTCTGACAGAGGTCCTCAGTTTACCAGTCGTTTTTGGGAACAGTTGCACAAAGCCTTAGGCACTAAGCTGAGGTTTAGTACGGCCTTTCATCCACAGACTGATGGACAGTCGGAAAGGACCATACAAACCTTAGAAGACCTGTTGCGAGCATGTGTTCTCCAGTTCACCGGAAGTTGGGATCTACACCTAAGCTTGATAGAGTTTGCCTATAACAATAGCTATCAGCATAGTATTGATATTGCACCTTATGAAGCCTTGTATGGTAGACGTTGTAGATCACCTTTGTGTTGGTTTGAGACTGGTGAGCACCAGTTGTTAGGTCCTGACCTGGTGCAGCAAACCACGAAAAAGATTAAAGTTATACAACATAAGATTAAGACTGCTCAGGATAGGCAGAAATCTTATGCTGACAAACGTCGTAGACCCTTAGAGTTCCAGGTTGGAGACAAAGTGTATCTTAAGGTCTCACCTTGGAAAGGGGTCCTTCGTTTTGGAAGGAAAGGGAAGTTAGCTCCTAGATATATGGGGCCTTATCCAATCATTGAACGGATTGGAAAGGTAGCATATAAACTAGAGCTTCCCCCAGAATTACAGAGGTTACATCCTGTGTTTCACATTTCTATGTTGAAGAAATGTCACCCAGACACCGAGTCAGTTCTACAACCTATGGAGGTAGAATTGAATGATGGCATATCCTATGAGGAGGGACCAGTGTCAATCCTTGATAAACGAATTAAAAAGTTAAAGAAGAAAGATATAAGTCTTGTGAAAGTCCTCTGGAACCATCGTGGTATTGAAGAAGCCACTTGGGAGTTAGAGGATGAGATGAGAAGGAAGTATCCTGCCCTTTTCTCTTAGTATGTTTTATCGATTTTGGGGACGAAATCCTTGTAAGGGGTGGATAATTTGTAACATCCCTGACCTGGGTTATGAGTCAACCCTAGGTGTTTTGCCTAAATATGTAATTAAATCTTTGTGATTAACTCTGAGCATGTAATTAAGTTTCTCAGAAACGTATATTTCAGTATTTGCTCCTTTTTATTTAAAGTTGTAGCATTATTTTGATATACAGGGACCTATGTGCAATTTACCCAGTTGAAAGGGTTAGCTTGCAATTTTCACATGATGAGATGTTCCTCTGATGTTGAGACATCATGAGAATCTCTTTGGCAAAGTTTGAGGGATTTCCCAAGCTAGAGCACCAAGGTGCAGCTGTGGAAGCAATCCCAGGGCTTGAAACCCTAATTTGGGGTAAAATGCAATTTACCCAAATAAAGGGATGCAATTTGTAAAGAATGTCATCTAAAGTATCTTTTTAGACTCTTTCCATCATTTATAGAAGAAATGATGAGGAAGTCACCTCAATTGAATTATCAAGTTATGAGATATGCCTTGTGATTGAATAATCAGGGTATATGTGCAATATTTCTTTATGTATGTACCTCATTATTAGCTTGCTCTCCTTTACCTTCTTCTCCTAAGAACTTAAGAGAAGGTTTGTCCTTAGAATAAAGAGGAAGGAACGATCAAGTAAAGAAGGAGGAACCTAATTGGAATTATGGACAACTTATGAACTAATGTTGAAAATCCTACCCCATGTATATAAGCTCTCCTTCCCTTAGTTGCAAGGGAACTCGCCCTTCTTCCCTTACTGTTTCATTTCACCAAAGACGACCAAGGACTGCCTTGGAGCTAAGGAGGACGACCAAGGGGTGCAAGGTAGGTCTAAACCCCTCTTCTTGCCTAATTCCATGGTTAGAACTCGAATTCAAGGTCATCTTCATGGCTAACTCTTGAAACCCTACCTTTCTAGCCGTCCCTTTTCATCCTTCCTTGGAGTTTTCACCTTGTCCAACCTGTAAGAACTCAAGGACACCATTAGATCTTGGATCTTGAAAGCTTGGAGCTCAAGAAGCAAGCTTTAGGCGGGTTTTATAACTCTAAACCTATGCTTTACTATGTGCATCTTTATATGCGTTTTAATGATAGCTCTTAGTATTTCCCTACTTTTCCCTGCTATTTTGCAAGCAAACCCATGGGATATTTGTACTGTTCTTGAGCTAGGAGATGAAGGCGTGATTTCCAAGAAAAACCCACCGCTTTTCTTTTCCTTAAACGGTCCTAAAAGTTTGCTCTCTCGGACTCAAGACCGTGAGGTGAGCAAACGGTCTCGAGACCGTGACAGGGCAAACGGTCTCAAGACCGTTTGGCCCCGTTGACCGAGCGTGGACCGTATAAGAAATCTGTTCCTAATTATATAGGTTAATTACCCTCAAAATTTGGGAGGCTAACTCCAAAGGAATCGGGAGATATGACATTTTTAAGTAACAACTTTATTTGAATTTATTCCTGATTCTCAAACGGTCTGAAATTGCTTTTTTGGGCAAACGGTCTCAAGACCGTGTAAGGTCGTTGACTAAGCGTTGAACGTATGAGATTACTGTTCAAAATTATGTTAATTAACAACTCACCAAGTTTGATGGTCTAATTCCAAACGGGCTAAGAGTTGAAGGGTGAATACTAGGGCTAACCCTAGATAAAATCAGTACTGAAATTATGGTGACCTAATTAGGGTTTTTAGGGTTGATTGACCTAAACGGTCTCAAGACCGTTTGGGGGTCACCAAACGGTCTCAAGACCACGAGGGCAATCAACCAAGACCGTTTGGAGGTCTGGGGTCAAGGATAGTTGACCAATTGAAGGTACAACTACACCAAATTACATTGCAATAAAATATTGACACGATCATCAACTCAATGGGTCAGACCTTGATGAATTTGCACTAGAATCCAAAATTTGATGGGCAAACGGTCTCAAGACCGTTTGGAACTCATCCAAACGGTCTCAAGACCGAGAGGACAATCACCCAAGACCGTTTTAAGGTCTAGGGTTGAGTAATTTGACCAATTGAGGACCCAATTGCAAATAAGTTATCAATTTAATCAAAATTCTGTTTTGTGGTTCAATCATGGTTCAACCCCTATCAAATCACCTTAGACTTTGATGACATCTTGGGAAAACGGTCTCAATACCATGTGGGGTCCACCCACATGACCTCAAGACCGTTTGGGCCAAGTTTGGGCCCAATTGGAGCTCAATTGAAGGGTTCAACCTTGTGTTGATGCACACTGTTGAGTGTTGATGGGTGAACATTGATAGACCCTAATTGAATCGATTTTAACCAT
This sequence comes from Alisma plantago-aquatica, assembly GCA_963693085.1. Taxonomy (NCBI): domain Eukaryota; kingdom Viridiplantae; phylum Streptophyta; class Magnoliopsida; order Alismatales; family Alismataceae; genus Alisma; species Alisma plantago-aquatica. Next base: position 570,053,471 of record OY856411.1, read on the forward strand.
TATGGGTCAAATGAATGACCAAGTGATCAAGCATAATCTTAATTGACTAAATCTATAAGTGTTCAACATAGCTTTGACCATTTGAGGGCTTCAATATGGGTTGACATTATCGGTTGCATCTTTGAGCCTTGTTGAAGGACCAAGCGACTGAGACCATGAGAGCCTCGCGGTCTCAAGACCGTGAGAGGGCTCGCGGTCTCAAGACCGTGAGGGGGCTCACGGTCTCAAGACCGAGAGGAGGCTCGCGGTCTCAAGACCGCGAAGGGCCTCGCGGTCCTGAGGTCAAAGAAGGGCAAACGGTCTTCATGACCCTCGCGGTCTCAACTCAAATTAGTCTTCGCGGTCTCAACATTAACTTGAACCAATGGAAGGCTTCGCGGTCTTGAACCCTTGAAGAAGCTCACGGTCGTGAAGCCTAAGGGGGCTCGCGGTCTTGGAGCTAGAATGAGGCTCGCGGTCTTGGAGGGTCAAAGTGGGCAAACGGTCAACACTTTCAACCAATCTCAACCCAATTGATGATTAATGATTGAAATCAATCAATGTGATTCAAGGTTGACCTCATTCAATCATTTGATGATGTAAATGGTTCAATGTTGACCAAATCAACCCCTAATGATAATCTAGGATAGTAAGGGGTTATTTGACTAAGGTTTTTGACCATGATGATGATCAATGGGGTGAATTACCAAAATACCCCTGAAGGGTCAATTAAGTTATACCTTGCTCAATTCAAACCCTAATTACATGAGAATGATGTTTTTAGTCATAATGACTCTATCCAACTTGATCTAATCTAATGTTACCATCAACCATTAGTATGATGAAAGAGAGAGTACTCTAGAGAGAGAAAGTACCCTAGAGAGAGAAAGTAACTCTAATCACATAATGGTGATGCTTTTGGCTATGTTAGCCTATGATGACTCAATCTAACCTGTTTTAGAGTGATGTTGACATCACCTAACATTATGATGAGAGAGAAAGTACTTCTAGAAAGAGAAAGTACCCTTTTTAAGTGGAAACTCGAGTAAAGTATCTCCAATGCACATAAATGAGCATAATTAGGGTATGATCCACCTGTGTGAGATCATAGAAACCCTAATTATGATAAATGATGAACCTTTAACTAATCCAAGAGTATCAATGAAGATGTTACTCATACATGATGATGTTATGAGTTTAATTCACCTTGATGTGAATAGTAAACCCTAATTCAAGGGTGATGACATGAAATGTGAATAGTAAACCCTAATTCAAGGGTGATGACATGTAATGTGAATAGTAAACCCTAATTCAAGGGTAATGGCATGCTTTTGAGCAATAAACTCTATTTGATTTGATTTAAAGATTTAACTCTTATGACAAGAGTAGGAAGTACATTCCTTATTGTTGCATTACCTTTATCAGATGTATTAACCATGCAGGTTCTGATATGAAGGTAATCATATCCAGGTATGGATGTTGATGTTATATTCATTGAAGGCATGTTGTTAGCCTTATGAATAAGTAAAGTAATCTAATGCCTTGCCAGTGGCATCCTATGCTGATAATGGGCTGTGAGAGCCATGAATACCATCAAAGTCATACCTTAGAAATGACTTGTGATGAGGATAATGAGAAATGATGATTGATATGAGTTAGGCCTGTTACATTTAGTATTCTTCTTTTATAGCTTCTATGCTACTGGTATTGTTTGAAGAACAATGTATGCTGTTAAAGAATACTGAATGTACCTAACTAATCAAGTATAATGTAGAGCCCTGATCATAGATCCATCATTGTCAGAAATTAAGTGATGGTGAAATAGGTTTTCCTTAGGGAACTCCTGGAGCACATACTTTTGAGTATGTGGGGTACATGGATGTGTAGAACCTTACATCCTAGTGTAGGAAAGTGATGTAGATGTGGAATCCATCCATCCTTCACTATAGTTCCATACCGTATCAGTGATAGGTAAACATGAAACCTCCTGATGATGAAGAAAGCACAGATATCTGTATCAGTGGTAGGTAAATATGAAACCTCCTGATGACGAAGAGAGTACAGAACGCCACTGTGACTCTAGAATAGCGAAGGACCAGTTTACCCTGGTAAGCTATAGTAGTAGAGACACGAGATGTCCTACAAGTGATCCTCTTACTGACTGAGGAAGGTGAAGGTCATGAGAATCCGGCTCTCTTAATGACCTATGTATGATACTGATGCGGCTTCTCAGCGATCAGTTGGAGTATGAGTGGTAAGCCTCATCTCCACAGGGCATAATGTTGTTTGTAAAACATAATCAACCATGTAGTATAACTTGTTAGAGATGACTCCAAGTTAGTTGATTGATGTTACATTGCAATAATGTTGATATTCTCCATATCTCCTAAATTGTAGAGATCTTGTTATACCTGCAACTGTTATAGAATGCTTTGAAGGCTTTACTGTTTAAGATATTCTTTGATGTTATAATAAAGCTTCTGGCGAAGAGTTATAACTCTCGCTGGGACAATTATGTATAATTGTCTCACCCCGTAGGCTTCAACTTTTTAGGTGGACGTCGGAGACGAAGGAACCAGCCTACAGGTGATCAGTCTCAGCAGCAGCATCAGGGGCAACAATAATCTCAGGTGGAGATTTGTCCTGCCATGTGGTGTAGTTAGAGTCAGTCCTATGTGTCCTCTGTACTCTCAGGTCTTGGAGTCTTTTATATAGTGATCTTGAGATTTTGTATCTTGATGTATATAATTACTCGAGAAGTAATTATCCTGAGATGTAAACAGTTTATCTCTCTTTATGAAAGAAGCTTTTATGGATTCAAGCTCTTGTCACGAAAAGTTTTAATTTTCTGTGATTTTTGTCTTCCGCTGATTACCGATTCGCTTCCGCTAAGTTTTAATCGTATTTATGTTATGGTTTGGAGATCAGAGCCCACAGAACCAACCTTAGATTGAAGAAAAGGGATGGAGATGTGAACTTTTAGCTAAAAGTAAACAAGAAAATGCCCCCTTTTAGGCTCGGTCACCAAGGTTCTTCCTTAGCCACCATAGGACTCATCCTCCTGATCTCTATATCTGCAATTAGGGTCGGGTTGGATAGAAGATAGAATTATGAATCTACATACTAAATTTAATCTGAATTCAATATGTATATTAAAATTTATGTCATTTTTTCATGTTTGGTCTTGAACAACAGTGTCGCTTGACAAGTGCTATTTGCATGTCAACTGTTGGTTGTTCTATACATGCATACTAAAAATACAATAGCATCCTCATTTCAACTATGATTGCATCCATTCTTCCTACATTGGATACATAATTCAATTATATGTAGATATTCAATGAAAGTTTGGCAATATCTAAATCAATAAACTTTTGAATAATTAATTACTTAAGTCTTTAAACTTGGAAAGGTTTCTCCTTTGTGAATGCACATTATCTTTTGCCTCCTTTCAAATCTTAACTTCAAGTTAAGCTCAACATATTCAATCAAATAAATTTACCCTTAATCAAATATTAAACATTCAATATAGAATTTACTCATTCACATCATATAACTAAATCATCATGTTATAAATTTTAATTTACTTCAGATGACTTGAGATTTAAACTAAGCATGATAAGTAATCTATTATTAGAGATAATTTGAATTAGGGTTGTTACAAATTTTATTTCCCATGCAATTCCGCAATATTCTATATATATTTTCCTTCCTACCAACATTCATGATTTCCATCCATAATTTATTTCCCATGCAATTCCTCCATTTTCCATAATAATAAATTAATTTTGACTTATTCAAATAGTGAGATACAACCAAGATATATAGATGAAAAAATGACAATTAACAAATTTCTAAATATTCTTTCTCATTTACAACAATAAGATATAAAGCAAAAACATTTCCTAAAATCTCTTTCATAGAATTATAAATCTTCACTGATAGGGATGGATGAGGGTGAATTGTATGCGTAATTGTGTCTATGTTCAGTTATCTACTCACCTTGATTGTAAGTATCAGGAGAATGTTTTTGCTCTTCTGTTAGGTTCAACAAGAACTCCAGTTCCCCAAAACTGTGATAGATTGCACTTTAGTATTCCTAACTAGCCTAATGAAAAACTTTAGGGAGGAAAAGGGAGGAAATGTCATAAATTCTTCCTCGCTCCACTTGTAGATGAGGACAGCCTAGAGGGTTACGGAGAGGAGATATAATAAAAGACAGAGAAATAATTAAGTGCTTACCCAAGATCCATCTCGATAGCATCCTAGAGTAGATCTTGATCTGAAAACACCCAAAAAGACATGTTTTCTTCATTGAGTCCTTCTTATAGGGTTAATTACATGAAATGAAGTAAGGAGAGGTACAAAATGGTCACGAAGATATTTTGGGGTTGAGCGAGGTCACATTGGGTATATATGTATGTGTATATATAGACACACACATATATATACATATATGTATATGTATAACATATATGTGTGTACACAACTTTTGTTTCTTTTAACTTCATGTTCTTTTACCCTAACATATTACAACTTGATTGACTTTCTGGGCAGTCAGTCTAACTTTTGGGATCAATGGGACCAAATAGTTCAATGTCGAGCTCGATGCCCAAAAATTGATTTGGCTTATGGGAATTATGTCTAAACTAAAAACCCAACTTTTCAATTTTATATTTCTATGCATCAATTATTATAGTCAGTTCAAACCTAAAGGATTGTTCGACCTTTGTAGAAGTCAAAAAAATCGTTGACCTAACTCACCAAGTCAATATTTGACCCTCAATACCCTCTAAGGGTGTTTGAACCCTAATATGCTTCTTAATAGATGTATATCAAACTAAATCTTCAAATTGCTTTATTTTCCCTTTCCAAAGTGGTTAAAGGGCGATTTACGTACATTTCTTTCTTCCTTTACATTTGATTTTAATCGCTTGAGTCCCAATACCCATGCATACTAAAATTGAAATGATTAACTCGGTTCATTACTTCTTATTTTCTTAGCATGCATGCCATTAACGATACGAGAAACATAGAACTAGGGTATGTTTAATAATAAAGATCATAAGATTATCATATGAATTAAACTAGAGTTAGATTAATACTCAAAATGGGTCATTACAACCATGAACCTCAAGTACATGGGAAAATTATAAGAAAATAAAAGACAGTCAAAGACATAAACAAAAACAATTACGGTTGTGGAGGCGAGGGGTGCTCGGGGTTACCTAGAGATCCGTAAAGGCATGAGTCATGTCCAAAAAGATTAGGAACCCCACAAAGAGGGAACAATCCAAGAACCATGTATGGAGGTGGGCTCCAGTTAAGATATGACCAATAGAAAGATGGTGGGAAAAGTTAGGAGGTGAAATCCCATGATGGCAACTTACAATGAATTTTACTGCAAATGAGTATGTATAACTCTTTATCAAGTTCATTCACCATTATCCAAACCTTGACGGTGTTGGAATTAAGGACATCCTTGGCTCAAAATTAGTCTCTTATATGATTAGAAAGGCACACAGAGTGTCTTTAACTTTGTGCATTTTTGTGAGTCATCTACGGAAGGGTTCAGAGAAGGACCATAGATGAATAGCGAGTAAAACGCATTACTGAGCCAAATGTGCTCAATTTGTACCACTTGATTTTGACAATGAAGGCAGACATGTGTGCTAATGTGATCTCTTTTGATCATGTTGCAATGTAGGGGGGGCTATCGTATCTAATGAGCTATTAATGATTAGCTTAGTAGGACAAATTCTATGCCAAACTTTTTGTTTTTAAAGATATGTATCTAGAGTAGGTTAGAAATGATTGAATTTAGAGATAAGAAGTTGTTTTTCCATACCCATATAGTATTGCTTGGTGCTCTTGGTTGTGTGAGTAGAGTGTTATAAGCGGTTTACATGGCTAGGGGAGAAGATAAACATTGTGAGAGATCATGGAAATGCAAAAACTTCACATTTCACAATTAAAGAGATTTCATCAAGTTTCGTCTAAAGGTCGGGGATAATTGAGGTGTGTAATGATCTCTCATGAGGGTATGTGTTGATATTCTAAATCACAACTCACTCCAAGCCTTGGGAATACCCCTGCAAAGGGCCACAAAATGTTTACTAGACATACTTTGGGAATGTAATCTAAAATCCATATTACATTATCCACCATGCTCCTTGGGGAAACCAGATGTTACTCCACGTGGACTATTTTTGTGTGATCCCCTCTCACCAAGTGTGTTTATGATTGCCACCTCTGACCGAACTTAGTTCATGAGCAATGTAGGGTGTATAGCAAACGTAACCATTATAATAGAAGCCTTTGACGGGAAAATATAATAGAAGCCTTGTAAACGTGACAATCATGTTCGGTTGCCAAAAGAATATTATGGTACGATTAAAGTGATTTCCAACTTTACCCTTTGAGACAACTAAATTCTACATCAACATGTGTTGGCAGTCACTACAAGTCGGGTTTTTGGCCTTACCTCTGACGAGCCTCATGTGCGACCGCTTCCATTCTCCTCACCCCAACAAGCAAAGACTCGGTTCTGGTCAAAAGCATCACGTTCTCTTCCCAGAATAAAGTATGGGAGCAACTCGAGTGTTGCTCTTTGAGGGAGGAGTGCATTTTGGAGTTTCGGAGAACCCAAAAGAATTGTAGAAATATACAGAGAACCCAAAAATGAATTTATGGCAATCGTGCCATACTTGCCGAGGATCCAGAGTGTCATTGTTTGATTATAATCTTTTTTTCATTGATCTCAGTGTCATTCTATTTTGAAGGTGATTGTATATCATAACAACAAAATTATATCATATATGCTATAACGACAAAACTGTTGGAACTAAATCATTAATGATAACTGCATGTTAGAAAAACTGCCCAATTTATAGCCCGCAAAATAAGTGGTTTTTTGGGTAAAGTTTTCGGTAAAGTAAGAACTTGGCGAAAATAGCAGTAGCCGCAATAAATTGGTCCCAAATGTTCCAAAAGCAAATAATCCATGACCCTAGCTGCTCCACCGGAAAGAACTACTGTAATAGCCTACGAATTTATGAAGCGAGCAGTCACTATGCGGCTATGCGCACATGGACCATGCCCACCATCACAATGGTTAGTTATTTTCAGCCTGCTGTTGTTCTGGCCTTGCTCTGTTTCTTTCGGTTTTCCTTAAAAAATATAGTTCTCTCTCCCCCACCATCACATTGTACAAGAGCTTGGTTGCGGTCGTCGGTGGGACTTTTCCTCTCCGTCCATTCCGTCTTCTTCTTCTTCTCGACCCTTCCACTCCCGTCTATCTGTGACTAGAGAGACCGGAACTGCAGTGCGGAGAAGTGTGTGCGAGAGTGGAGAGGCGAGACAAAGGAGGGGAGGATTGCTGGAGAGAGACAGACAGATAGAGATAGAAAGAGAGAGTAAGAGAGGTGGAGCACGGGGATAGATAGCGAGCTAGAGAGAAAGAGAGGGAGGCAGGGAGAACATATTCTTTGCCCCGTTCGGTGGGTCATTTCGTCGGTCTCCGGTCCTTATCACCACTCACGGCTCTTTCCCTTGCTTAGAGAAACATACACGATTAGTTGTTGGGCCTTCCACACCCCAGTGGAGATTTCGCTTCAAGATCGCGTCTTTCTGCCATCTCAACAGCTGATTGGAGACGCGGTATTCCTTGAAGCAGCTCCTGCACCTTCCGTTCTGATGGGAAGAAGGAGCTGCTCCAGCGGGCGCTGAAGTGCGGTGAGCTGTAGCGAAACGATAACAGGGTCTTTGATTCCGAGGTGGTAGAAAGTGGTAATTGAGATGAGCTGGAAGAGTAGCAAAGGGGGTGGAGGAGGTGGTGGTGGAATCGAAGTCAGAATTGTATCTAGGAAATGGACCTTCCTGCTGTGTCTCGGTAGCTTCTGTGCGGGACTTCTGTTTACAAACAGGTAACATGCTTCATCTCCTATTTGTCAGTTCGACGGCTCTTCTTTGTCAGTATCCCCTTGAGCGCTCCGTTTTGCCCAATCCCCGCCGTTTTCTCTTCATCTCTTCATGATTATTTGAGTACGGCGGGCTATGGCTATTGCTCCGTCGCTCTTGATTGGTATGCTGGACGGATCACCTTACTCATTGGACTTGCACAAATGTTTTCGGAATTGTCTGTGGCTATCCCTTCTTTGCCAATCTCTCCCTCACCTATCTGTAATCTCCAAATTCTTGAAGTCGCGGTTGACTCGGTCAGATCTGTGCTTGGGATGTTGGGGTCAGTGGCCTCTGGAATGGGCGAAAAAGGTACCCCTTGGGGCTTCTCTCGATTACTACAGAAAGTCACAATCTGGGTTTTCGATAGCTCACTTTTAGAATCCAAGGTAGCAGCATCATTACGCTCGAAATCTCCCCATGATTAGGACTGAATGAGGAAATTTGGAGCTTTTCTTCTTGAGCTGTTTGCGTTGCCCCCACTTCCTTCGTCTTCTTCTTTTCTCTATAGATCTCTTGTACTCTATAGGTTGATGAATGATCTGCCACGGTGAGTTGTTTCGCCATCTCCCAAAAAACGGTTATCAGGTTTGTGTTTTTTTAATCACGCAATCTAGAAAAGTAACCTTTTCCCCTTTTTCGTTTCTGGACAACTAATGCGGGCTACTTACCTCCCTCTTGCGCTATGCTACTTGTGAAGGCGTTTGCTAAGCTGTAATGCACTATGCAGCTTATTTGTCTACATGTCAAACAGCATTCTCTCTCTTCACAACATTAAGCTCCGCTTTAGCAGAAACCCTCTTCTTTATTGTTTAGCTGACTTCCGCAAGTTCTACCTTGATAAATGTCTCCAATGATTTCAGGACCTGAGGTCTTTTTGTGAGTTTCCATCTGCATTGGATTATCAATATATAGCATTGTACTTAATCTGTTCGGATTTTTGTATGTACGTATTCTAACAAATAACTGTTGGATTGCAGAATGTGGGTGTTACCTGAATCTCAACCACTTGTGAATGGATCGCATGAAAATCTGCAACAGCCACCTGCTGGCTGTGACACTAAAAACGTGAGCGAACAACCATTTACTTTCATCTGTATTCTCCCATAATAACGTATCGGCAGGAACCACTTTTTTGTACCATGATCTGTTATTGACCAGCCATTTTTGTAATCAAATTTGTTTTTTTTAGAATCTCATTTTTTTTTCTAAGTGTTGATTTGACTTTATTCGGTATCCTATTCTTGCAGAAGAACGAAAACCCAGAATCAGAAGACGTTGGAGGGGAGTTCCCAAAGCCGCATTTTGCCATACAGTAAGCAGAGCTAATCTGACTCTTTTTACTTATTTTTTCTAGGCTACGCATAGAGTCTCTGATCGAATTCGATCAACGGGTTAATCGAGTGTTTTGTGGAACACAGAACATTAGATAAGACTATTTCTCATCTGGAGATGGAATTGGCAGCTGCAAGGGCTGCACAAGAGTCTATGCTCAATGGTTCGCCGGTATCAGATAATCTGAAGCCCGGCGAATCTAATGTCGGCAAACATAAATATCTAATGGTTGTAGGAGTTAACACGGCTTTCAGCAGTCGCAAACGAAGGGATTCTGTCAGAGCTACCTGGATGCCTCAAGGTTTTGATTCTAGATTTGTTGTGCATTATTTCTTAGAAGTAGAGCCCATGTCTGTTATCTGTTTTGAATTGGTGACTTACATGCTGCTGCTGATTTTAATGTATATATAGGTGAAAAGAGAAAAAAGCTGGAAGAGGAGAAAGGCATCATCATGCGCTTCGTCATTGGTCATAGGTATGTTACTCGCCTTAAGTCAAACAAAGATCTAAAATCATCTCCATTACTTGACTTCACTATGATCAAAAAGTTTGTCTAGGTAGTATGTGAGACGATCATTATCTACTAGCCTACTTCCCAAAAATGTTAGTAATCAACCACAAACGTTCAACTGTATGAGATGATTGCAAGCAAGAGGATCGAGGAATTCCCTTAATTGGCCTCATGCTTGTGTTTCCTATTAAAGGTTTACCGTGATCGGGTTATGTATAGTCGGATTTATAATTGTAATGACCCCAGCCTAGGTGTCTATGCTTATTGTCCTCTACTATAATCTGAGGTGCTCCGGTGACCATCTTTGGGTCATTGCTGCCAATTCTGGATAACGGTCCCTATTTCTAGGTCTTTAGCCCCTATTTAGTAGGGAATTGAACCTGGATCTAGTCAAGATCTAGGTCTGTCTTTTGTTAATAAATGCAGTGGCATGAATGTTCTCGACATTTGGCAATGGAATGTGATGGACATCACCCCATCTAAACTTGCTTCCATACCCCAAATCCACTACCTTCCTCCTAAAAATTAGAAGCCAATCCTAATAGGCGCTGCTGCACCATGACACAGAAAGTGAGAGGAGAGAGGAAAAATGCAGGAAAGATAAAAAAAGAGAGACAAATTTATTTTGTTTATAATTTTTTAGTTGTAATGATTTTTTTGACAAAATAAGAATCATTGGATTCCTTACAGAAAATATATTCAAACAAGACTAGTGCCGTCATACTTTTGTGAAAAATAACACGGTATATAAAAATGAATATTGCATCTTGGGGATAGTGCTCATTTAGTAACACACTAATTCAAGAATGAGTATTACATGTCGTTCTTTTGGTATAGTACTTATTCTTGATGTCTTGTCTTTATATTTTGAAATAAGAATTAAAATGAGTATTGCATTTTATTTTTGGAGATAATACTCATTTATTGATTAGCACACTAGCTCAAAAAATGAGTATTGCATGTCGTTCTTTTGGGGATAGTACTCATTTTCCAAGTAAACAATGAAAATGAGTACTATACCCAAAAAACGACATGCAATACTCATTTTTCAATTAGTGTGTTACTTAAAAAATGAGTATCATCCCAACATGCAATACTCATTTTTATATCATGGTTATCAACATTATGTGGATTTGAATGTATTTTTTTTGTAAGGAATCTAACGACTTTTAATTCATTGTGGACTAAAAGTTATACACAAAACAAGTTTCTCTCTCCTCTTTTTTCTCTTTCCTGATTATTTGTTTACATGCATTCAGTGGATTGTGGGTGTACATGGGTTGATAGGAACGAATGTGTGTATCACTACTCTTTGGCAATATACATGAGCGACTGGGTTGAAACCGGTACTCCAGTTTCAGTCATTGGTTCTGGAGTCAACTCAGATTATAGCATCTTACTCTGAGAATGATATTGTAGTCCAGTCCAAATTAGCCTCTGTCTAGACATTGGTGTGTTGCAATATTCCGACCAGAACCAACCAAACTGAGATTCAAAACAACTTATCTCAACCCCGACTACACCTATCTCATCGACAAGACTAGCTCAATCCAGATTGTAATGCCCCAATCCATTTCCAAACAGGGGCCTAGTGTATGTTTCTGGGAGCCAGCTTGAACTGGATAAGCTGCCAGCCCCATTTTTGTATCATGTGGCCGGCTATCCAGACTAAGACATAGTGCCCAAGGATCTTGAAATTCATGACATAACTACAATCATATATGAATAATGTGAAATATTAACTAATAAATATGCAGATCCCATGGGGTGCCCATCCCTCTTAGAGCATCTTGACTTTTTATAATTAAAGGGTAGTGAGCTATACGGCATTACAGTTTTGTTTTTACTTGGTTATCAGACTAAATATTATTTTCTTTGTTCCGTGAACAAATATTTTAATGTGAAATATGAGCTAATAACTATGCAGACCCAATATGAGCTAATAACTCTTACACTAGTAGCCACAACGAAAAGCATCATTAATCTCAAAAATGCCTGAGCTAGACAGCAGAACACATATTGTCAAACTCAAATCTTGTTGGACTGAGCACTGACAAGAAATCGAGCTCTGTTTTGTGCAAGGATCGAAAAGCCTATCAAATTTTTGATAGTTGATTGTTATACTAGTCCTGAATATGAAATTCCTTCATTGCTCGATGATTATTTATATAAGACAAATTTAAGTATACATGAATATGTCTAGACACGCACATAATAAAATCATGCTTCTGTCAAAGGTTAGCTAGCTCAACCGGATGGTTCAACCTGAGAGCTGAGACCAACGACATTCTGGGGTTGATCTCTGTCACCGGTCTAAAACCTCACACCAGTAGAATCCAGGTTTAAGGTGGAGTGCTCTTATGAAAAAATGCCTGGGTCAGTCCTGTCCTCGTTTCATATGATGTTCAGGAAACATGTCTTAGTTCAATGAAATTTCCCTAAGCCTTTCTATCGCTAGCTTGTCGGTTGGATTCTAAGCTAATTCCTCTGAAGAATATATTTAATACATATTTATCTCGCTGATCTGAAACTATCGTATGCTTGACATTGATTTTGTATCTTATATACAGTGCTATATCCGGAGGTATTCTGGACAAGGCCATTGAAGCAGAGAATCGGAAACATGGTGATTTCATGAGGCTGGTAATTATATAAAACCTTGTGTTTGTACCTATTCTGGAAGATTTTCGCTCCATGTATTTCACCACAGACTAATGGACATAGACACATCACACAACTGTTTCTAGAAATTTGGTTCTTGGGATTGCAATGCTTCTGATGATAGAATTATAATAATACGCTTTTAACATATCTTATTCTTGGACCATTGGTCTTCAGGATCATGTTGAAGGATATCTTGAACTATCAGCAAAAACAAGGACATATTTTGCAACAGCTGTATCTTTATGGGACGCTGAGTTTTATGTCAAAGTGGATGATGATGTCCATGTAAATATAGGTGCAAGACTAATCCACTTTTTAGTTTCTTATGCGGAAATAGATATGTTTTGTTATTTGATTATAATAATATTTGGACGAACCTTATCTTTCTCAAGGTTTCTCATATTCTTTAAGATCTAACATCTTCTGTGGTATTGCTGTTGTTTCTCCATAATGAAACCTACAATTTCAGCTAGGATAAAACTTTTGAAAGAAACATTATCATATAGAGGTCACAATTTGAATTTACAGATGAAAACATGTTCCTTGAAATTATGACCTGTAATCTTCTAGTTTGTGTCAATTTAGATCTCCTTTCAGAAATATAATTGCGTGAAGCTTTGTGGAAATAATCATTTTACATGCCTTAAATAGTCAAAACAAGGATAAACAATATTTCAAAATCAAAATGCTTTTTACAGCTGTAACAGATCAGACATGACTGAGGTTCATCTAGTGTGATACAGTCTTGTTGGGCCTGTGATTAATCCACTTCCTATGCGAAGTTTTGTTGATTTGGCAACATATTGATATTAGGAAAAATCAATTTTGGTACTCAAATCAAGAAACATATCTATGGAAGTTGAGGACTAAGAGACCTAGGAAGAAAATGTTTCTGGGCATACTACACATCAAATTACAATGTAGAAAAGAAAAGTATCATTTCCCTTTTTTTTATACCTGAACTTTATCGTTTGTTACGAACTTTGTAAGCATTTACTTATGATAGCTTTCATAACAAGCTTGAAGGTCGGATAGCATGTAGTGACACTGACAACAGACGAGTCTTTCTAAATTGTCTCTTATTTCTCTGTTTTATTTCACACAGCAACACTTGGAACTACTTTAGCTAGACATCGCGCAAAGCCACGGGTATATATAGGTTGCATGAAGTCTGGTCCTGTTCTATCTCAAAAGTAAGTGCAACCAATCACCAATTTCTTATTATCGTCTGATATCAGGTTGAGAAACAAATATCTAAAGCCTTTATTGTGATGGCGTCATTGAACAGAGGTGTGAGATACCACGAACCGGAATATTGGAAATTTGGAGAATCAGGGAATAAGTATTTCCGGCATGCAACTGGTCAGCTTTATGCAATTTCAAATGACTTGGCAACATACATATCAATGAACCAGTAAGTGACACTATCCTTATGTAATTATTGGTAATTGTTGTTTACCCTAATTATTGAGCCACATTATAAGGAGTTAATCTAATGTTCAGGCATGTGCTCCACAAGTATGCAAATGAAGATGTATCAATAGGTTCATGGTTTATTGGTCTTGATGTAGAGCATATCGATGATCGCCGACTATGTTGTGGTACCCCTCCCGGTATGTTATTTATCTAAGTTTGTGTCGGCATTCATAATATACATGTTGCACCGGGAATTTATGTTTAATTAGCACAACTTAAATTAGTCATCGATATTTTTCTATCAAGTTTCTAAGGTCATATATTTGGATAATTTCATTCAATAGATAGGTTTACTTCACTTGAAGATAATTTATCGTCAATCAGTCGCTGTAAACAATAATGTTATTGTCTACTTGACTTCTGCAAAACTTTTTGAAGAAATTTATCAAGTTAAGCCAGCCTGATATGATCGTGTTGTCCATATAACCCTCGTTATTTCTAAAACTTTCAAGACGGGCAGGATGGTCGCTAAAGAGGTGGGAATGACTTTGGGGTGGATCGGTGGTGGGTCGCAGACCATTTTTTTTGTGCATCCCATTCTGGTACTTAAATGACTGCCCTTGCTGTTTGTGTAAATGACCCCCGGACTATATTATGGGGGTGCGAATTGGTGCTTGGACGGCCCAAGTGGCCGCACGCACCCGGTATGCCGGTTTGCCCGCGGGTGGCATTCCTCTCGCATACCTATGGAGTGGACCGTGCAGATAGCTTGCCAACTTTGGTTGCCAAATTTTCCCCACCCTGCGCACCAGAGTCGAGTTGCCTTAGATTGCTTGTCAGTTGCCTCCGCCATCAAACGCTCTCTACGGGCTGCTGATGGCTTTCTGGTCCACTCCGCGTTGCCTTTCGAGTTGGTTGTTCGCCACGTTTTGCATTTGATGCTAAATTCAATCCATGTGCCGTTTTCGGTACTTGAGACCCTCGCTTGAGCTATATACGACAATGGCAGCAAGGCACTTGTTAGTTTCATGTATATATCAATGTATTTATCTATGGTTTTAGACACACTTGATATATGCGGGATTTTGAATCATTTCATCTACTAAGAAAATAAAGTCCAATAAAGAGATGTCTAGAGTTCCTATATTCTGCCCTATTTGGTACATGTATGTGAGAAGCTTTGTTTCAAATGCTTAGTCAATGAGCCCTGATATCTTGAACAGACATGGTTAAACTTGATTATAGATGATCGAGTATATAACATGGTTAAATTTGATTTTACACAAGTGTAGGGTTTCTAATTTCTCAACTTGCAGCATTATATGTATATTGATGCTTGTTCAGTGTCATAAAATATTTTGCTGCTCATATATTAGAATGACGCGTCATGATATTCTTTGGGAAGCTTTCTGGATATTATACTAAAACATCATACTGTCACATATTTCCAGATTGTGAGTGGAAAGCCCAGGCGGGGAACGCTTGTGTTGCTTCGTTTGACTGGAGGTGCAGTGGCATCTGTGGGTCTGTAGAGAGGCTGCGAGAAGTGCACCAGAAATGTGGCGAAGGAGAGAAAGCTTTATGGAGTGCAGAATTCTAGCTTTATGGAGCGCGGAATTCTAAATTGCTTCTGTCCTTCGAAACGAACGAAGGAAACTCAGAAAGCAGGCCTACTAAGGTGTGTATAGGCTGGACATATACAACTACAGGAGGTTGAGGAAACTCAGTGTGAGAGATTTATATAGAGTACCGCTTCTCGGGAGGTGACCTTCTCCCATATTAGCTGAGAAGATCCCTATGGCAAGAAGCGCCACGGTACAAGGGACAGTAAAAGTGGTGAAGGTGGGGAAGGAAATTCCCAATTCTTTTTCGGGTAGCCATGTTGTATACTAAGCCTTTGTAAATGGCTATCAACTGTGTAATAAAGAGCGACACTCATGAGCAGTTTCTTGCTGTCATTTTTCCCCCAAAGAATATACGACGCCAGTTCCATTTGTTTTGCTCACGAGTTTTTTTCCCTATTATCGTGCTCTCCTGTTGTCTGCTTTCATGATTTATTCATGGCCCTATAAGTTAACACTGTCTAATTATAAAATTATCTTGGTATGGTGTTCCTTCCGATTATGCAAAGTAAGCTTGCATCTGAAAGGGTCTTGAAGTGTTGGAGTTGGGTATATTAAACTTATTATCTTTCCTAGCACGTTAGGTGCAATATGTCTGGAGGTTGTCAAGGATGAAGAAAGATTTAGAAATGTGGCATTCGTGCAATTTTTGATAATCAAATCTTCAATTACATATAAAACTAGAGAATGTGTGTGCATAATATAGTGATAGAGAAACATATAGACGGATATCAAGCCGGTGAGGGATTGCTTGGGGAATTTTCATACCCTCAAATGAAGGGACATGAGTTTGAATCACACAGACAAATATTTTTCAAATTCTTTTTGCCCCCCCCCCCCCAATGGGTTGTGCTAGGGGGGGGGGGGGGGGGGGGGGGTGGAAATCTCTCTCCTAATCTCTATAGTGATAGAGAAACATAACTATATGTAAGGTGAGGTCTACGTAAAACGACCCAAGACCACGTAAAAAAAGTTCCATACGAGCGACTTGAACAACCCAGTCTAACCCCATATAGCTGGTGTGGAGAATCCCGGCATATAAGCGGTGAAGGCAAGCATAAATACGGGAATTAGGGAGTTGTAGGTTGTTTGTCAAGGGAGGTCGTCTGAGCATTTGCATCAAGTTTAAAGTTGATCACTCTATAGGAGGGAAAGCTTCATCATCTTTAGAAATGGAGTAGGCTCTAGAAATAGTTTTGATATTGAGGGATGATGATACATCACCAGTAGACATGTTATCTAAGCATTGAAGTCGTTATATGTGACGTCAATGATGAACTTATACGATAACTTCTTGTTGTCAAAGAATTTAAAACTCCAGCCAACCAAATGTTTCATAGAATACATGATGTTAGAGAATCAACTTAAAGTTTGAATGTTCAATACATGAATCCTTGTTGAAGAGACAGTGAATCAACTGATAATAGAAGTAGATTTGTTATAACACATCATTATAGTAGTTGTTTGTATTATGGCTATGAAAAAATAACACCATATCTTCTTAGTTATGGACAATCAAAGAAGACGCGGTTAATGTTTTCTTCCTGGTTGTAACTGACGACACACATGAAAGGACCATGAAAACCTCTTTCATTAAATCTAGGTTCTATAAAGATTTTTCTTGTGACCAATCAACCACGATAGGATATGAACCTTTCGTGGACATTATATTTTGCTAAAGAATTTACGATTGTGGGACTTGTGAGTATAAAGATTTATAGGCATCATTGACATCGTATGACTGTCCCCACGGGCAATGACATTGATAGGGCGTTTATCAAGACATATGTTTTTTATAGGATATTGTACATTGATAGGGGGTTTACACATCATGAGTCACCTGATAGGAAACCAAGGGTCTGGCCAAAAAACATGTGTTCCAGAATTAGGAATGAATAATAACAGTATTATTGATGAGATTTGACATTTAATAATATACTTCCAAAAGGATAAAAAGGTTTTTTTTCCTCAAATGACAGGTTGCATATTTTATGCAGTTTTTAATTTTTATGTATTATAACCAGGAGTAGTTTTTTCTTATAAAAGTGACTATAATCTTAGTGAAAAACGTCTTGAGTGTAGATAGATATTGATTGCACTATATCCACCTTGTGATTAAGATTTACAAACAATATCTTAGGTAACAAGGTTTCATATTGTATGTAGTATTTAATTTTGACGCATTCTAACCAAGTGTAGTTTTTTCTTATTAAGCGGATGTAATCTTAGTGAACAACATTTTGAGTGTATGTTGAGATTGATTACACTATATCCAACTTGTGATTAATATTTATAATTACTTGACGAGTGGCAGCCCGTTGGTTGTAGCACAAGGACCCTCATGAAGGGTCTCAGGTCCGAATCTCACTGGAAGCATTGCTTTGAGATAAATTTCCTACAACATCATCCTGTCTCTAATTTGATTTATTGAGAGACCGGTGCATGGGTGCATGGGTCTCATGAGTTCACCATCCTTGTTATTTGGGCCTTCACCTAGGGGTTGGATTTTCCGCGGTCATCCAAAAAAACAAGGTGAAACAACTTTTTTCTCCTTTGTGGATCCCCATAGAAAACACCTTCAATAATCATCCAGTTGTTTTTCTATAAGCTTAAACAATGGGGTAAACTAATAAATAGGAGGGTACATCAGTCAGAAACACATTGAGAGTGTAAGACATACCGCTTTAGTCAAGCATTTCGTGTGTCAGGATGCAATCCATTGCATTATCTTGTCAATGATAGGTTGTCAGTCATTAATTGATTATTTATATGAGGACAAGGGTAGATTGAGATAATGCAAGGAAACTATTCAAGACTATAATTGATGAATTCACAATATTTCATTAGATTAACATCATCTCTATGGACTCCAGTTAGTGTTAATTTTTTTAGTTTGTTTAAGACCAAAAAGATGTTGGAACAATCCCAAGTACGTTGAATGATAATAACATTCCAATCAGTTGGTTTGATAAAAAATAATTATATCATCAGAAAATCAAATCATACATAGGAAACCCCTAGAAACCCCTAATTAGACAGTAGAGGCTAAGATGCATGATAAAATCACAAAGAGAGAGGGTGACGTAGAGTCCATTGTGAAAGATCTAGAGGGGGGTGAATAGAGATTTTTGAAACATTAAAATTAATTAAATAATTAGAACACTCAACCAAAGTAGGAGGTGGAAATAAGGAAGACACAAGATGTAGAGTGGTTCCTACCTTTGAAATCAAATGTAGTCAGTCCACTACCTGATTGTTTCCAACTGGGATTTTGAAAGTGATTAATTTTATTACCTCGCAAGGATGTTACATAAAATACAATCACCTTCCTTCTACACCCTTGAAGTAGCCTTCACATGAAGTAGCCTCAACCTCCTTGAAGTAGCCTTCACATGAAGTAGCCTCAACCTCCTTGAAGCAGCCTTCTTGAAGTAACTCCAAGTCCTCGGAGCAGCCTTCACCACCTTGAAGTAGCTCCACCACCTTGAGATAGCCTTCCTTTAGAAGTAACTCCAACCTCCCTTGAAGCAGCCTTCCTTGAAGTAATCTCAAGCACACCTCCTTTAAACAGCCTCTAACCTAGGAGTAGTCAAGGAGAACAATATACAATAAAAGAGAACAAGATTGGAAGAAAGGAAATACTTAACCAATCAGTACATCGCTTTGATCATATATCGAGCGTATAGATCTCCTATCCACTATAGATGAACATGATTATGTGGTGGCTAGGAGATACTAGCTATAGGACATGAAATTGGAGCTCAAGAGAACAAGATTGCAAGTGTAGCTTTGCTTGTTGCTCACTAAGATTGATTCTCAAGTTGTAATTGTGTGTATTGGGTGTCCTAAGGCATGTCCTATTTATAGGAATGTCTTAAAAGTACTTATGGACGTTCTAGAGGGTTTCTAGAGTGTTCTAAGTTCTCAACTACCTGTTAGGTATCCACTAATTATATTGCAATGGCTAATTGTTTCGTGCTGAAAAGTGCAATCCAGAAACTGTCTCGGTCGAGAAATTTGTCGACCGAGGTGTGTCTCGATCGACTATTTCTTTGACCGATGTAGGGTTTGGTGTAAGTGTGTTACAAAGTTCATTTCCAACTACCACCTACTCTCAGTCTAACGGCTATGGAACCTGCTCGAAGGTCTATCTCGGTCAAGAATGTTGTCGACCGAGGGCTATTCTAGGGTTATATGAGTAGGTCAAAAATCAGTGCTCGTGACTTAGACTGAGGTGGTTCTCGATTGAGAATTTTTTTGACCGAGAGTGTCTCGGTCGAGAAGTTTGTCGACTGAGAATGTCCCTATTTCAATGTGTTGAATTATCTACTAAGTGTGTGTATCAATGTGTAATTGTGATTCTATCTTGGGGGAGGATCTATCTAAGTGTTGTGAGTGGATAGGGAATATCTATCGCTTGATTTACATGCTATCTATGTACTTGTACATTATATACTTGTACAAGTTTTTACATTGAGTGCAATCATGAAAATTATAGCAATATAAGCATATTGATCTTCCAATTTGTATTGATCTTCAACTATCCACTTGCTTATTTGTTTATCCCTAAAATACTCAAATAGAAAGTTAGATCCACAAGAATGAAATGGTTGTCATTATCAAAACAAAATTTTTAATAATGTCCAATTTATCCAACACCTTGTCTTAACTCAATTGATCTTTTGAAATAGCCAAAGGGAGAGTCATTGATGACAAGTGAGGATCTAATTATTGTTAATACAATAACAGATCCAAGGGTTCCATCTATCAGGATAGTTATATCCTTTTAAACATAAAATAAGAGAGGACCAATTGATATTGTCAAAAGCCTTTTCAAAGTCAAACTTAATCACAAAGTAAGACTCACTATTATATTAATTCGCATGAAGAACTACATTAGTCATAATATAGGAATCTTATGTTATCCTACCTTTGAGAAAGGTTGTTTGGTCGACGCTAGTTATGTATTCATGTGTCTTTTTAGCCTATTTTTAAGAAGCTTAGCATTAATTTTATAGGAGTTGTTAATAATACCAATCGGTCTAAATTGTATGATCTCATTTGAGTGGTTTTAATTTTTTATCGAAGGCAATGATATTTCGATGTCAAAGAGATATATTATATACATTTCTTGGTTAAACATATTAAACATCAGTTCTTTGAGATTTTTACAATTTTCTTGATAAAAAGGCATTTCAAATCTATCAACATCAGGGGATTTATTAATCCCAATAGTGAAAACCACTTATTTATTTCTTCAATATTGAAGAAATTTGTGAACGCGTTATTGTTATGAATTTTGGTTAAAGCAATCCCAACAAAAACTTGTGAGTTCAGAAATAGTACAATTATCTTTGTAGATATTACTAAAATAAGATGTAATGGTGTGCATAATCTCCATCTACTTTGAGATACCAAACTACTATATATGTAAAAATGAAAGGCATATCTTATTTTATGATCACTACATATCTTATGAAAAAACTTGGTACTTTATCTCCTTCTTTTAACCACATTTGTTTTGATCTTTGTTTTGAAATGATCTCTTATTCTAAAAGAAGTTGATCAATATTTTTAACCTCCTATGTTTCAAAATAGTTAGGAAGGGGCATAGTTTTCAAATATATCAGTTTGTGTTTATTATCATCTATATATTTTGTGAATTATTCCAACAGCACATGAAGAGCAGAGTTTACTATGAATATATTTAAGTGTGTCACGAATTTTCCTTCAAGGATTCAAGAAATTGAAGGTATGCCAGTTACCAACCACAATATCCTTATGTTGATAATATTTATTCCGAAATCTTTTGATTTTGAAGGAATTTGGTCCATGTGGTATGTAATCGTTTGGGTTTAACTATCACACTGTAAATAGTAGCATCAAATATCTGTTTTACATTGTAAGTGAAGTTTGAGTCATTCAACCATGTATCTTTCATTGGGTATAATCTATGATTCTTGATGATATCATCATAGAAAATGGCATTTCCACTAATGAGGTTGTAGTGGAAATATCAAAGCTAGTTATAATAGTTTGCATACTTATTTATTATGCAAGACCATATTCTCTACAACCTCTACAATCCGTTTAGTCATATATTTGTAATAAAAAAATAAAAAAATATATATATGTATATGATAACTTTCAAGACATGCTAATTGTACTAGATAGAAATCTTTTGGATAAAACTTAACCATTTCCATCAAATTATGCATATAAATAATTTAAAATTATCGATTGGTTTTAAGTTGACACACAAAGTTCTATTTTGGTGATCAATTTAGTAAATCAATTATTCATTTTTAGATGTTGCATATCAGTAATTATGCAGAATATATCAACTCTAAAATGATGAAAAAATTTCAAAACCTTCCATTTTATGGGACGGTTGCCCTTTAAAGCCCATGATATCCTCCATATTAGAAATGTAGTGTGATTTTTACTAAGAAAAATCATTTACTTGCATCAATCAGCTCCTAACCATCTTGATTAACTTATGTAATTATTCTTTGAGATATCAACCAATGACATAGAGTTCATATCATGACCATTATGTTGCTATACTTGGTAAAGTTCATTAGAAATGCTAAAAAAATCTCATCAAATGAATGTAAATGAAAAATCAAAGGAATTGCATACAATCCATAAAAGATATTCAATGGTAGAGTCAACACCATATCAAGGAGGTGTACAATAAAAGTAAAATTGTCTCTTTTCATACCATGTGTTTCTCTTTGTTTGTACTCAAAGTATCATATGAAATCATCAACACAGTGTGATCAAGATAAGAGTAAAAAAATAGATTAATCCTAATAGTGTAAAAACTTACATCATAAAATTGTTTGATTCAAGTTAACCAATATCGTCATACACATTATATATTAATCATTAATATTTTTTCAAATTGAAAAAAAATGAACACATACTACGAAATGCAATGTTTCAAAACAGTCCATGACATTCCAAGTGTGATAAATAGATAGGGTGATCAAATAATATAAATTAGCATGGTAACATTTTTAGTCACCTCTAGAAATGTTTTACATCCAACTCCCTAGTTCTTTCTCAAAAACAAATAGCAAACATTTTTTTCTATAGTGGATTAGGATATTGTAAATCTTAGACCCATTTCCCAAGGCTCTAGTGAAGTTTTAGGAATGACAAGTGGTCCCACAAACCACCACTAACCTTAACTACATACTTTTTCCTTACTCGTGCTTAAGCAGGGATCCACTTCCCAATTAGTTAGCTATCCTACTACTACTCTAGGTTGAGCACGCTTAACCACAGGTGAATTGGGTAGTCCAATTATTCCTTGTAAGATTATTTTACTAGGGGCCTCAAATCCTAGTATGTTACAATCACCCCACTTAAACTCTTGATATCCTCATCAAGGCTCAACCATATACCCTCACCAATTTCTCCATTTCAATGCAGACCTGGAATGGCCTATCGACATCCAGCTCTTTATCATAGATGACCAGAGTAAGGATGGCTACATCACCATAGACAACTCTTTCCAATATGTCTGGATCACACATTCAACACTGGGATGCCACATGCCTGTTGTGGGCCCCACCTACCGGAGGGATTTTGGCTTTAGTACCATTTGTAAATCCAAAGACCAATTCCCAAGACTAGAGTAGAGTTTCAAAAATGATGGATGGCCCCACAAGCCACTGATAGTCTTAACTGTATGATTTGTCCTCACTCATAGACAAGTCAAGATCCACTTCCCGATTGGTCACCAATCCTTGTACTACTCCGGGTTGAGTGTACTTAAACACATAGTTCTTTAGTGATATGTTTCATGAAAAGGAGGTGCACCTTGGTGATATAGGTAGTCCAATCATCCATTTTAAGATTATTTTATCTAAGGACTCAAATCTTGGGATGTTACAGTACTTATGTATCTCGTATTCAAGTAATCTCTTCATTTTTGCATGTCTAAAGCATAAACCCTCACCTCTATTCTATAAGTTGTGCATGAGCACTTGAACTCTTTTCAATGATGCGAGGATAAAAATAAACCAAGATCATTTTTATTTTGAGGGTTTGTGAGAATGAAATCGTCATTTGTAGAATATCAATCTTTTTGGAAAAAAAATCTCTACAAAATGTCTTCTAGAGAGAACAACATCAGATATCATAAATCACAAAAGGACATGCTTTGAAGAAGACCACCAAAGTAGTTTTGAAGACTGAACAATAGTAGATTGACCATTGTATAAGATTTTCTATTGAAGTAGTGAATAGAGGAGTTTGATATGAATTTGTGAATTATGTGAGAATATAAAGTCTTTTTTCTCTTAATAACATTGATCTAAGGCACACAACAAAATTTCTCAAAAAAAAGGCACACAACAATAACACATTTCATCAAAATGATATAAGGTTTAGTGGCAGGAGGACTCATAGGTGAATGGAGTTTAAAAGAGTCATGGAAAACAATTAGATTCACCCCAAAATGTGGCTTCAGAGATATATTTTCCAAGTGGATAACTGAGCAATGCAATAATGGGGTAGGACAAATCTCAATGTTGTTTGAATGACCTTGAAGATTTGATTTATAGGAGGGAAGGTTGCATAGGCTGGCCTATCAAAAGCACTAGTACATTTTTGACATTTGGTATCAATTTTCTAACATTGATTTCAAAATAAACTGACACTACATGTCTATGATCAGTTGGTAAAGTACAAACATCACTATCGATCAAGTCTTGCTATATAAAAAAATATGGGTACCAATTTTATTATAGCATAATTTTCTTGAGGTAGAACTAACATCATAGACAGGCCTCGAGATGCAATTTTCTAGAAGAAATTTGGATATAGATGTTTACTCTCAGTGGCATAGAAACTGACGACACAACCATTCTTGTGAAATAATTTTTTCCTCCAAAGAGCGTCTCTCGTCAATTTTTTGCTATAAGAACCAATGTCATATGTCACATCCACCACAAAAGAATTTAACTCCACAAAGTATGTGGTTTCGGTTCCTTCTTATAGAATTGACAATATTGTATTCACGCATGTGCCCCATGAAAATATTTCTCCCCAAATAGGGTTATGTTATCAGTTTTTTCTAGTAGCTGATGACACGAGTCTTAGTGAGGTTGACATTTTTTGTAGGGGTAAGGGAATATGTTGTCCATTTATAAGTGGCTGACTAATGATAGAGTTTAACCTCTACCATTGGTTTTGCTGACCAAACTAATGATTAAGTCCTTAGTAAGGTTGGCATTTTCATTAGGGATACGTATATTTTTCATCAATTTCTAAGTGTCCAATCGACAATAGAGTTTAACCTCTGTCGTTGATTTTGCTGATGAAATTGATGAGTAAGTCTTTAGTGAGGTTGGTTTTTGTTATTAGGGATAAGGACATTTGTTGTCGGTTTCTAAGTGTCTAACCAACGATAGAGTTTAACCTATCAAACCAACGGCTAAGTCCTTAGTGAGGTTGGCATTTTTCATTACGGATAAGAACATATGTCATCTATTTTCATATGTCCAACCGATAATAGATTTTAACTTCTGCCATTGGTTTTATGACCAAACCAACAACCAAGTCTTTAGTGAGGTTGGTATTTTTTATTAAGGATAAGGACATATGTAGTAGATTTCTAAGTGATTAACTGACAATAGATTTTAACATTTGTCTTCATGTTTCATGACCAAACCGATGACTAAGTCCTTAGTGTCAACTTTTTTGGATCGACCAATGACTAAGTTCCACTTAACATCACCCATAAAACTTTTTCCCCATTCTCTATTTCAACACATGATTAGGTTTTTCCCCCATAGCTCTGATGATTGTACTTTATTTGCTCAGCTGGTCCCACTACTGCTATTGTGTCATTGTTCATGCCATTGCATCAACCTCTCTTCCTCCTTTGCTACTATTGTTGTCATTGCTCATCCAACTGCCACCGCCCCACACTCTCCTCAGTCCACTGCTGCCACTGTTGTTGATGTTGCTTGAGCCACTGCTACCATCACTATTGGTGTTGTTGTTGTTGTTGATGTTTGAGTTGCTTGGTTCTGCCTTCTCCTCTCTTCTCTATGGCTAAGTTGTGTTCTTTTATTTTTTTATTTTTACCTCTCATTTTTTATTTTCTATGTAAGGGATTTACTCTTTTTATTTATTAGATACTTGATTATCTCCATCTATAGAAATATGTATATAGTTGCTTATTACATGTACAGTTGTTTATTTAGTTTGTTTAGAATTTTTCATATAAACTTTGAATATTATGTTTGGTACCATTATGCATATTTGTTATGTAAATTATGTCTAACATTGTTTATGAGATCAACCCCAAACCTAATGATGATGAATTCTGTTAAATGAACAATAGTTGTGTGGCATAGAGACCGCCCCTAATCTCTAAACCCTAATTTATATATCATGGTGTTGGCTTAGAAATTCATCACAAATTTACTCATTAGGAGTAAAACTTAGATAGTCCCCGAATTTGGGATTTTTTTTAAATATAATCTCACTTAGGATGTAATAGAATAATGTGTGTTTGATTTTCAAGATGTTTTGTTAGCCCTTCTCAATTTTTTCTCTAAGTACATGTGTAGGTGGATATTTTTCCATGCACATCGATGTACTTGGAGAACTACGGGAAAATGATGCAAAAATATTCTTGAAAATTAATGTATATTATACACTTCCTAGTAAGATTAATTGTTCAAGAATGAGATAGGTGGTTCACATTCATCACTAAACCCTAACCAATAAACCATAATCTCTGAACACTAGAATTAATACTCATTTTCTCTGTGATCATAGAACGGTTCGATCATGGATGTCCATTCCAAATCAACGCACTCTAGAGCTTATTAGTGATATTGATCAATTTATAAGATTTGTGAAGGAACATAGGGAATGACTTGGAGATAAGTTGTATAGTCCATGTAGGAATTGCAGTAATAATTTGAAAATTGCATTATTAACAAAATAAAAAATCATGTCATCTGCAAGGGATTGTACATGGCTCTACATAATGGTATTTGCATGGAGAGATTTCTACTATGAGATTAGTAGATGTCAATAGTAGTACTTGTGTTGGAGAAGAAATTGTTGATTGTGTTGTGTGAACAAACTGATTTGATAGACATAATTGATGTGATTCTAGATAGTTGTCAGCTAAATATTATTGAATCACCTTCTTTATTTAGAAACATTATGCATGATGTGAAATATTGTTATACTTAGATTGTACTAAATTTACGAAGTTGATCGTTGTGTTGAGATTGTATAATCTGAAGGCTAACAATATATAGAGAAACTAAAGCTTCATGTGTTTGTTGTCATGGTTAAAAGAAATTCTTCTTGAAGGCAACAAGCTTCCAATATCCATATATTAGTACTAATGTTTACCTCCTGATCATTACATATTGTCTAGATAGAAGAGAACTTTATACGGGTGTTTGCTTAATGTTAAGGTACCACATGGATTCTAATGTATGGTCTACTACCTAAATCTCTCGTAGAGTTTCAAGAATGACGAATGGCCCCACATATCACCATTGGCCTAAACTGTGTGCTTTGTCCTCACTCACATGCAAGTCAAGATCAACTTCTTGACTAGTCACCCATCCTAGTAATACTTAAAGCTGAGAATGCTTGCCTTTGAAGTTCATAGTGATGGGCTCCCTGAAAAGGAGGTGCACCTTGGTTATATGGGTAGTCCAATCATTCTATTCAAGATCATTATATCTAGGACACTAAATATTGAGACGTTACAATCTCCCCCACTTAGACTGTTGATGTTTTTTTCAAGGTTCGACTACATGGCCTCATAATATTTCTTCATTTCAGTATAGACTCGAAATGGTCAAACGACACCCAACTATTGATCATGGATACCAATATAAAGTTGAATACATCACCATGGACAACCCTTTCCAATATGCTTGGACCGCACAGCTCAATACTAGCATGCCACATAACCGTGTGCGCCCCACCTACCAGATGGATTATGGCTCTCATACCATTTGTAATGCATAGGTCCATTGTCCAAAGCTCTATTAGAGTTTTAGGAATGACAACTAACCCCACATACCATCACTAGCCTTAATTGTACTTTATCCTCACTCACGTACAAGTCAAGATCAACTTCCCAACTAATCACCCATCCTAATACTAGTTCAAGTTGAAAATGCTTAACTTTGGAGTTCTTAGTGATGGGCTCACTAAAAATGAGGTGCACATTAGTTATATGGGTAGTCCAATCATTTTGTTGGAGATCATTTTATCTGACTCCTAAAATCCCTGGACGTTATAGGGATACTCTTCTTGTATTTATGGATTAGTATAAATGAAGGATCTAAAGTTGATAGGTCTTAAATGTCATGATTGTCACACTCTAATGCATCAAATACTCTCTGTGGCTATTCAGACTATACTATTGAAGCATGTATTATTTGCAATAATTATGCTTCTTCAACACTCTATGTAGAAAAGTTATTAATCCTAAGAATCTTAATAAGTTGCAAAGAGAAGTGGTCTTTATCTTGTGCCAGCTTGAGATATATTTTCCTCTTTCATTCTTTAATGGCATCGTATACTTTTTATCTATTTAACTAGGGAAGTGAAAATGTTGGGTCCGATTTTCTTGCATTGGATGTATCCTTTTGAATGTTACACAAATGTTTTTAAAGGTGATGTTCAAAATCATTATCTATCTGAAGGGAGTAGTATTATTAATGGTTATGTGGCTATGGAGGTTATGGAATTTTGCAATGACTTTTTGAGTTGTAATGAAGCTCGTGCCAATATGAAGAATATTGATGCGTATTACGATAAAGGTACTTTAGGAGAACAAGTGAAAGTAACTGGTCTTGAGCTGTGGGAAAAAGCACACTTGTATGTTTTACACAACATCGGTGAAGTGGGTATTTATATCACCAAAGATTCCAATTCTATCAAGTAAAAATATCATCCAATCTATTCAATGTTGCTTTCTACTGAGCATAATAGGATATTTATTGGGTGGTTGAAGATAAAAATATTTTGTTATCTATCTCAAATACCAAATAATGTTTATATCTTAAAAAGAGTTTGATGTAAATAGATTTTCATATTACACAAATAGTCAAGAAGATAAGATTGTCTTTCCAAATAGTAGGATCCCATTCAAGCTTCTTCATTGTATTTTTCTAATGTGAAGGTTAAGAGTTCACGTGAACCCAAAATGTATTATTACGACATCATTGAAGACATATTGGAGTTTCACTACACATATTTTAGAGTTCCTGTCTTTAAGTGTAATTGGATTGATAACAACAAAGGAGTTGTAGTGGATGAATTGAGTTTCACATTAGTGAATTTTAAAAATATTGATGGAAAGGATGAACCATTTATAATGGAATCATAGACAAAGTAAGTATTCTATATCAATGATCCTAAAAATGAAAAATTATCATTCTTCTTGGGAAAAGACAGCTCATTATAGATCCTATATGTGAAGAAGAGTACATTGACAAGTATGATGACTCCAGTTCATTATTAGTTGGATTTTCGAGTGTGAATATTAAAGCTAGCGCTGATAAATATACGTGTGGAGATCACACACACTACTACAAAAATAGCTTATAACGTCACATTTAGAGACGTCGGTTATTACCGAAAACTGATGCCTAAATCCTACAATGTCGACTAATTACAGAGGCCGACATCTATATTTGAAAACTGGCCAGACACGGGTATCACTTTTTATTTAGTGTCGGCTCCCTAAAATTAACTGACGCCTAAAATAGCCCGCCAAATCTAATTTTTCGAGTGAAAAAAAAAATTACCCCCAAAGTTTCACATACAACGTCGGTTTTTTACCTAATACCCGATGCCTAATGACGAAAAAAATTAGCTCCAAAGGTCGTCGGTTTTTGTGGAAAAACCGACGCTGATAAGGTTTCGCGCGCCATCCCTGTGAAAATTTTTAGGGTTAAGATTGTCCAATGGACGTCGGTTTTTTCTGGCAACCGACGCTAATGGATATTAGGTGTCAGTTTAGTAGAAGACCGACGCCTTTGTTAACTTAATAGCCCCCGCGAGAAACATACTCTTCCCCATTCGTCTCTGTTTCATCGCGAGAAACAGACACTTCCGCTCCTGACGCCACCGATCACACTCTAGCCTGCTCAGTCGACGTTGCCTGCTCCTGTGGTCATCGTCGTCGCCGCCGCCTGATCAAGCCGCCACCCTGCTCTCTTCTTCCTCCCACCCGCTGCTCCTCAAACCACTGTACATGTCGCTGGTTCTGGAGCTCGCCGCCGGTCATCTTCTTCCCGCTGCAGCCAACTGCTGCAACCGCCAGTCTGAGGTCGCCAAAGGAGCTGCTGTAGGTCGTCAGAGGAGTTGTTGGTCGCCAGAGGAGCTAGCCTCTGCTTTCCCTACTGCTAGGTAGGTTACATATCTTGATTTTACTGATTTCCATCAACTGATTAGTATTTACTTATCTACTTATTTGTATTTACTTATATATTGATTTGTATTTATTATCTACTGGTTTTTATTCATTTATCTACTGATTAGTATTAATGTACTGTTTTAATTTGTCTAATTCTCATGCTTGACCTAATTCAATAAATTTTGATGCATGTTAAAATAAAATTCAGACTTGTCCATTCTAGCATCCTAATTTGATTTGATTATGTGCTTTGAACCTTGAAACATGTGTGTTAAAGATACATTGATGTTGAATGTCAAAATTAACTCACATGTGGGTCTTCTATTTCTAAAATGATTATGTGAACTCCTAAATCAGTAACATATATTATTCTTTGTGCATCCAAATACCTTGTGAATCATGTATGCCTCCTAAGGTGATTAAATGCCTAAATCTTGACTTGAAATATGACCTAGTATGTATGTTGATATATGAAGCTCTAGTTAAAACTTCAAGATTGAACCCTGGTTCAAATCTATGATATATGGAATCATGGTTTATTTACTGTTTAGTATTTACTGACAATCATGATTAAATGATGTTACATAAAACTTAGGATATGAATGATGAAATTAGGATTGTAGGTATAAGAATGACAACATACATGTATTTGTTGGCCTAGAAACCCGTCCAAGATTTACTCATTAGGAGTAAATCTTGGATAGTTCTCGGTTTGGGACTGTTCTTGAACACCTAATCTTACTTAGTATGTAAGTGTATAATGTGTATTAGATTTTTAAGAAAATTTCGGTAGTATTTCCCTGTTTGTTCTCTAAGTACATATGTACTTGGAGAACAACGGGGAAATGCTGCCAAAATTTTCTTGAAAACCCAATACACATTATACACTTACTAGTGAGATTAGGTGTTCAAGAATGGGATAGGTGATACACATTTATTATATATAAGAATGACAGCACATGTATTTGTTGGCCTAGAAACCCATCCAAGATTTACTCAATAGGAGTAAATCTTGGATAGTCCCCAGTTTGGGATTGTTCTTGAACACCTAATCTCACTTAGGATGTTTTAACCATTAATTATATAAAAAAAATACCTTAAACCCTAAAATTTTAACCATGTTTAAACTCTAATATGTTAACCCTAGACCCTAATCTTGTTGTAATATATACTTTTCTCTTTGATCATAGAATGGATAGATCATGGATGTCCATTCACAATCACTGCACCCCAGAGTTTATTTCTGGTCTTGATCAGTTTATTAAATTTGTCCAGGAACATAGGAAACAACCTGGAGATAGGTTCTACTGTCCATATAGGCATTGCGGTAACAACTTGAAAGTCAGCACTGGTGACGAAATCAAAATTCATGTCATGTGCAACGGGATTGTACAAGGCTATACATAATGGCACTAGCATGGAGAGATTTCAAACACGAAACTAGTGGATGTCGATAGCAGTGCTTGTGTGGAAGAAGTTATTGCCTCCGATGATGTAGATGTGACCGAACCAGTTCCAGTAGACATCGTTGATGCAATGCTGGATAGTTGTGGGGTAGAGCACACCGAAACCGATCCACCTCCCATGTTTAGAAACATTGTGCATGATACTGAGAAACCATTATACACATGTTGTACTAAGTTTATGAAGCTTAGCGTTGTGTTGAGATTGTATAAGCTGAAAGCTAACAATAGATGGAGTGACAAAAGCTTCACGTCATTGTTGTCCTTGTTGAAAGAAATGCTTCCTGAAGGAAACGAGCTGCCAATCTCAACATACCATGTAAAGAAATTATTGTGCCCAATGGGAATGGAGGCCAAGAAGATACACGCATGCCCGAATGATTGTGTATTATTTCAAAAGGACTATGTGGATTTGAAAGATTGTCCAAAATGTAGTGCGTCACGGTATAAATTGACGACTTCGGGAGAGTCCAAAACTAGTTCTCCTACCAAGGTGATGTGGTATCTACCTATATATCACGGTTTCAACGCTTATTTGCCAATCCGATGGATGCGAAGAATTTGAGGTGGCATGCAGATGTTTAGAAAAATAATGATGGGATCCTACGACATGCATCTGAGTCTCCACAGTGGAAGAAGATTGATCTATTTTACCCTAAATTTGGTGAAGAAGTCAGGAATCTAAGACTTGGGCTTTGTACAGATGGGATGAATCTGTACGGGACATTGAGCAGCCAACATAGCACTTGGCCAGTCATGCTTGTTATATACAATCTTCCTCCCTGGATGTGTATGAAAAATAAGTATGTTATGATGTCATTGTTGATATCGGGCCCTAAACAACCCGGAAATGATATCGATGTTTATCTTGAACCTCTAATTGATGACTTAAAGAAACTCTGGGGTGAAGGTGTGATGACCTATGATGTTTCATGAAGAGAGACATTTCGTTTGCACGCTATGTTGTTTTGCACTATTAATGACTTTCCAGCATATGGGAATTTGTCTGGATATAGTGTCAAAGGAGCTAAAGTGTGTCCTATATGTGAAGAGAACATTGATTCAATAAGACTAAAACATGGCGGCAAGACTGTATATCTTGGTCATCAAAGGTTTCTTCCAAAATTCCATCTGTATCGTAGGAAGCACAAAGCATTCAATGGATGGAATGAGAAACAGAGTGCACCTAAACCTACACCAGGGGAGGTTGTTTATGAAAGAGTAAAAGACTTTGTCAATGAATTTGGTAAGAGATCACAATGTACTATGGCCACACGGAGTGACAAATCTTTATTCAAAAAGAAGTCAATATTTTGGGATCTTCCTTATTGGAGTTCTTTGACAGTCAGGCATTGTATCGATGTCATACACGTTGAGAAAAATGTCTGTGATAGTGTCATTGGTACTCTGTTGAATATACCAGGTAAGACTAAAGATGGGATAAAATCCAGATTGGACCTACATGAAATGGGAATAAGGTCAGAATTAACAGAATTACGTGAAATGGGAAATCAGAGAACATACCAACCTCCCGCTTGTTACACGTTGTCTAGAAAGGAGAAGAAAGCTTTTTGTGAATGCTTGGTAAATGTTAAGGTGCCATAGGGTTACTCATCCAACATCCGTAGATCGGTATCAATGAAAGATCTAAAGTTGATAGGTCTTAAATCTCATGATTTTCACATTCTAATGCAACAAATATTGCCCGTGGCAATTCGATCTATATTGTCGAATCATGTAAGGTTTGCAATCACCAGACTTTGTTTCTTTTTCAATAGTCTGTGCAGCAAAGTTATTGACCCTGATACTCTCAATACTTTACAAAGAGAAATGGTTGTTACCCTATGTCATCTTGAGATGTATTTCCCTCCTTCGTTCTTTGATATCATGGTACATCTTGTTGTCCACTTGACTAGGTAAGTGAAAATGTTGGGACCAGTTTTCTTGCATTTGATGTATCCCTTTGAACGATACATGAGTGTTTTTAAAAGTGATGTTTGAAACTGTTATCGGTCTGAAGGGAGTATTATTGAGGGTTATGTGGTGAGAGAGGTTATGGATTTTTGCAATGACTTTCTGAGTGGTAATGACAAGAATATTGAGGAGTAATTTGGCAAAGAAATGTTGGGATCACATGTGAAAGTAATCAGCTGTGAGCAGTTGGAACAAGGTCACTTGTATATTTTACACAACATGGACGAAGTGAGTGTTTATATCGAGGAACATACCAATTTCATCAAGATACAATATCCTCGAGTCAATTCAATGTGGCTTGTTATATCGCATAACAAGACATTTATTAAGTGGTTTGAAGATAAAGTCTTACATCAACTATCTCAAATACCAGATGATATTACTAAAACTATCAAATGTCTCGCCTTTAAACCAAAATTGAATGTTATGTCTTATGAAGGGTATGACATTACTGGATTCACATATTACACAAAGCACCAAGATGATAAGAGTGTCGTCCAAAATAGTGGGGTCACCCTTCAAGCGTCGACTATATTTTTTGCAAGTGCAAAGGATAAGAGTCCACATGAAGCTAAAATGTCATATTACGGTGTCATTGAAGACATATGGGAGTTTGACTACATAGATTTCAGAATTCCGCTCTTCAAATGTAATTGGGTTGATAACACCAAAGGAGTTATAGTGGATGAATTGAGTTTCACTTTAGTGAACTTTGAAAAGATTGGCAAGAAGGGTGAACCATTCATATTGGCATCACAGGCAAAACAAGTATTTTATATCGATGATCCTGCAAATGATAAATGGTCAGTTGTTCTTCATGGGAAAAGATAGTTCATTGAAGATCATATAGATGAAGAAGAGTACTATGATAAGTATGATGACTCAAGTCCATTCTCAGTTGGGTTCCCAACACCACAAAATATTGAAGCTAATGATGACTTGTATGTGCGCGGAGATCACAATGAATGATTGTTAATTGATAAACTATTGCAATATTAGAGGCATGCATGTTTATATTTTTTTATATGTTTCATTTTTCAATGTTTCATTTGTATATGTGAACTATACAATGTTTCATTTTTCAATGTTTCGTTATCTTCTAGTTATGTCAAATGCTAAATGTTTGGTTTTTTAATGAAATTTTTAGATGGCTGAGCATGGGCATGATGACCATGATGTCCATGATAAGCATGGTGAGGATACCAATGCACCGCCTCACAATGTAAGTTTTAAAAATATATCATATATTTCTATCTATATGTCCATTTATAGTTATATCATGTAAGTGTGTTTATTTTGTCAAATTTTAGGTTGATGATGCACAAGTACCCTCTGAAGCACTTGAGACACTTGATGTGCAATACCAAAAAGTTGACAAGAGAAGGGGCATCACTATGATGAAGAAGTTAACAGTGCTAAGGGGTAATGGACCCAAACTGGTTGTGGATTTTGATAATGCAGGAAATGCAATTGAAGTGAACCGCAATTCGTTTGTTTCATATCTTGGGTTTGTTACTCGTAGCCATTGTGGTTGTAAGATAGATTCTTGGCATAAAGTTCCTAAGGGGAAGAAATACTTAATATGGAAGGATTTATGTGTGAGTTATTATTATTTGCAATTCTATTTTGTAGATTACTAATTTTTTGGATACTAGTTAATAGAAATTCTATTTTGTAGAGTATATTTGTGTTGGATGAAAAGTTGTATCGTAAATGCATGATGCAATGTTATGGGAGGGTCCTAAGGAACTATAGGACAAATCTCACCTGAGAATACATAAAAGATGGTGAGAAGAGGAAGAATTCAGCCACTGAACAGTGGAACTTCCTGGACCCAGAAGAATGGGACGCATTTGTTGCTTCAAGAAAAATTGATGAATTTAAGGTATTAGGTGTTACTCCCTATTTAATTAATATATGTTGTATTCACCTATTCAAGATTCACCTTTAGTGTTACTAACCAAATCAATGTGCATACTAACTAGGCTATGAGTGAGGCACAAAGAGTAAGGCGTGCACTGAATGTGCATGACCACACAATGGGTCCAAAGGGCTATGTAGGCATTCGTCAAAGACTACAGGTTGAGTGTACTACTCAGTCTACTGCTACTCAGGAAACCTCTACTATAGGTATCGCACCTCTGCCTCATCATGATGTCTGGATAGCTGGGAGGCAAAACAAGAAGGGAGAAATAAAGAAGCCCGCAACTACTGAGGTGGCTGCAAAAATGGTAAAATACAACTCTTAGAGAAATCGTTCAAATATTGATTATTTGTGGTGCTTACTTACTTACCAATTTCTGTTGATGGTGATTAGCGGGAGCTGCACGAGCTGAGGAAACAAGGCAAGTTCATACCTGAGGGCACAAGGGATGAATTGTCAGTTGCTCTGGGTAACCCAGAGCATCCTGGACGTGTTAGGGGTGCAGGCACTGGTGTGGGCATCAAAGCATTTTTTGGATCATCCCAGCGCAAACATGTCCCAAAAGCGGGAATTTCACAAGAAGAGGTAACCTATTCTTTTTTTAGAATGTTACTATAAAAGGGAATTCAATCATCAGAAGCTAATATTTCTTTTATCTATGTATAGGTAGATAAGATGGTTGATAGGAGAGTCGATGAAGTAGTTGATAAGAGAGTCAAGGAAGTAGTTGATAAGACACTCCATGAAGCAATGAGCAAGTGGCAGGAATCTCTGACTGCTACTCATACAGTACCTATGGCGTTCGCTCTACACCTACTGCAGAGGTTGGGAGTAATCATGTAGACCCACCACCTAGCACATCTGTTGTAAGTATTTTTATGACATAGTAGCTAGTCTTTTCAAGATGATATGTTTTCAAGAT
This sequence comes from Alisma plantago-aquatica, assembly GCA_963693085.1. NCBI lineage: Eukaryota > Viridiplantae > Streptophyta > Magnoliopsida > Alismatales > Alismataceae > Alisma > Alisma plantago-aquatica. The sequence continues at coordinate 570,089,665 of OY856411.1, forward strand.
GACATGTATATATGTATATAACATTCTTTACATAAATTTTTAGGGGTTGAAGCCATGCCGTCTAAAAAGTAAAGAATATGTCGTTGTAGAGGCGTCGGCTTACCCATCCCTTCCAGGGAAAATGTTTCATGGGTCTCCATTACCAGATGGTTGGTTTCGTGTGAGCCTGCTACATATATTCCCCAATTGGATAGATCTTCTATTGCCATATGTCCACCCAGATTGTGAAACGCTTGGCGAGGCAGAAGATAGAGTGATATTATGGCTGAAAGCAAATGCCGTCTATACTGAAATTGTATGGTAAATTTACATTACGTTAAATTGTTAGTATGTATATATGAGGTCAATTGATCTAAAATTATATATACATGTTAAAATGAAGTCACCTAGAACATCTAGGCCTCCACCTCCACCTCCTACATTACCAAGTTGGGTTTCACAGGACCTACCTGCCCCATTAGGTCCTAATTGTAGGGGTATGGCAGTATGGTTAGGCGAACATGATATAAATTACTCTATAACTGTTTGTATAGATGCGGATGCTAGAGGTCAATCATACAAAAACAAACTATTTATAAGATATTTTAGAGTTGTTTGGGTATGATTGGCTGAATACATCTACGATAGAGCTATGGATAAGGTGAGATCTTATTTATACATCCATATACCTTGTGTAGGATCCGGTGATCTGGTTTCTTATATATTAATGCATGTGTAATACATATTTTGCAGCTACTTAAACAAGATAAGTGCAGATTTTTCATTTGAACATGTAGGATTTTTTATTACATCTTTGGTTAGTCTAGTATCTAAAGACCCTTCGTCAGTTCAACAATACTGTTGTAATACTTTTACAAATTTTGGTCAAAATAAGAAGACGGTGATAATAGCTCCATTCAATGTGGAGTAAGTTTACTTTGCTTATAATTTAGACTTAAATTATATTTTTATTATGGATTTTGAGTTATTAATTTTTAACTTTTTTACCTCTAGGGGTACGCATTGGGAGTTACTAGTTATTGTCCTCGGGACATTCACTGTCTATTATCTAGATCCTAAGGGGACTAAATTGAATCCAACATATGGACACGCAATGAAAATGGCATTATTCCGGTGAGAAATATTTCATTTTTATATTTGTTAACATCTGTTATTACATTACTATTTAATTATGCAATTTACTATGTTACATTAACATGTAGAGGTTTACATGAGTTCAAAAAAGTTGGAGGAAAGGTCCCCAGGAAAAAAAACCAACCAATAATTTGGGAGAATGAGGAAGTAAGTTCCTGACTCCAATGTATATATTATTTATGTGAACTGTGCTTAGTTATATTTTTTAATATTTTATATGTTTCAATTTATAGTGTTCTACACTAGACAACGGATGGGCATGTGCATACTATGTCAGGCAATTTATGTGCATGATTATCAAACATGCCACGGTGGACATCGATACCATACATGAGGTATTATATATAGTCTCATTAGATAATATGAAATATATCAATCTTATTTATATATTATTAATTATATATATACATCATTCTCTTTGTAGGTGTTTAAAACTGACTGTACTACAGGTAAGGCCTTATCAGATGTACATGCTCCCTATACGACAGAAGAATTAAATAATGTAAGAGAAGAATGGGCAAAAGTCATACAAGTAGTGGGGGTTTTAAAATATAATTGGGATGTTGATAGTGATAATGACTAAAGAATATTTATACATGTGTGAAAGTGAAAATGAATGGAACAGCAAGTTGCTACATGAATGTTTCTACATGTGTGAAAGTGAAAATGAAAGGAACTACATGTTGCTACATGAATGTTTCTACATGTGTGAATGTGAAAATTAAATAGAGCTACAGGTTACTAAATGTGTGAAAATTAATCTTGTTAATTTTACAGGTTTGTGGCATGTTGTTGCCTGATATTAATAGATATTGTAAACCTATAGTTCAGAACTGAACTGTAGGTTCTGCATCTTGTGACCAGTCATACAGCAGGCCTGCAAACTGATAAGAAAAAAATCAAAACACAGGCATCGGTTATTAGTATAAAACCGACAACAAAGACATACATCATCGGTTATTAGTAAAAACCTGACGTCTATGTGGCTAGGTACCACGGTCATGCTGGAAAGCTGGACCATGGGGATATGGTATTGGTTAATAGAAAAAAACTGCCACCTCATGTGATATGGCGTTGGTTATTACTACGAAACTAACGCCTATGGTGCCCCTGCTGGCGCCCTTTTTGTGGCGCAAAGGGTTCTGACATCGGTTTCCCTACTAATAACCGACACCTATAGTGCCCTTGTTGGTGCCCTTTTTGTGGCGTGAAGGGTTCTGGTGTCAGTTTTGCCACTAATAATCGATGTCTATAGTGCCCCTGTTGGCGTGTTTTGGGTGGCGCGAAGGGTTCTGGCATTAATTTTTAAACTGATGCCTAAGGATTCACCTTTTAGTGTCACCCACATATGTGTCGCTTTTTAACCGTCACCAAAGGCCTTAAATAACTGACACCAAAGGTCGGTTTTGTACTAGTGACATAAGGAATATTCATTGATCAACGATCAAACTAATATAAGAGGCATGCATTCTACTTTTTATATGATAGATGTGCATGTTATATTCTTTATTATGGTTTATATGTTTCATATACTACATGTGTATTTTACATTCTTTATCACTTATATTTCATTCTTTGACTATTTTTAATATGACAGTTTTAGATGGCTTCTGACTGTGAGGATGAGCACCGTCAGAATGAGCACCCTAACAATGTGCACCATGAGGATGAGTCTAGTGTAAGTTGTATTATTTTTCTATATAGATGTGCATTTATATTCTTTATCGCAGTTATCTAACTTACATTGTTATCACTTATATGTGTTTCTAAAAAATTTTAGGATGAACAGCCTAAGGATGTGCACTGTGAGGATCTTGTCGGGTCTGTCGAAGAGCAGTGTGATCATGCACGTGAAAGAAGCATCGCTTTGAAGAATAAGTTAGTATCGCAAAGGGGTAAAGGTCCAAAGTTGGCCATTGAATTTAATGAAACGGTCAATCCTATTGGGGAGAATCATAGTTCTTTCAAGCAATATACATGGTTACTACTTGTAGAAAAGTGGGTATGATAATAGAATCTTGGCATAAAGTTAATCGTGCCCTAAAGACCTCATATGGAAGGACATAGTTGTGAGATATTCTATTTTCTAAAGATGTTCATAAATTTACTTTTAAAATATGTCATTAAGTATATAAACTTTTGTAGAGCATCTTTGACTTTGATGGAAAATTGCATCATAAAAATGTGTTGCAACGTTCTGGGAGGATATTTAAGAATTATAAGACAATCTGACAAGAGAATACATAACAAGTGACAAGAAGAAGAAGCTCGCCACTGAGCAATGGATCTATCTTGATAAGAACATGTGGGAAGCATTTGCTTCTTCAAGATAAACTGATGAATTCAAGGTATTATGCCTCCTTTATGATGCATTCTTATAACTAATCAGATGAACTCAATGTATTATGTAATTAAGATATGTTCTCGATTAACCAAGCTTTACGCAATGCTCAAAAAGAAAGGATTGCGAAGAATATGTATGACCACGAGTAGGGTCCAGGTGGCTACTCCTGGTATCTCCAACAGAGACAGCAAGCATCTTCTACTGAGAAGCATACTTATGGGTCTATTGAGTCTTCTACTACTCATGTGCCTCTATCTTGCCATGAGACATGGATAGATATAGGGACAAGCGCTATGGAGAAATACCCAACCCCACAATCATTGAGGTGATAATAAAAGTGATAAAATTCAACTCTCAAAGTGCATCTTCATTTTTTACATTGATTGTTATGTTTTACTAACCAAGTACTATTGGTGATGATTAGAGGGAACTCTACAAGAAAATAAAAAACTTAAGTTCATCCCTGAGGGCTAAAGGGATGAATTGATAGTTTCTCTGGGTAGTCTAGAGTATCCCAACCGTGTTAGGGAAACCGGTATGGTGTAGGTATAAGATCCTTTTCTGGAACATTATAGAAAAAATGCATATTTTTCAAGAAAGGCGGATTGTTATAAGAGGAGGGGACATGATTTCAAAGAGAAAAGAAAAGACAATGAGACAGTTTCAAGCTTCTAAGTCTCAACCTCCTCAGACAGTACCTCAGTTGCACCGCTCTTCTTATGAGGTGGACTCTCCTCACATAGAGATGGTTGGGAGTAATCACTTGAACCTGCTAGGCACGTCATTTGTAGGTTTTTTTTATAATAATCTTTTAGGTGAATTTATAATATGTTGTGTTTGGGTATATATTATATTATATACAAAATTGTAGGCATTGAGATCATGTTGTCTTGCATTACTGGAACCTAAATGTTATGTCGTCGTTGCATTGGGTGACGCTTTGACACCCTTCCAAGTACCACAATTCATAGTGCTCCAATACCCGATAATGTGGTTCATGTGACTATCAGGCTTGCTTACCTAGCTTGGAGGCAGACACGACTACCATATGGCCATCTTGACCATGACATGATAGGAGATGCAGAAGGTAGTGTGGTGGTGTGGCCTAAATTCAAAGTTATCTATGAGAATGTATGATAAATTTACAATGTACTTGTATTTGTAATTCCTTTCTTTTTGTGTACATAATTAGCAAATGATATGAGAATACATGTATATTATAGTACCTAATAATCCCCCCACAGTTTCTCCTCCAGTTCTTCCTCAATTACCTATAAATTATAAATGAATATTGGAATTACTAGGTCCTAAGTGTAGGAGGTTGGAACTATGGTTACATAATTTAGAATAAGGGTAGACTATGATGGTTTGTATATAGAAGGATACTACAGGTCAAGGTCACGGTACTATTGTATTATTAAAAATATTGTGGATCTGTTTATTTATGATTAGTTGTATACAACCGTAATAGAATTTTAGATATGGTGAGATCTTATGGCTAAATACCTCGTTATATGTATGTAAAAATATATGGAAGAAAAATTCTTATATAAAAATCCATACATACATGTCATGAAGCTACTTATATATGGTATGCAGACGGTTCACATTAACTAATGTGGCATTTCTAGTTTCAACATTGACTAGTTGTGTAGAAAGAGATCTAACATGTGTTAATGATTACTGCTCTGCCACATTTAGATATGTTGATATTGTAGGTAAGATTTTGATTATATCTACTTTCAATGCTAATTAAGTTTTGGGCACTTCATTTATAATTTTAAACTATGAATTACATTTCATTGTGGAATTTTAGTATTCTTTTATTTTCCTTCTTTTCACTCAATAATAAGCATTGGGAATCGTTGGTAATTGTCCCTGAGATTCTATCTGTGTATTATCTAGATCATTTGGGTAAAAAAATAGAGAGTGGCTGACACACAATGAAAGTGGCATTAGTAGCGTAAGTAATTCTTTTATTTGTAAACATATACTAATGCCAGCATCCTTACATAACTATTTACTAATTTAATAAAAGGTATCACATTAACTTATAAGGGTATAAAAGCATTCAAACATGATGGATGAAAGGTAATAGAGATTATTAACTTTGAAGAATGTTAAGGTAGTGTTATGACTTCAATACATCTATATGCTAACTATGCTTACATAACTATAAATGTATATTGTCCTATACAAGATAATAATTGGGCATGTGGATACTGCATGATGTAGTATACAGACTCGATTGTCAAATAGGTGTTATAATACATCTATTATATATAAAAGATAATATATTTAGTCTAAATCATCATACGTAAATAGTCTCATTTGATAATACAAAAAAAATCAATTTGAAGTCATGAATTATGTCATTCTCATTATAGTTGTTTGACATGATAAAGCCCTATACAAAAGAATAAATAGATGAGATATGAGAAGAGGGAAGCAATCCCTCGTTAAGGAAGTCAACTTTGTATTTGATTGAAATGAAATTTGAGCTTTTTTAAATTTTGATGTCATTATATATATATGATTGTTATAACTTTCTGTAACTTTAAATTTGGTGCAAGTGAATTGTTGGTGCATATGTGAATGATGTGTGTATATATGCATATGTGTGTGAATGAATGTGAAAAGGAATGAATACAATGAAAATTGCATTTGCACATGTGATGAGAATGGAATTAGAGAATGAAATTGCATGTATGCTTCTTAATTGTGTATTATATGAGAATAGAATTAAGTGTTGATGAGAATGGAAATGCATGTGTGTGAAAAAAATGTGTTGATGTGGGATCTTGTATGCATTTATTATTGTAGATTTTGTAGGTATGTTGGCATGTTGTTAAGTTGAACAAAAGTTGGAATTCACAGTTCTAATAAATTGTAGGTTCTGCATCCTGCTGAATAATCAGACAACATGTGTGTAGAACTGTTATGTAAAAACCATACATGTGACGTCAGTTGCTATAAAATAAAATCGAAGTTATAGATTCATGTCGTCAGGTTTCCACCAAAATCTACGACACAGCTGTCCTGATTAGTTTAAATTTTAGCTGATAAGGATTACAATGTCAGTTATTCTAGACAGATCGATGATGATGATTTGATTTGTACCATCAGTTCCTTTGCATCAAATCGACGACATGGATCAGTGTCGTTGATTCCATTATGTTGAACCAGAGACTATAATTCCAAAAAAATGTTATCATTATTGTGGATATCGCTCTATGTCATTGCTTTCTATTCTCATTGCAACTGATATTGGCATTGTGTCATCAATATTAGCTTACCTAAAAAAACAATGCAGAATGTCTTTAGTAGTAGTGTCACCCACTTAGGTGGTTGTATAAAACCACATCATAGGCCTAATGTAACTGACCGCTATAGATAGTATATGTACTAGTGAAGGGAGTTGTGGAAGAAAATTTTGATGCTTCTTCATCCATTAAAAGGGGAGAAAAAGCTCAAAAATAGATAGAGGTTTATCCCTTGGTGTTGCCCTTTGTTGGAATTATGGATGGGGAGTTCACACTATGGATATATATATGAACAAATACTAGATATACTTCTTGTTGGTCAAGCCTCCTTACCATAGTGGTATATGTTAGGCCTGATATAGATCTATGCTTTTTGCATCATATGGGTTGCTTTTCTAGTCATATATACTAATGGTTTCAAAGTTGACATCATAGATTACAAGGGCCAACTTTTGACCAGCTACAAGTTCACATACTTAGTTGGGATGTCTCCTCTGGTGTGTGGCATGTACGATATTGGGATGCACAGTTTAAAGTATTGCTAATAGGTTTCAAGATGCATGATCATACAATGGTTGCAAAGGTTCAATAGATAGAATTTTGTTTTGTAGTCTTGAGATCCTTTAACATGTATTTGAGTGTGTGTAATGTGTTTTGGATTTGTAGTCCTTTCGGACTGTGTTTTTTCTCCCTGTGTATATACATGCCCCACGTCTTTCATAAATTAGAATTCTCAGCTTGGAATTGAATAGGTATCAATACATTATAGCTTATATGCATGTCCTGGTGGGGTTTTAGTTGTTCACTCCACATTAGGAAACACTTTGGGTATCAACGAGGATCCATTTAAGATGGTTGGAGTCCACTCATATTAAATGAGTCATTTTCAAACTCTAGTTCGTTGAGAACAAAAAATCACTAGTCACAAATTGTTTTAGCATAACCCTAGCTTTAGTCAAACTATACATTGACCAAATAAGGATTCAATTCAAGTGTGGGTTTTATTTTAGGGGTAAAATATTGGATCAAAGTGCAACAACCACCTTGGTCAAGATATAGTTCAACCAATACCTAGTCCGATCAAACTTGAAGTTCGATTGGGCTATATAGATGTCCTAGAGTTACTTAATGATCCATTCTTCTACCATTTTATCAAACTGCACTTGGATCAGTTTCATGCTTGGTCAAAGTATAGTTCGATCAATACTCAAATTAGACAAACTTGAATTCCAACCAAGTTATAGATTGTATCATTCATATCTATACTATATAGGAAAGCCTGTTTGGGGGGTTTGGTGCAATATTCACTGTCATTCTTGTGAATTGTGTAGTGGTCCTTAGCATTGTATTAAAAACATCTCTTACTTAGTTATATAAAAACATTTTGTCTCTGCAATTTTCACATGCTAGAAGGGTCGACTCTTCGCACCGCCTCCTTATTATCTGGTTTGTAGGGTTTTGCAAACTAGAGGAACGGGGGAGACAGTTCCTTCGGCAACTGGAGCGGCGTAAGAAAGGAAGCAAAAGAATTATCGGTGGTAATCTCAGGTAAACATTGGATGTACCATTTCATTTTCCACTCACCCTCGATCAGTTTCCGCAATAGCTCTTCTCCCTGGATAACACATTTTTGTTATCTGCGCTCGTCTCCTTCGAGCCATCACCGCAATTGCTCATCCACCTTGCCAGCACCTGCACGGGGTCTGCGTTGGCGATTTCTTAGAGTCTTGCTCTTTGTTTTCCAACAAGGATCGTCTCCTTGAAGTCACAACACAATTTCTATTTGTAGTTGAATCCTTGTGAAGCGGACAACTTGTGCATGTATTTGATTCCGGTCTCTTTCTTCCTACCTATTTTGTGGATGTTTGGCATTTTCTATGTTGAATTTATTTTGTTTTCTTTCTATTGCATGTAACTATATGATGTGCTTCTTGTTATGCTACACTTAGATTAGTTATTGGATCGATAGGGAAAGTGACAACTGCCATAAGAGGAAAAGGCCTACGTCCTGGAGTACAAGAGGTATATCTACATTTAACCTTAACTAAAACTGCATTATATAATGATTTATTCATGTGCACATATTTGTGGAAGGTTCTAACCTTTTGTAGTTAACTGCTTGCAAATTTTATACAGATGATTTTACACTTCAGATAGAGGTAGTCATCCATTTCATTCCACATGTAGTCTTTTTTCTAACTCTCTGTAGAATGCATTGTTTCTTATCCATGTACTCACAAGTGTCATTTTCCCAAGGTAATAATGAAGTACAAGATAAAAAGAACTTGGATTTTCAACCTATTTCCATTGTGCCTAGGCGCACCTCTTATATCTCTATAGTTGTAAATGTTGAATGATTGATGTTGCAAATTATCAGTTTTAATCTGGATCGTACCCATAGGGAATCCACTATCAAGAGCCAGGATTTTCTTAACCTGGTCCAATATACATAAATAGAAGCATTATAAGCAAATATGTCTAGTGAAATTTTAGACTTTATAAAATGTGTACAATATTCAATTTGTAGGTCTTAGATCTTGCATTCCAAAATTTGAAAACATGCATGTTAGTATTTCTTTCGTAGCATATGGTTATCCATCCAATTATGGATTCCAATTGGTCCACTTCTTTAATAGAAATGCCCCCTTTTCTGAGTACGGTATATCTCATTTTAAAAGGAAGTTTTATCTGGTAATTTTTTTCAATGAAGTACATCTAATGAAATTAAATAAATGGAGCATGAACACGTCTATTTTTTTCTTTATCTCTTTGCCTTTGGTTTTAGTTTTTTTTGTTACTTTCCTCAGAGATTTCAGAATAGTTGAATCCAGATCTTGCTTTAATTGAATTCAAGTATTGGTTCCTTTAGGGCCATCCTTCTTATCCTGTTGGTTAATTTGGGTTCATCCATCATGTCTTACCAGATATCTCCTGCTTCATCACTTTGATCACTTATTTTTTTCTCCTTCCTCTATTGAAGGTTAAAATATCAACTGTGTTTGTGTTAATAAGGGAATGAGGAAAAAAACTAGTTTTTGATATCTTTTTGTGTCTTGATTTGGCTCATCTCTTTTCTTTAGTGATTTCATAATGGGTCTGGATTATTTTCTAATATATACTATATATGAAAGCCTGTTGAAGGTGTCCAATGTAATATTCACCAACATTTTTCAGATTTACATAGCAGTCATTGGTTGTGTGTAGAGAGTCAACTAGACATTTAATTGAGTAGTTCTCTTTTAATGTATTATATTGAAAATGTTGTGAGTACTATATATATATAGAGAGAGAGAGAGAGCATAAATAATTACATAAATAACATGCTATGAATTGAGGGGAGTCACCAATAAGAATAAGTGAATTGTCAATGTGCCGGAGAAGGGAAATGTGTGTAATTTGCCATTCAGGGTGTCCAATGTAATACTCACCAATATTTTTCAAATTTACATAGCAGTCCTTGGTTGTGTGTAGACAGCTTGTGAGAGGTGTCCAATGCAATATTTACTAGAAGCAACTATACAGAAAATCTAAAGTAGACATGACATAAATTACCTACGATATGTCAATTTTTTCTTGTGAAATGTGTTACTTTATCAAATGTATAGAGATGTTTGTATTCATGTTTATTTGTGGATGTACACATAATAATATCCAGTAAAATGGCCAAATCTCCATTTTAACATGTCAAAATTAAATTGATACCACCTATGTGATGGCACGTCTTGATATCGAATTTTAATAGAAGCAGCAAACAGAATATGAAATGAAGTATATTTTGGATTCCTTTTTATAAAGAAGATCTTATTGAGTGGCTATAATAACACATCTATCATTTCATTTTTTTTTACCTCCTATAATTTGAATTTTAGGTATATTATTTGTAGTGTCCACTACACAATTGTCTAAAATTCATTTCGAGTATCCAATTTTTAATTGAATATTAGGTTATTTTGTACTTTTCCTTTATATATCAACAAAAATATTCTATTACTAAACATAAAATAACATTATAATTAGCTAATTATTTTGAACTTTTTTGTAATAGGTTGAAAGTTGGTTTCACTCATGGCAAGCTCATCTTCTCAAGGTTTGTATTTTTAAAACTTACATATTTTTGTTAGTACAAAAATCATCTGTGAAGCATGTCCAATAGTAGAATTTTTCCATTGAAATCTTATTGTAGAATTTTCATATGTAAGTTAATGGTTTATTATAAATAACAAAAATAAATGTAATAAATATATTTACATTGGTTATAGGTGATTGTAATCATGAAAGAAGTAGAAAGCGTTTACGGAGTTATCTATCAGATGCTAGGATTCCACAAATAGATCGAAGTAACTTCCATACAAATCTACATATACTAAAGTAAAAGTAATATTTAATTATAAATGATGGGTTACACACATGCAAATTTCAAAGAACGACATTACTTATGATTTCCTTCAAGTATTTGCATACATTGTGGTGCACACATGCGGTTTGAGGAAAGAATTATAAACAAAGGTGATCAGATTCCACATTTTCATTCATGTTGTTGGGATGAAAATTTTAAATTTCCAATGTTGCACTATATCCCCTCTTACCTTGATGATTTACTGAAAGGAAGTTCTAAGAAAGACATTATCACAAATACATTCACCAATATAATAATGATTTTGTTTTCACATCGATGGGTGCATTGCAAGACTCATCAATTATTGATGGTAGAGGTCCTTATAATTTTCAAATTCATGGACAAATTTATCACCTTATTGGTTCACTTTTACCTTCTAATGATAATCAACCTCCATATTCTCAACTTTATGTATATGATACGGAGCATGAAGACATCAATAGGTGTAATGTGTTTTCCAATAATAAAGAATACTCCAAAGTGAATACATCTATGATTATTAGATTGCAGAAAATGATTAATGACATAAATCATTATGCTATGATATTTTGTTCTGTTAATCAGTGGATACAAAATAATTCTATCAATGAACTTTCATTACGTTTGATTGCTAGCAGAAATAATGTTAATGCTCAATATTCATTACCTACTGTGAATGAATTGGCAATGTTAGTTGTTGGTAGAGATGAAGGAATTTCTTAATGTAGAGACAGTATTCTCTGTCTAAAGGATAACACTTTAAAAAGAATTAATGAAAAATATCTTGCTTATATGCCATTGCAATATCCATTACTTTTCCCATATGGTGAGGATGGTTGGAGACATGGGATTCAATGTAATCAGTGGAAGTAACTGTAAACGGAAAACATTCAGCATTCTAGAATTTTATTCATATCGATTGTATGATTGTGATGTTGAAAGAAATAATGCTTTACTTAGATGTGGAAGGCTTTTACAATAGTTTATAATTGATGTTTATGTCTGCATTGAATATGATCGTTTATCATGGTATAAAAACAATCAGGATAAATTCCGAGTAGATGCATATGCCTAAATCAAAGATTCATATTCTTCTAAAATTAATAATGTAATGAGTATAGGAAAACGTATTATCTTTTCGGCATTATTTATAGGAGGACCACGATATATGAAACAAAATTTTTATGATGCAATGATTTTATGTGCATGGGCAGGTCCACCTGATCTTTTCATAACATTCACATGTAATCCAAAATTGCCTGAAATACATGAATATATCCAACATTTTGGTGAAAAATCAAGTGGCGGTCAACCAGATATTGTATCTAGAATCTTTAATATTAAGCAAAAACAATTAAAAGATGATATTATCAAGAAGTAACTATTTGGAAAAGTAATTGTAGGTATGCATATTTATAGTCATTATTTTATTAATATAATATAATGATTTTTTTTATTTAGATCTTTCAGTTATAGAATTCCAAAAATGAGGACTTTGATCACTCTTGATCATCACAGTAAAATTAGATTTGCAGAACATGTAGACCGCATTATTTCAACTGAGATACCTGATATTCATGTCGACCCTTTGGCGTATGAAATTGTTTGCAGATGTATGATTCATGGTCCTTGTGATGTTTACAATGAAAACTCTCCTTGTATGTTTAAAAAAAAGATGCAGTAAATTATATCCAAGAAAATTTAACAAAACAACTACTTTCGATTCAGATGGTTATATGATATACCGAAGAAGAAATAACGGGAGACAAATCACTTTGAACTCAGTAAGTATAGATAATCATTGGATTGTACCTCATAATATTTATAAATAAATATGATGCACATATAAATGTAAAAATATGTAATCATGCACAAGCTATTAAGTATCTATACAAGTACTTACATAAAGGCCACGATAAGACCTTTATTTAAATGGGAATGAGACAAGTGTTGATGAGATAGCTACCTATCTAAATTGTCGATGATATATATCTGTTTTTGAAGAATCATGGAGAATATTTGATTTCCATATTCATCGCCGTAGTCCTTCTGTCTTACATTTAGATATACATTTGCCTAATGAAAAATCATGTAACCTTCATAGATGACGAACCAATTGAAAGTGTAATGAAACGACCATTTGTTAAAAGATTGTGTTGACTGAATGGTTCTAAACAAATACAAATACAAATATTTCTAAAAATTTGACATATGTAGAATTTCCACAACAATGGACATGGGATAGCAATAAAAAAAATTGGTCAATACGTAAGGGTGTTTTTTCAATTGGCTGACTACCCCATGTTAGTCCATGTGTTGGAGAATTGTATTACTTAAGATTATTACTGTGTAAAGTTCCTGGTGCAAAAAAATATACATAATTAAAAATAGTGAATGGTTGTCGATGTAATAATTTTAAAGAAGCATGTCATGAGATGGGTTTGCTATCAGATATGTCTGAATGGGAATATGCTTTCATTGATGCTATTACATGGGCCACAGCTTGGCAACTACGCCATTTATTTTGTTCTCTATTACTATGCATTGAAATAAGCAATCCAAAAAAGATATGGAATGATTACTGGAAATATTTAACTGATGATTTTAGAAATAGAATTCCTATTGATTCTAATATGTCAAAACAAATAGATGATGAATCAGATTTGAAAAATAAAGGGTTACTACACATTGAAGAAATCTTGAACAAAAATAGAAGGTCTTTAAAAGACTTTGTTGGGTTTCCATTGTCAATACTCTTAGATGAAAGATTATCAGATAATAGACTAATTCGTGAAGAGTTGATGTATGATCTTATAAATTTATGTGTTGAATTTAATGAAAGATATAAGAAGTTAAATACGAAACAACTTCTAATTTTCAATGATATCATCTGATCATGCTACTCTCATATCGATTCATTTTTCTTTGTGAGTGGCAGTGGAGGTACGGGGAAAATATTTTTGTGGAATACATTGGCAGCAAAATTGCGAAGTGATAGAAAAATAGTTTTAGTTGTTGTTTCATCAGGAATTATAGCACTATTATTGTCAGGTTGTCTTTAGGTATACTTTTTAATTTTAAAATTTTATTTCTATTGTTATAATCATTTTTATGCACTTTTTCTATATAATTGTCTTAGAAGATTGTATCTGCAAAATATTCATTGTTTTTTCAATTATTAAGTGGTCATTCTTTAAGCACAATTTGTAAAATTCATATGAGATATACATTCTAAACTTCATGTACGTTTTTTCTCCTTAATTTAGTTCTATCTAATTAGCCAATCGGTGATACGTACTTTTCTTTAAAAACTCACAAAAATATCTACAAACAATCAACTAAAATTTTATTTAAACATGCATACTTCCATTACCTTTTCAAAGTATCTCATGTTCCAGACTTTAGTTCACACATGATGAAAAACTTTATTTTTATCAGGAAGAAAGGACACGTCTAATGCAGCTATCCACATTTAGTTTTTTTGAAAACCAAATTATATTTGCCCTATATACAGTCCTAACTAATTTTCTTTCCTTAACAATATTGTATTACAATGAGAAAATATTCATATCAGCCCTTACAAATAATGATTCTTGATGTTTCACCTCCCTCCTTCATACTACTACTTCTCTCAAAAAAATTGTGGGAGGATAGAATAGAATCTTAAAACTCTTTATTATTCACCCCATCTTTTTCCTATACGCTAAAATGAAACCAATACAAATATTCATCATTCTACTCACAACATTATCACACTTCTGATTGTAGATCTTTTTTTATATAAACATTTAGATATAGCTAAATATATACTATAAATTTATAAAAAACAATCTTTATATTAAAGCATGTAAATTATCCATACATCACTAAGAACATAATATCAAAACATATACATCTATGACCTCAAACAAATAAATTTAAAAAAGCTATTGTTTACAATCATAACGTTTAATATGAAAAACTCAGAACAATCTATATATAACTTATTATTAACTTTAATTTAACTGACAAATGATCATCACTTTCAGATCAAAGGCATGACTCTATTTTAATAAGTTAATATAGGAGAGTCATGCTACCTTTTGGAAGAAACCTACTGGAGTCGTTTTTGTCTGGTACGTGTTCTTTTTTCTGTATCATTAAACATTGTAGTGTATAGTTCATAATAGTTACAATACAATTTATTTTTATTTATTGCTTAGTCTAGTACTTTGTTACGTTTGGCGTTTCACTATGCTGATGGTTAGTCGTTTATGAGTTAGAATAATATTTTCAACATACAACGAACATGTAGATGACTCTTCGGTCAAATTCCTTTTCACCATCTACGACGATTTCTTATATCACGCATTGAGAAGTTGCACATTACAAAAGATTCATGTTAGTGAATATGAAAATCGTCCTATTCGTTTTATTTGTAACTGTAACCACTGTTCTAATTAGATCCGCACATTCTGTACTTGTTATACGGTGGCTTTTACCTCCACTTATCGATTTTTTTATACTTTGAATGTAACTATGACCTGTACGAGCTCACTACATTTAGCTCCTCACGTTAATAAATGATAAATCGCCATCGGTGCTTGTATAGAATGTATATATCATACCATACACACTCGCGGGTTATTACTGTATTGCCTTGTAAAATTTTGTTTTCCAGATTTAACTCAGTTCTACTACCAGTATATTTCATATTCAATTAGGAAAGTCCTATACTCCCAACATCCATCTGCACACATCTTCATGCCCTTTCTTAAAACCATCACTTTAAATATTCTGAAATTTAAATATATGTTGCTGTTTTCTAACAAATTTAGTACCTTTATGATTTGGATCTATACAGTCACTCAATTTAATACTATAGATGATGATTACGCATGTTATTTCTAATTTTATCTTTAATTCTCTCATTTACAGAAACTAGCCGCTCATGTTTCCATTTTCGGAAGGATTTTCTAAGCTCCATTGTTCATTTAAATCATTTCTAGCCTCTCCGGAAAGTCTCGTGATTTACAAGAGTTCTACCAGTCCCTAATTAGGCATCTTTTGCAAGCACATGAATTAAATTGTTGCCATTTGAGAAAGAAAAAGACAAGTTAACTATCTCTATCACTACTAGATACTGTATCAAAAGTTTGCAGAGCAATTTTAGCTAGGATATCACTAATTTGCTCTCCAGTTAGATGTTTTATCTAGACATTACGTGGCACACATATAAGTGCTAGCCGGCCTACATAGCTATGGATATGATCGTAGCTTTGATTGTATTCCATATTGATGCAATGTGTTTCGATGATAATAGTTGGGATACCCTCTTGCACTGCAATCAACATGCCTTGCCTCAACCGTCACAGGCAATTGACAAAATCACACATTCTCATGACATTAGATTTACATTTTGCCTCAAAATCAGGCAACTTTGTTAGCCGAGTGTAGGTGCACAGATGCACTCTGTTAGGGTTAATTGACTGAATTGAGCTGGTGTTGCTGGTTAGAGTTGAGCTGCTATGTCTATGTAATGTGGATCCAACCCAGATGGCTACGGGGTTATAGGCTAAATGAAGTAGGCTCTAGGTTAAATAAAAGGTGGGTTGTTAGCTAAAAAGGCATCGTTTCATTGTAGATTTTACTGATGTAAATAAAGTGGATGGTACTGGTTAGCTAAAACCCTCAGCTGATTTTACTTAATTGGTAATTTCTTTGCTGATGTAATAATGACTGAGCTATATTTCTTCATAGAAAAGTTTCCAGACAACAACTGGAATATGTAAACACATTGTTATAACAATGTGCTAACAACTATGTAACTTCAGTTTGTTCTAGAGAGTTAATCTTGGATTATGTCTCAATGATACTCTAAATTTTATCACCAAAAATCACTTTAAATCATGTTAATTTGACCTTAGATTTTATTTAGTAGTTTAGCCGAACAACTCCATTGACAATGACACTTTTACGGTTAACAACTACCACAAGCAGCCAATCCCAATACATGGGGCTTTATGCACATTCGATCTATATTCTAGATCCCCACCTCCATGTTCCATAGATGGGTTCTACCCCAATTGAGTTGATACTGTATAAAAAGCTTGCAGACCAACTTTAGCTAGGATATCACTAATTTGCTCTCCAGTTAGATGTTTTATCTGGACATTACGTGGCACACATATTAGTGCTAGTTGGCCTACATAGCTATGGATATGATCGTAGCTTTTATTTTTATTCTTTTTCACACATGAATACATGAAGCTTTTCAGATTGCCTAATTAGGATACGAATCTTTGTATCTGTCAACCATTCAATTCAATTTTTAGAATAGTTGCCTTGGTCGGTAGATATAGCTCCTATCTCCCATCTACTTGCAACAATTCTACCTCACATTTACACATGGCTTGTGGGTGCCTATTTTTAAAATTTTCAGTTCCATTAAATTCTGAACTACTGTCTTTTATTTTGAATCATTGTTTGTTCACTCTAAAAGACAGAAATCAGTAGGTCTCTCTTGTAAAATTTCATTTGCCACTCAGTTCTACTACCAATATCTTTTATATTCAATTAAGAAACTCCTATACTCCCAACTTCCATCTGCACCATCTTTATGCCCTCTCTTAAATCCATCACTTTGAATATTCTGAAATTTAAATATGTCAAATGCATATTACTGCTTTCTAACAAATTTAGTACTGTTATGATTTGGATCTGTACAGTTACTACATTCAATTGTTTATTCTATGCTATGTATCTATATAGTTTTGGATATGTGTTAGTCTATAACTTCATTTTCTTAGGATTTTACATTACGTAACTTTATCTTGTGACGCGCATATGTTACTGACGTTTTTATTCTGGTTTCTACATTTTTTTTAGAAAAAAGAACTCAAAGATGATAACTCTTCAGCAATTTGGCAAACTTACAATCAATCAAAACAAGCCAGCAATAGCTGCTACTTATATTAGGCCTCGCTGTATATAACAAATGTTCCTTTTTGGTGTAAAGAAAGGCTCTTACAAAGCCATGTTACCTCACCTTAGGTTGTAAAAATAACTATGCTTATGTATATATATATATATATATATATATAGAGAGAGAGAGAGAGAGAGTCAGGCTAGAATACACTCGAGTGTACAGATCGCACGGATACACTCAAGTGTGTTTGCATATCAAGACTAGTTTTTGCAAAATGTAAACCGTTGATCTTCACCGTCATACTATAACTAGGCTACATACAAATTTTGAACCCATTTGGATGAGTGTAACTCACTCATCCAAGGGCAACAAAATCAACGCGCGAAACTAATTTGAAATGCATAATTTTTGCGGTCTTCATAACATGAGCTATTCATATCCAAATGTGCTCAAATTTTATGTATGAGTTGTTCACGAGTTGTTTAAGAAGATCAACGGATTAGATTTTCAAAAAAAATATTGCATCATAGAAAACTACTTGAGTGTATTCCGCTCCGGATACACTCGAGTGTATTCTAGCCTGACTATATATATATATATATATATATATATATATATATATATATATATATATATAGTCAGGCTAGAATACACTCGAGTGTATCCGGAGCGGAATACACTCAAGTAGTTTTTCATGATGCAATATTTTTTTTGAAAATCTAATCCGTTGATCTTCTTAAACATCTCGTGAACAACTCATACGCAAAATTTGAGCACATTTGGATATGTATAGCTCATGTTATGAAGACCGCAAAAAATATACATTTCAAATTAGTTTCGTGCGTCGATTTTGTTGCCCTTGGATGAGTGACTTACACTCATCCAAATGGGCTCAAAATTTGTATGTAGCCTAGTTATAGTATGACGGTGAAGATCAACGGTTTACATTTTGAAAAATATAGTCTTGATATGCAAACACACTTGAGTGTATTCGTGCGATCCGTACACTCGAGTGTATTCTAGCCTGACTATATATATATATATATATATATATATATATATATATATATATATATATATATATATATATATATATATATATATATATATATATATATATATATATATATATATATATATATATATACACACACACACACACACTATGCATATCTAACTTGCGTCATCTTTGGTTCATTTCAAACTTCCCATTTTGAAAGCATACATTCATTTTTATTCTTTTTTGCTTCTATTTAAACTAAAATTTGTGTGATTCTCCAACCCGTGCATAGCACGGATTTCTGCCTAGTACTTATAGAATTTGAGAAAATAATATTTGTATCTTATTTACTGGCTCTAATAGCAATGCGAGTACATGAGAAAAGTCTGGCTTACTTACTCTAATATGATTACTAACTAGTAAATAACACTACGTCATTATTCACTAAAATACAGAGATCCAATTTCTGCGATTGTGGGTCCCTGGATTTGCCGTCTTTTGTCCTATTAGAGCTGAATTGTAAGTTGGAAAGATATGAGACGTGCACAGTCCCTTACCACATACAGCAAACAGTTAAGGGAAAGTAACAATTGTAGGATTATAAATGACTTTAACGGATATGTAATTCCCACCGTTGTATATGTATTCTTACATAATTACTCCTAAAAAGTAATGGTTGTGATGTATAACAAATTGCATAACTTCACATATATTTCTGACTTGTAGGCTCACGGCTTATTCCTCCGTACTAAAAGTGTTTATCTCACACAAACGCACTCCTTAATTTGTAATTTAAGGGGCCTTTCGCCCCCGCCATTATGATTACAGGGATTCATGTACAGATTTTGTGTAAGATTAATAGCCCATTATATCATTCGGGAATTGATCCGGTACTTCCGCTCACAAAAAAACGACATTCTGAGTCCCGCCGTGAACGGCGACAGTGAGAAAGCACGCCTGCAGCCTGGGATCAGCCCTTTTGCGTGGCTACCTACTGCGCGGAACAATACATATCATACTAATTCAATTTTCATGTTAACAAGTTAGACCTAGCAAAATTTGATATGCTCATTCGATGTTATATGGACAAATCCAAATCCGGCCTGAAACCCAACATTCTTATATGGGTCGGATATGGACTGATATTTTTCAATTTTATTCGGGCCCGAACCCGACCCGTGGCCCGCTTTAAAATGTGGGTTTGAGTTTGGGACAGACAAAACTCGGTATAACCCGGCCCGATGCTCATCCCTAAATATGGCACTTCTGACTACGATGGAGATAAATCACACGTCATTATCCAAACAAGATCAATATGAACGCAGCAGTTAGAATACCTGCTTCAAATACAATACGGCCGCCAATTGCGGCAACCAAACGGCCCCTAAGAGGCTTATATATTTTTAGCATGGGTATAATCCATGGTATTAACGACTGATACTTTCATTCAAAATGAAATTCTACTACCTTGTGTAGTAGATAGTTTGATAGTAGATAGTTTGATCTGGTATAAGGGCTCGTTTGACTACTAGCCCAATCCACCCCATGTACCAACCCGCATAATCCTATCCAAACTCAAATCCATATTATTTACATGGGCGGGAGTGGTCTGAACTTTTATCCCAGAACATTCATACGTCAGATCAGGGCCGAAGTGGATGCAGGCCCGAAAATCTAAGAAGACATTAGTTATATATTATACAACCACATATTTGTATATGATATTACATCTTTTGTAAGATACATTTGACTACAAATTTATAAAATTGCATGTGATCTAAATCGTGTTATAAGACTAAAGCAGCAATGCACTAGAGTAAATTTACGTTACATGTTCCTGCTTTTATATTTAACATGTTTGTACTTGTAATATAACCCTAGAGATTGTATGTATACTTCTTATACTAGACGCGTTCCACAAATCATCTCCGTCATGACATTGGAAATATAAAGGTACTTTTACTCACCAATGATAATTGCAATAAACATATTAATGATTGGATTACTTATATCAATAAATTAAATCTAATTGTGATTTGTATACATGTCCTCTATATGATTTCTACCCATTGGATTTATGTAACAAGTTGTGTTTTAGTTCTACAAATCATATGTATAAATTACATGTACCAATTGAGAGACATTTTCAAGACTGTTAATAATCCGTTCTGTTAGAAATATGTTCAAACCAAGCCAACCCAGCACACAACCCAATTAAAAGTATGTGTTTAGAGATCGACTTGCCCAAACCCTGAATAACCCCGCCAAAGGCTCAACTTGAAACTCCCCCGGTTCTGGTGTCTACTAGAGTGAAGCCTTATATAGAATTTTACATGGGAATTCTTAGCCAACAAAACTCCCATTTGCAGATCATACTACTACAAGCCTAACCGAACGTTCGCTTAGGCTACTGTTTTAAGACATCAAATTTACTGTTAATTGTAGCTTTAGTTCATTAAAAAACTCGAATCCAGATTTGTGGAGTTTTATAGCAGCATGGCAGTGAGCGAACTAGGAATTGTACCCGCAGGTTTTAATTTATAGTCCAGGATATGAACCCGTGCTTAGAACCCCATCCAGTTTTTCTTCGTAAGGTTAGCATAGCCTAAACCGTATTCAAGTCCAGCAACCATCACTTCTGATGTTAACAAGCTGAATATATCAGGCATAAACTACAGTCAACATTAAAACTCGAAGATTCACCAAACATGGGATTTATGTTCTGCATAAGATTTTCTTTTGTATTTTCAGGAAATCAGCGATGCCCCAAGGATGGGGATGTGACAAACTGCCTAGGCACCCTAAACAAGTCATTCCCAGCAAAGGGTGTCGTCCACTCACAAGAACCAACAGAAGCATGATCTACTGCTCGAGTGTTACCCTCTTGCAGTCCCATACCAAGATTACCAAGACTGGGCCTCGCAGCTATCTTTGTTTCCATGAATTCTGTCGACCAGGCATCCTGCAACCGATCAGTCCTCATGGGCGGCAAATTATCTGGTATCAGAGGTGTTGATGGTGCTGTCAGACTCCAGTCTATACTGGAATAGTCTAAATTTGTCATTGAGCCATCTGCGTTCCAATCCACCGAAACTGATGAATTATATGAGCTTGCTGAACCCCAACCGGTAAATAAACCCAGAGACGAAGGCACAGCAAGAGAAGACGGCACATTGGATGTTCCAACATGGCTCCAAGACCCATCACTCCATCTAACAGAATCTGCAGCACTAGAGACCATCTGCTGATGCTTCGATGGATAAAATGCCTGATTTGGGTTCAAAAGATTACCAACATGTTGACCTCCCATGTTTGGTATGCTAGCTGCTAAATTATTATTGGTAGCCTTTAATAGGTCAAACCCAGAGGGCAGGCTGGGATCCCACCCAGAAGTAACTTGTGCCACGGATCCAATGCTAGTATTAGTTGCTAGTTGGTTTTGCACTGTGTTGACGGGCTGCGAACGCTGCATCATGATAACCGGCTCCCTCAGCACCCCAGCTTTAGGATTAATATTAGGTTCATTGTTTTCAAGCACGTGTGAGTCGGCTTTCACAGGCAGTGCACCAGCCTGCAATAAGGTGCCATTGTAAGGAATAGATGGACTTGAACTAGCATTGGACCATCTTCTATCTGACTTGATAACAGCTTGAGGCCTTGCCCAGTCTGACCTGGATAATATCCTTCTAGTTTGCTGCAATGAACTCCCAGTATCTGCTAAAGCTGTCCCATTTACAATAATCTTTGCACTGTTCAAGTCCCTTTCATCTCGTTTAGGTTGCTGAATCACAAGTGTAGTAGTAGCCTTTCCTTGTATGCCTGTAACATTGTTCTTGATGGGTGGCGCCATTGCCAGCTTGTTGGTTCCATTTACAACGGAGGGATCTTGGGTTTCTGATGATTTAGAAGGGGATGATGGATTCTCCAGCTTCTGCACCCTCAGAATCTCTGAAGCTTTCTCTAGATCGCCTTCACAAGAAACGATAGCTCTCTCAGCTTCCTGCTTTGTACAGTTATGCCTTATCTCCATTTCAGTTATTTTAGCAAGCTCTTCTGATATGTCAATTTTCATATTAGAGCCATCACTGTTTTTTGCATCGACTTCTTCATCCGAGGCCTTTTCTATTAACCACACAATTGAATCTTCAACCCTCCCATCATTTAACAATAGAGCCGTCGTAGCCCGTTCCCTGCAAAAGCCCATTGCCTCTAGCTTCTGAGTAAGCACATCTAACTTCTTCGACATGAGAAAGCCAATGCAACGCTCATGGAGTTCCTGAGCTCGTCTTTCTTTCTGTCGTTGGTGCTTTTTCTCATTTTTCTGTCGTATTTTATCCCGTTTATCTGTGTCCCCGCCTGGAATTGATTCAGGACGACTTGTACTACTAGGTTTATCCTTCTGACCTTCAGACTCACCAGAACAACTACCATTGTTAGACAAAGTTTCATATTTAGATGCATTTCCAAATGAGCTCCCAGAATTCTCTTCTTTGTCATCACTGGTGAGAAACCTGCCATTACTTTGGGGTGCGGAAAACACAGACGATACTGTACCAAGTGTGTTCAAAGCACCTAAACCATTATGTTGAGCAGCAATAGGGACAGCTCCACCAATTAATGAAGCCTTCAAAGAGGACTTCTGCTGCTCCTTGGATGCCTTCATAACTGACTTTGATTTTGATTTTGATAGTGGAGACATTGTTGACTATGAAAAACTGTTCTACAATCTGAGAAAAAGGTATCTTATCAGCACCATAACAGACAAGAATAGAACATGGAAAAAAGATTAGATTCCAAAAGGAAAAGAATAGAAAAATTTACTTCAAACAAGGTTAAACATAACAACTTCAAGCCAAGCACATGCTAACAAGTATGGTAATTTCAAAATAACAATTGTCAGTACATCCAAATACACTTGTATGATGTCTGTAACCAAAATAGTGATTAGTTACAAACCACACAACACAAAGAGCTTCTCAATGGGGAATTAGTTACTTCAGGCACTACTTGTGTAACGTTAGAATGATGAGTCCAATTTTTGATGCTACAGGTTTTATTGGCTGGGTATAGTCAGTTAGAGTCAATATGTGAGCCTGCAGTATAACATTGCATCCCACTTTGCAGCCCCACAACACTCAACACCAAACTAAAAGAATCAGTGCATCTAAGAAAAAAAACACTATCATGCTCAGTCCTAAGAACAAAATATCAATCACATGAAAACCCTTGACTATCACTCAGTTTAGATCCAGCATTAGATTAATTTATCCACGGGTAAGAATATTTACATGTCATATTCTAGGAAGACAATATTTTATAAAGCCAGCAACTCCTGCAAGGAGATCCCAAGACAACAACGAAAAGGTACAGGCGTACAGCACTAATTTCAGATTATTTCCAGTTAATCTAGCAAGGAATGATACCATAACCACATTGGTATATTTCTTCCCAAATAAAGTCATTGTTAACCATTTCAACAAACAGCTGGGAAGTATCCATTTCTTTTACCTTCTTTTTTTGGGTGAGTGGGTGGATGGGGTTGGGGATGTGAAGGAAAATATCAGAGACTAATTAATTGCTGGCTTCAATTTTGATAGTGCTTAAATATCTGATCAAGATGTAAAGATTCAAAAACTCTCTTTGTAAGATCTTCCCAAATTATTCGTGTTAGTCGATCAGTGTGGCACACGTCCATACCATCTCAAACGGCCTTCTACAACTTGTCCTTAATGCTTGCCACCCCCACTTTATTCATGATATATCATTTTTCAAGCAATCTTTCCTTATTTTCCCATACATCCATCTCAGCATATGCATTTAAACCACATTAATCTTGTTGAGACCTTGTTTCTTCATTACCAAACATTCACTCATATATAGCATGGTTGTTTGTATAGTTATCCGATAAAACTTCTTAATATGAAAGGGATATTCCGATCACATAGTACTCCAGTTACACTCCATTTGCAATCATGTGACAAAAATCATCTTGAACATCACCATTCATTTAAAAGATAGAACCCAAGAAGGAAACTTATCACAATTTTACTCCATTTAACTTATCCCTACCGCTCATAATGTAAGATTGGCTGGCTGAAACTGCAATGCATACACTCAGTCATGCTTCTACTGATCTTATATACAATCGATTCCAACACATTTCTCTAAAATTTAACTTTATCATTATATTTTTATTTAGTTTCATCAATCGACACACTTACCAGTAAATAACATGCATCAAGGCATATCATCATGAACATGCTTTGTCAACTCATCTAGAACGAGAATTGATAGATATGGGATTAGTGCCAACCCTTGATGTACCACACGTGATAAAATATGTCAGTGTCTCTCCTCCAGGAGTCCTAGCAATTGCAATTAAGTGATCATAGACGTCTTTAATCAAGTCAATGTATTGGATTGGCACACCCTATTTCTCCAAAACCCTACAAAATGTGCATGAGTACTCAATCGTAAGCCTTATAAATGAATAAAACTATATGAAAATTCTTTTGTTTTCTCTGTTCTCCATAAATTTCCTTACCAGAAAAAGTAGAATTTGTTTATCTTCCATACATGAAACCAAATTTTTTGTCGGATATCTTTTTTTTTATCCCCCAAAGCATTTTGTCGGATATCTACGATATAGTCTTAGCCTTTAATCAATAATCCTCTCCAAAAGCTTCATAGTGTGACTTATCAACTTGATACCTCTGTAGTTTGTGCAATTTTGAACATGTTCTCGTAGATAGGAACTACATTGTTATTTTACAACTCATCCAACATTGTTTGGTATTCATAATCCTATTAAATAAATGCATTACGACATAGCTCCTTCATCCTTCATACTCTTCCATACATCAATAGGAATATTGTCCAACCCGCATGCCTTTCTCATTTTCACCTTTTTCAGGGCATTCTTGAGCTCAAATAGTGAAACTCGTGCATGAATGACATCTCTTCTACTCGTTTCTTACAAGTCCCTAATAGTATTTAAAGTAACTCCACTAAAAAGCTTATGAAAGCAGATTTTCCTTCAATTCTTGGTGTAATCATCCTTCACCAACATTCTATTATCTTCATTCCTGATGCATTTCACTTGACCCAAGTCTCTTCCTTTCCTTTCTCTTATATGAGACATTTTATATATATCTTTTCCCCTCTTTCAGTTCCCAACTTATACATCTCTTCAAAGTATCCAGATCTGGCCTCTTGAACTGCTTGCTTAGCATCTTTCTTTGCTTGCTTGTTTTTAAAAAGCTGCATTATCTCTAGCCAAGCTCCAATAAACCTCCCTTTTGATTTTAATAGCTACTTTTTACTTCAGCATTCCACCACCAACTCTCTTTTTGTAGGCCCACACGCTTTGGACTCCTCAAAACCACTTTGTCATCTTTTGTTATGCAGAAGATCACATTATGTCACATACTGTTAACATTAGACTCCCAAGTTCGATCTTATTGGACAAAAATTTCATGCCGCATATTTCCAAATTTAAGGTTTGGTTGGACAGAGAGAAGTAGACAAGATACTAGACAAGGAACAAGTAGGGGTGGCAACTTAATATGTAACATCAAAGAACTCTTTAAAACTATTAATCATAAATAAAGATCGATTATGGATGTATACATCAAAATGAATGCGCGTGATAGAGCCAATATTATAAAATCTCATAGGATAGCATATAGATGCTTTAAAGCGTGTGTATGATGTTGACTAACACGTAATTAGTAAAGAGTGTACCATAAACAAAGTATATATGAAGAACATTGAGGCAGAATCAATTTCAATACATATGCATGTATTAGTCGTGTTATGTTCTCTTTACCCATTACCCCATGTGAAAGGAGAGACTAGTTCCTTCCCTGACTCTCGACTCTTGCCTCTTGGTCAATCCATTCCTTTTGCATGCCAAAACCAACATCAATACAGTCCCACTTTAACTAGATAAATGATGGGAGTGAACACAAACCACCAAATAAATTACGGAAAAGGTGAATTAAGGTTTTAGATTGTTTTGGTTAATTATTGAACAGGACATCGCAAGCAGTGCCCTCTCTTTCCCAAGCTTAGTGAGCCCACATGGAGAAGTAGCAAAGCTCATTCCCTTTGTCGCATGAGCTCAAAGCATTGTATCACACCAAAAGCAAGGATTGGCATATGCATGTGCATACAGAAAGACAATGGTAAGATCTTTCACTTTCATTTAAATTTTGATTTTAAGATTGCACTTAACCCCCATGCCCACCCACCCCCCCCCCAAAAAAAAAACCAAACTACTCTTCAATAGAGCATTGAACAGGGTATCCACGAAACGAATAATCAGAGGGGTCGAGATGGCTCCACCTGCCTTCCATATGCAGCATTTCTCTTATAGTCTACTATGTCTCCGCTAATTGTGATAACACAACCTTCTTGTACCCTTGAGTGTTCCAAGGACTTACTTCCAACTATCATACAGTTCATCGCCTAAAATCCACTACCACGCAAACTGACTGAGTGCAGTCATTCCAATCAAGCCTACCAATCGATTTGAGTAGAACTTTAGGGATCCTCTTGTACCTTATGGCCTTCACATAAATATCAGACCCGTGTATGGAGGAAACTGCCATTCAACTTGACCCCTCCATCCAAATTATTAAATTAGATGAAACTGCAACTATACATAGTGATTTGTTTCCATTTACCTTAAAATCTTTAGATTTCAATATATTTCACAAAAGTTCTACGTTTGAATTCATTCGATGTTTTTATTTCTGTCCTACAGCACAAACAACACAAATATAACAACATACACCAAAGATTAATATCATGAATATCCTTGGCAAAAGCCCATCATATGGTTGTCAACACGCATACTTCAAAGGTGATGGCTTTGTCTGTTGTGCACCAAGAGAGGTTGGGCGTCAAGCCACATTCTTTAAGATATTAGATAAATAATATATTAGATATACACACATAAGGGAACTTTATATTTGTATTATTATTTCATATTTTACTTCAAACAAAATGAAAGAATGAAGTAGAGCCCTAAACCCGATATTATAATGATGAGACATGAGAGATTAAAAACTTCAAACCATAACTTACGCAAGTGTTTTAGGTGATCCTAGCTACCCCAGCAATTAATTAGCTAAGAACACCCCCGGGCACTAAGATGTCTAAGTGCCCTCATTTACAACCACAGCTCATACATAACAGACAAAAATAAATAGGAAGTCGACATTCCCTCCTGCAGTCCTAACAGTGGCAGTAGGATCAACATACATGTCTGATTTGGTCAAATTAACTACCATTTAGATCAATATAGAAAATTTTGAAATGCTAGCTGGTTAGTCAGGTTATACAAATTTAGGTCTGATTTAGGCCAAATGAGGGCAAACTAAGTCAAATTATATCAAATTTAGATCAAGTAGTTCAAACTAGGGCAGATCAGGTCAGGTTAGGTCATGCTTGTTGTCATTTAGCTTAAATACTATGTGATATTATGTAATATTGACAATATTAAATATATACAAATCTGAAATTATGAATGTAAAATATGTATATCAGCATTATTTTGAAAGAAAAAGAAATAAGGAAACGCATGAGTGCTTGCCTAGACACCACCTAAGAAACGCCTAGCGTCAAGCAGCCTAATCAACAATGCTCAGAATGCTGAAGCATATAATTTCAGAATAGGCCCTGCCACCTCCCAATTTCAGTGTTATTCATACAATGGAGATCAGCAGCAGTCTTTTTAATTTTTTTCATTTTAAGAAGTATACAACAGAGACCGACACTTTTTTATTTTTCCTATCTTAGTAGTGAGAGAGTTTTACTTTTTCAATTGTCATAATGTGATGCACTTGTAACGTGATTATCAACAATTAAAAAGTGCATGTCACAAAGATGATATTTAGGTTGATCCCAATATTTTCCAATAGTTGACTGGCTCTACTTTTACTCAGTGTTGTCAAGGCGCCCGCCTAGGCGGCGCCTAGGCGTCCCAGGCGCTAGGCAAGGCTACCAAAACTAGGCGCCCAGCCCAGTATGTGCATTATATGGGTGTCTAAGGCCTTTTAAGCCTAAATTAAGTCATTTAAAGGATAAATTAGCATGAATCAAGTCTGGATTTGGTCGAATTAGATTAGCTTGAGTCAATTTATGGCTGAAATAGGTCTGATTTAGGCAAAATCAGGCCAAATTTTGGAAAATTAGGGAAAACATGTTTGATTTGGGCCAAATTGGTAAGTCATAAAATCACTTCCTCATATGTTTGTTGTTCTTGCTTCTTTTTCTTTTCTTTTTTTATCCTTTCTCCTGCATTTTAGTCCTTAATCCTACTGCTGCTGCGTTTTTTTTTTAGTTATTCCTCCTATATCCCCTCCTACTCCGAAATCCTACTACTGCTGTGTTTTTTTTTATTCTGTTTTCTTCAAATCCTCTTTTACATCACCTATGCTTCGTAATGTTGATGATGTTGTACTTTCTACTTTCCTCTTTTACATCACCCTTTTTCCCTGCTTTCTTTTCTAAGTCTCCTGCTCCAATTGTTGTTGCAGGCTTGTTGATATTACTTCCCTTTTTTCTTCCTATTCCCATCTCCTGCTACTGCTGTCATAACCTCATTCTGCCCTCTTTTTATGTTTCCTATATGGTATTATATGTAGTATATATGTATAATAAGAATCAAATTAACATACTGAAAAAGATACAAAATATAAAAACGCCCAGAACAGCCTAGGCGCCCCGCCTATGCGCCTAGGCGGGCTAGGCGCCCCTTGGGAAATGCTGACCGCCTAGCCGCCTTGACAACCATTTACAGACATTTTCCAAAGTTTCCGCAATACTGCCATACTGAGACAATTTTATTGCAACCTGGGCTGACATATTGGATTACATATTCCACCACTAACGGGTTTTATGTTATTTTAGATTTTTTTATTGTACTAGGTGCTATAGAGCAGAAATGACTATGTGATCAAAATAAATGAGAACAAAACTAGAGGTGAGGAATCCGCACCATAATATGATAGAAATAAACGACCAGTCACCCCCAAGCCTAATTTAGATCTTATGATGTCAAGCTCACATTAGTCATTCTAACACTGGTATTTCTTTTTCCAATTATTGCAAACGGGTACATGATCGCAGATCAAAATTACTCTAACAAGGTCAAGGACTGAAGTTTCATCTCACAAAAATTTGGTCAAAATTTCAATTTTGACAGCAACTGCGCTGCGAAACATTGCATTGTGCCGCTATGTCGAAATCAGAATTTTTTAGCCAAAATTTTGAAATTTCCCAGGAAATGGGAAAGTTTCCTTTCTTCCCACACAGTCACAGTATACTCCAACTTTTTCAAAAAGTCGCTTTTATAATACGAATGTTTCCCTAGACGTATGAATCTCCCAAATAAATCCTAATTCCCACATATTACGTATTATTCCCGTATTTTTTGCGAATTAATCATCTTTAATGTTTTTTTCCTGTTTTATACGTTCTTTTTTTTCGTATTATACTGATTAACTTTGTTTGTGTATATATGTGTCTGTGCATGTACATGTATATATGAGTGTGTATGCATGTAATATATGTATATGTAAGCAACAATTATAGATATATTTATGTAATATATGTGCATATATGTGCAAAACATATATATACATACATCTGTATCACTGTATGCATTATATGTATATATCCTCCGATTTTTTCCCGACTTTTTCCCAAATAGTTGACCGTATTTTTACTATACGTTGACCGCTTTTTACCCAATTTCCCGCATAATTGCCGATTTCCGAACTTTTCAACTTAACCGAACATATCCCGAATATCGAATTTGTGACTATGCTCCCACACGAAGGACCCCCTCCCACCTATCCCCATATTAAATTTATTGCATAAAACGGTGCATTTAGGTGTAGAGATCACACCTGTGAAATTTCATGGATTCAATCATTCATTTTGGCGTCAAAACAGGTACAGCTAAATCTATCAAAATTTCAATAAATTTCCGTTTCCAAGCTGTCGAAACAACATTGAAATCAAATACATCATCCCTTGAACAAGGTATGCATGCAATTATTATGGTGACAAAAACAATAAATGAAACATTGAGATTGACAGGAGAAATGCAGCAGGCATACATAATTGTTCCCACAAGTCACAACACCCGGGAGTATTATGCTACTCTTGGTCATTTAAATGTTTACCTTGTTAATTTTCTTTTATATAATCATACCATCATCTATATCCCCCTTTGTTTGCGAAGAGAGAGAATCACATTCCTTGATGCAATGACTAAAAATTGGATGGTACATGTGGATGACCGAAAAAGTTATATACCCTAGTTTTCTCATAGTGAAATTCATTCCAGCTCATTTCCACAGGAAAACAAATTGTCAGTCAAACAACTTTGGTCGATAATCTGAATGAATTTCAGTCATTGGACATATCACAAAATAAGCTTAAAATAATATCTCATTTTCTATTTCAAGCTCCCATTGACATTTATCTACAAGGCACAAGAACAGGGGTGGTATCAACTTGATGTAGGACTTCGATTTAATTTCAAAAATTTGCAAGTGGAAATTGTGGAAGCTTCATGGAAGTTTAAGCCTCAATAAAACACTAAATCCAACTTCTGGGAAAAAATGAAGCAAACTTGAAGAGAATTTTGGTTGCAAACTTCAATCATGGTATATTTAACTTACACATGAAATCATGAATATAATACAAAAATCACAACTTCCTCACCCCTAGATAGGTAGACAATACAATGTCGCGTTCACAATAGTGAAAAATTACAAAGGAGAGAGTTTGGATACCCAACAAGTAGTAGTTGGTCCCTTGTCTTCAAGAGTTCAAGGCCCTCTCCAGGGCTTAAAGGCCTTCAAGTCCAGAAGAAAGTTGCCATAAGCATGGCGACTTGGTGAAAATTGGATCGCAAAGCCAAATGCATCATGTAATTCATTTTTTTTCAGAAAATACCCCTAGGAAAGGGTATTTATACTGTTGCCAAGTGTGTGGGACACTGTAATTATGTATATTGATATGTACACCCCTATCCTATAAATAGGAGAGGAGGCCATTACAAGGAAGCGGACTAAACCCTAATGGGCCAAGGCAAACAGGATCGTGTACATAATAGAATAATACTTTCTAACACTCCCCCACAAGTTGGAGCAAGGGTGAACACATGTCCAAGCTTGGAGTTACATGACTCGATTAAACGATAAGATATAAATGATTAATGAAAGATAGAAATGTCACTCCAGATATAAAAATGGTTACTCCCCCTTAAACAATACTTCCTATCTAGACATTTGATGATGCCTCTTTGGAGTTGTATTATGTAGGCTGAAAAAATGCTCAAGCTTTGAAGGTCTTCTTTTGAAGTGCATCTGGAATGAAGAAAATCTAAAGCAGACAATCATAATTACCACGACTACGCCATCTTCATTGAAGAGGAATGTGTGAGTGGAATAAGTGCACATCGACACATCCCACGTACATAACACAGCACAAACGTAGAGACAACAACGTCAATGTAGTAGTAGTGGTGTCTTCAAATTGTCTGAGAAGGGTAGCCAACTGGAATTAACGCAGAAGACTACAGACGTGCATAACATGGCACGAACACGTTGGACGAGGTGTTGAAGTGTCGGCTCAACATGTAAAAGTAGCCGATGCAACACGAAGAAGATATAACGAAGTAGCTCGATGAACTTTGGATGAATACTTGTAGATACAAAATTCACGGGTTAGAAGATAACGAGCTTCAAAGAAATCTGATGAAGAAGCAACCATTGCTCTCAAAAAAAAAAATTATCTCGTCATTTAAAACTAGAGGGAACAAGAGGCCAAAATTAGCATCAACATCTCTTGTCCTGTCTTATGAGAACCCGGCATGGATGATCAACTCAAGGAAGAAACTGTCTGATTTCGATGTCGTCTCGGTGGCCATAGAAACAAAAAAAAAACAACAAATTTTGACAAATTCGATAGATGTGTTCCTGGCATTTCGACGGTAAAATTAATGAATTAATTTATGAAATTTCACCAAAATGATCTACAAGTGCAGATCTACTCAAATATGTAATAATTTAATCATATTGGATATGTGGGGGTGGAGCCTCATCATTTGTGAGTGAATATTCCTAAACTATTTCAATTTTGATGTCAATTTTCAATGATGAAATTAATGAATAGACTTAAAGACACAAAATTGTGCAAAAAAATATGCTCTAAGTACAGCATAGTATATGAAAAAAAAAAAGAAAAATCAATATGTTTGTTTCGAGAGTTTCGTCAGTCGATTTCGATGTCCAATTACCACAGAAATATAAAAAATTTTGAACATTAAAGAATGTCATCAACACTAAAGGGAACAAGAGGCCAGAATTAGTCGCAACAGCTCTTATCCTGACGTACATAATGGGGTACAAACGTGAGAGCTCGGTGTCCATGTTGCAATGGAGATCCTTCAAAGCTGCAAAGTGAAGAGCAGATGTGTTGAACAATACAAAGCTCCATGATGATAGCCTACAATATCATCTCTCTCATCTCTTGTCTCTCTCCTCATATGCTCTCTCCCTCATGTTCTCTGCCCACTCTCCTCTCTCTATATATCCCTTCCGCACACCAAATACGACGAGAGTAGATAGCGTGGAAAGAGAAATACGACCCCCCCCCGGCACGTGTAAGACACACACATGATGGATAAGAGGGTGGAAAAGGGAGAAGGTAAAATGAGATGTGGTGTAGAGAAGAACATAACATAAATACTACCGGATTGGAAAGTCAGTAGAAAGAGGAGCGCTATTGGAATGGAACCATGTAGCTAAAGGAGTGGCACTACTAGAATGGATCTCGATAGGAAAACTGATAATTAGAGTCAATATTCAAATCAGCCCATTTATAAGATTCGGATAGAGAAATTAAATTGATCTTTTCTTGACCCAAAATGTAGGTGTGTAGGTGCGGAGCCCGCGAAAAAAAATTGGAGGTCAAAAAATGATAGGATTTGATTATCATTAGGTATTGGAGAAGAGATAGACCTTTCGAGAACGTCATAGCTAAAAGAGTACAAAGACTGCTTCTGACGCGACGTGTTCGTATCTTCACACGTCATGTTTTGTCCGGGTGAGAGGCAGACTCCTGATGACATCGTGTGAGGTTGCTGACACGTCGTGTAGCTCCTTCACTCGAAAAAGACTGACTCCTTGCAACACATCGTGTGGGGATCCTAGACACCGTGTAAGATTGTGAAGGCATAAACCAGATCTCCGCTGACATGCCATGTTGGTAAGCAGTGTGATCTGGGCAGAAGATGACAGACTCTTGTTGGCACGTCGTGTTGGCCTTCAATATGTCGTGTGACATGCAATCCGGATGAACCTTTATGCGCCCAAGTGAATTCTAGACTGTTACACACTGTGTTGGTTGGCCAACACGCCGTGTAGGATTTTTTGAAGCTTGATGGGACGGGAAATAGCACTGTCAAGGAGACAAAGAACCTTGAAGAATTAGCACCATGGGTCAACGGGAATTAGCGTCGTCTTTTGTACTCTTATAGATCATGTAAACAAGAAAAGGGGAGGCTCCTTACTTGACCACGACCCAAACTAGACGGGATTTAGCATTGTCCAAGGTCTCGAGAAGTGGGGTAGCAGTGAAATGACGAGCAAACGTCGACTCGGCACAGAGGCAGTTGTTGGACTCAGAGGCGAGCACGGTGGAGAGGGTTGTTGGAGCTGGTTGCTAGAGGGGAAGGCAATTCTGAGTTGGCGTGGCTGCTTCAGTGGAGGCGGATACGTACAGAGTTGCATGACGAACGGATCTTCTCTGAGGAGAACTCAGAGAAAGTGACAACTTGACCATGACGGTCGGGAGGGAGACTCAGTGGCTACTTACGTGTGGATTGAAAAAACATCGATAGTCGGGAAGGATGGCACTGGCACATAGATGAACATCTAGGTGAAAGGGGAAGAGTGGCGACCATGTTCCCGACGAGCAATGGGCCTCAGCCATGGAGACGGTGGCCGCCCGCATACAGTGCTCTCTCTCTCTCTCTCTCTCTGTTGCTCTCTCTGGGAAGGAGAGGTGGCGGCTAGGGCAACATTGATCATGGAGAGGAGGGAAGTGGAGACAGTGGCTAGGGTTAGATCGCAAGGGAACGCTCTAATACCATGTTAACGAGTGTGTGGGATATTGTAATCGTTGTATATTGATATGTATACCCCTATCCTATACATAGGAGAGGAGGCAATTACAAGGAAGAAGACTAAACCCTAATGGCCAACGCAGACAGGCCCATGTACAAAATAGACCTAGGTTGTCAAGGCGGCTAGGCGGTGGGTTTCACCCTATAGGCGCTAGCCCGCCTAGGCCCTTTTCTAGGCATTTTCATTTTATATTTATATTTCAATTACATCTTTATTTATACACATGATACTAAATGCAATTTTGTAACTTTGTGTTCATTAGATGTTGTGATATGCCTAATGTCTATTGATAACTGTTGAGAGGACCATAGAAAGAAGAATTACGAGGACAAATAACAACAGAAGGTTGAAGATAAGTAGGAACTGAAGGAGAAAGAGAACAGGAAAAATAAAAGAAAAATGCAAGTGAGCTGCAGGAAGATGTCAGATAAAGAAACAACAGCAACAGAGGAGATATAAAGGAGAAATGAGTTAGATAAACAAAAAAGCTGTAAAGGAGTTGTTGGACGACACCTAGGGGGACAAAAAAAAAGATCAGGAAACTTGCACATACATGCAAATAGTAGTAGCTGTTGGAGATGTAGGAGCAAGAATAAGTAAGAAAATGTAGAAAAAAAAAATGCAAATAGAAGTAGTATTGGTAGTCTAGTAGATGTGCGAGCAGGAGATGTAGTACGAATCTGAATTTCTGATATAAGTAACATGGAAATAGCAGTAGGAGGGGACATAGGATAGGAGGAAGTCACAATAAGATGCAGCAGTAGCAGGAAGAGGAAATGCAGGAGAAATTGCAAAAAAAGAAAAGAAAAGAAGCTAGAATAGGAGACATAAGAGGAAGTACAAAAAAACAAAGAAACGGTAGTATAAAATAACTGATTTGTTTGCTACAGCTGCAGCAGAACCACCTAGGTTGTCCACCTTGACCGCGTAGGTGGCAGCCTAGCCCGCCCAGCCCGCCTCATTTTTCCAGCTCACCTATGACCCCTAGGCGCCTAGATTTGAGGGACCTCTGGAACGCCTAGGACGCCTAGGCGCCCGCCTTGCTAACACTGTAATAGACTAATACTTTCTAACATATATAACACATAGAAGCCCTAGTTGGCTTAATTTTGCTCATGACCCTACTCTATTACAAAACAAAAATTGATCAACTAAAGACTTTTTCAAACAAGTCCCTCACTATTAATTCCTAATATTGATATAATTGCAAACAAAACCAAAACAGTAAACAGTAAACAACTAATTAAAAGGCAAACACAAAAAGATGACCATAATGTGTTCTGATCAAGATGCGTCAAACCCAAGCAAAGCTCTAGATGAAAAGTTGTCCTACATCCATACTTGTAAGGGTGCTCGTCTAGGCGGGCCTAGGAGCTGCCACCTTGCCTATAATGCCACACTGACCTAGTTTTGTGGGTTTGGTCGTATATTCACGTATTTTAACGTTTAATGTGGCTATCCTAATATTCAAAATCAATATTGTTGCCTATGTTATGTACCAAATATCACTTTTAATTATATCTAATACTCTTTTTTTTTTACCTGGATCTAATACTCTTTATATGCATCTTTTGATTTTTCTTATATTGCACCTTCAATTCAGATTGTATTAAGTAGCTATGCTATAAAGGATATTGATTACATTGCTTAACACTTGTAGCTATGTATGACAATAAATATATATTTACTTGTTTATCACTCTCTTGCATTTTTTACAATATTTCTTTTTTTGTTCTTGACATTATTGTTAATGGTAATATATTAGAAATGTAATTGGTTATTTTGTCATTCAATAAAATATATATATGGGCAGATCGACCATAAATATGTATATAACTACATATATACCTATACGATGTGTGTATACGAGTGGGGAATGTTCATAAAAACCGTAACACATATGTATATATACATAAAACATATACGTAAACTATTTTTTAAAGGTCAACTAGGCAACACCTAGTCGCGACTACTCACAAGGCGTTCAGCTGGAAAGTCGTGTCGCCTTGACAAGTATGCCTACATCATTATTGTGGAAAACAAAACTTCATGTACTACCATCTCATAACAAATAGCAATAGGCAATTGCAAAAGAGATTGTCACGTCTCTTTTAGATTGTAGGCATTTGTTGTTGACTTTGCCAAAACTTAGATGACTTAGATGGAAAACGGACAAAAAAACATAGATGTAGGCATGGTTCTCAAAGTCAAAACCTAACCGAACCGGTTGAACCAGGAATCGATAGTTGGATGGTTCGCTTCTCTCACAAATACAAAATGACCTTAGACCGGCCGAGATCAGTCAACATGTCGATTGAACCAGTTAACCGATCTCAATTTTGTCCAACCGGTCGGTTCTTAACCATGTGTATACTTTGAACCCCATTATGTTTATTCCAACTTGCTCCTTCCATGTCCTCATCTCCCTTTGCTCTTTCACTATAAATTGGCATAGGAAAAGTAGTGTTTGATTGAATTATTGTCGTTTATATGTCATTTTTCTGATAAGGAGGCTTATGGAGAAGTATAGAGAAAGAAAAAGAGATCTTCATATGGTCTTTATTGATTTGGAAAAGGCTTATGATCGAGTACCCAAGGAAGTGTTGTGGATGGCTATGAAGAAAAAGGGTGTGTCAATCCAATACATTGACTTGATCAAAAACATATAGGATAGATTAACTGCAAGTGTGAAGATCTTAGAGGAGAGACGCCAACTTTTCCTACACAATTGGCGCACACCAAGGATCCACACGCGGCCCATATGTGTTCGTTCTTGTTATGGATGACTTGACAAAGAATGTTCAAGATGATACTCCTTAGTGCATGTTATTTGCTATTGATATTGTGTTAACTGACGAGACTAACGATGGATTGAATGATTCAAATTTTAGAGAAAGGCATTGGAATAAAAAGGATTGATGATTAGTAGGAGCAAAACAAAGTATATGCATTGCAATTAGAGCCAATCTCGTAGTGTGAATGGTGAGGCCAAGTTGGATGGAGTAGGTTTACCAAAATGTGATAAA
The DNA here is from genome assembly GCA_963693085.1 of Alisma plantago-aquatica. Lineage (NCBI taxonomy): Eukaryota > Viridiplantae > Streptophyta > Magnoliopsida > Alismatales > Alismataceae > Alisma > Alisma plantago-aquatica. The sequence goes on from OY856411.1 coordinate 570,127,925, forward strand.
TTTCGTTACTTAGGTTCTACTATTCAAATAGATGGTGACGCTTAAGATGATGTTTGCCGCATGATCACTGCAGGATGGTTGAAATGGAGGAGTGCAACTGGAGTATTATGTGATTAGAAGATCCTTTTCATATTAAAAACAAGTTTTACTGAACAGTTATACGGCCAGCCATGCTCAATAAGAGTAAATGTTGGGTGGTAAACAAAATTGTCTCAACAAGACGAACGTGGTTGTGGCTGATATATACATCTTGGGATGATGTGTGGGAAGACGAGAAAGGATCGCTTGAGAAATGACTATATCAGGAACAAAGTGGCGGTGGCGCGTATTGAGGACAAGTTGTATGAAGGCCAACTCAGATGGTATGGACGTTTTTTATTTACGAGAGAACCCGCTAGGCAGGGCCACTACTGGACCAATGGTAAACTCTCGGGGCTCGAGAGGGTGTAGTCTGGTCACCCTCCTCCAGCGCCCAATCAGTGTGAAATGTCGTACTCAGAGAGCCTTTCGGCGTGATTTGACACGGGTCCTTCATTGGGACTTACCGAGCTCTTACCAGTCGGCCCCATCTGCCCAGGCAGATGGCATGGACATGTGCAACGCAGACCGACTAATGCGCCAATACGAAGCAATTCTATTAAGTCAATCACAATTAATAGAAGAGGAAGGCCTAAATTAGCATGCGAAGAGCTTATAAAGAGTGATTTTGAATCTTTACGCATTAATAAGAATATGACCCATGACAGAACTAATTGGTAATGAAGGATCCATGTAGCTGACCCCAACATGATAGAGTGATAATGATGATGATGATATGTTATTTATTGATATTATCTTTGCTATGTCTATTTTTCCTTGATTGTTCATATACTATAAGATATTTTATAAAATTGACATCATTCTGATGTCACATGTTGAACCAATGAACAGAGAACTTAGAAGCCTCACTGATTCGCTCATCGGTTCGAATTTGACAACCTTGGCTACAGGTAAACTATGTAGAAGTCCAACAAAGATCAGTCTGACATTGAGACTATCAAAGACTAAATATAAGGCTAACTGATATATTGCATTAGAGAAATCCTACTATATATATTGAAGGGAGAAGCATACATACTTAAACAAAACCCTAATGGGCCAAGACACACTTCGACCAATATAAACTAGAAAATAAACAATTCATAAGCTAAATAACTCTCAACAACGACTACTTGGAAAATTCAAATATCAACCTCACCAGCCCTCAAAGTTGACAACTTCAACGATTAATTGTCCAACTTTTTTCATTCCATGAGTATGAAATATGGCACTTATATTAATGAAACATTAAGGACTCAATATTGTGTATGTTTGTGTATATACGTCAATGCACTTTTTGCAACTATCACCATCATCATCTAAGCCACAAACAAAATCATGTTTGGAGATTTTTAGAGTTATTTTTATTGTTATAAATATGCTAGTTTCTCCTTGTTACATTTCTACTATTATCTTTTCCTTGGAAAATCCAGCATTCCATTTCTTTCTCCTCATTTACCTCATATTCCTATTCCAAACAAGAACTATAATAGATACAAAGAATTAATCGATGTAATCCCCAATGGTCTGTCATTAAGACTATCAAAGAGTATACAGAAGGCTAATTGACATTTGCATTAGAGAAACTCTACTATATATAGAAGAAGGGTGAAGCATACAGACTTAGACACAACCCTAATGGACCAAGACACACTTGTGCCCATATTACAAACTAGAAAAAAAAAATCATAAGCTAGATAACTCTTAACAAAGACTTCTACGGAAAATTCAAAAATCGACCTCACCAACCCTCAAAAGTTGACAACTTGGACGATTAATTGCCCAACTTTTTTCATTACATAAGAGTTGTGGTCATTTAATTAATGAAATATTAAGGACTCAATATTGTGTATGTTTATATACATAAGTATATTCCAGTCATTATCACATCAATATCTAAACCATAATCACAATCGTGTTTATAGATTTTTGGAGCTATTTCTACCACTATAAATATGTTATTTTCTTTTTATTACATTTCTCCTGTTTTCTTTTGCTCAGAAAAAAATCCAACAATCCATCACGTATTTCCAATCTTTATCTAATATTTATATAAAAAATACACATTAGCCTTCTGCACCACCTCCAAGTCTCTGTAACACTCTCCCCTCTCTCACCAACAAACCACCCCATATTCTCTCTCCCACACTTGTAGCCCCTTCATTTCTTTCTTCATTAACCGTAACTACCATTCTCCTTATTTACTTAACATTCCTATTCCAAACAAGAAGTGTAATAGATACAAAGAATTAATTGTCGTAACCCCAACAGTCGCAACTCTTTCCAGAAAGTCTCTTTTCATTCTTTTTATTATCTCATATTTCCTTTCCTTATACGGAAACAATTAGGATAAATATAATATGATTAACAATTCAACAACGAATTTCAACTCTCTCACATTCACTCTAATTACATCATGTTCATGCATTCAATTTGACACTAAGAAATAAAAGAATCTAATATATTAGCATCAACCTACTCCAACTTTCCTCCAATCTTTTCTCCAATTCACGTTGTCTCTCTCATTACCTCAAATTCACATTTCAAACCAATCAACGGTAACAAATATATACAATCCATCAAATAATATGCAAAGAGTCCCAGGTCGCTCCCATGTTTCTCTTCCACTCAATACAAATTTTGTTCTCAGTCCAACATTAGTTCCAAATGAATCAACAGATAAGATCCCAATTCTCTCTCACTCCATTTATCTCACACTCATATACTTCATTCAATAGTAGCAACCATAGTTATTGAGGCAATCGCCTAGGTGCAAAGTACGCACCATGGTCTATTTAGCCATCCACTATCTTAAGTCTGATACGCCAAATTACGTCTGAATTGGGGCAGGTTAGCAAAAACTAGACATGCTAATACAGATATGTTCAATTCATATCAAATTAGAGCAAGTCTAGTTTAGATCAAATCTAGGTCAAGTTAGGTTTGATTTTGTTCATGTTAGGTGTGTTTTGGCAAATTTAGGATCCAGCGGCAAATTTGGGATTTAACAATTAGATTATAGGAATGTGTGATGATTAAAGAGAAAAGGTGAAAGTAAGGTGATCATTAAAGATACGTTAATTCAATTATTTTTAAATGTTGCTATGATATTTATCAAGGTGGCTTGGCATTCCTAGGCAACTTTTATTTGTGAAATTGAGTCTAGTTTGTCCAATTTTCATATATGCACACATATGCATATATATTACTAAGTGTGTACCCATAGGAATTCATTCAGCCTAATCAATATAAGCCTAATAACAATTTTGAAATCTTTCATAAAAGTGGTGATTCTTTGCTCAACCAAATTTTTTTGCTGAATAAAACATAGGGCTACAACTTTTCACAAACATACTCCATGTTAAATAGGTTTTTTATATATAATGTTCTTCAAATTCAATTTCATGTTGTTGTTTCAACAAGTTTAGTAATCCTCTTACGAAGAGTTCTTACCCAACCCAACATTGTGCATCCATCATCTCCCACTACTAGACATGACCATAATGATTTCATCTCTCTAATTTACATATTAATAGTCTTTTCCATAAGGCTGGTCAGGAAACCAAAGTTGACCATCAGAGCAAATTGACTGGTTAAGTCTGGTCTACATGGGTATTATAATCAAGTTTGGTTTTAAAAGTGTTCAGACCATCCAGTAAATTAAAAAGCGGGTGAAGTGGCCGCTTAAGCGGTCAAGCATATGTCCCGTTGTAATTTCAGCTGAAGCGGGCTTTGAAGCGTTTTGGAGTGAAGCGGCTGCTTTTGCCTGCTTTTTTCCGCATCAGGGTGCTTTTCAGCCCCGCTTGAACGGACGCTTCAAGGCGCTTCACAACAAGTATTGTTGAAGTGGCCCAATCACACAAAATCTATAGAAAAAATGAAAGCGCTACTTTTGGGAGACGTGATGCTCCAAAAAAGGTGAGAAAGTTTAGTAATTAGCATTTGTTCTTTACTTTGTTGTTGTTGTTTTTACACTATGTTGAGCTAGACTAGTACTTTGTACTATCAAGTTTTTATATGATATTATCGTCTGTTTAATGTTGCTTATTATCACGGATAGTCTAATAGTCTGATATTATGTATACTTGTACAAAACCTATGCACAACCATCTGTAGACTGTAACAAAATGATGTTGTAAAAAATTGTTATATTGTCAATTATGTACCAAGTGTAGTAGTTTATTGATCTTTACGATTTACTATGTATGATATTGGCATGTATCTTCAATGTTGTTTATTACCACTGACAGATTAATAGTCACTTAGTCAGCCATTTTATATACTTGTACAAAAACTTTGCACAACCATCTATAGATTTTAACAAAATAAGGTCGTAAAATTTGTTATATTGTCTATTATGTACTAAGTCTAATAGTTTATTGCTCTTTAGGATTTACCGAGTAATATCTATTATCTTGATTCTACTATATTGTAATGTATTTCTCTTTATTACTGTTTAAATATGCATCTATTCATATTATGTTGAAGATTACCTTAGTCAACAATATATGTACAAAGTACTAGTATCTAACTACTACTACCTACTCATTTCTTTTAATAAATAGTAATTTATAAGCCCATTCGTTGAAACAATATTAAGTACATAAACTAGTATGATACTGGATTGTTGAGCGAGGATAATGGGTGTTTATGATGTTTGAGTGTTTTTAGCTTGTAACAATTTACTTATGTAATTAGGACCCTTTTTAATCTGTGAAAGTCATTATGATGGAACGAAATATCATTCAGAATGTTTGATTGTAGAGTAGTATTCTTTATGTTAGCATTATGGCGGTCACTAATTTTTTTTACATTTTCTAAAACAATACATACCGCTTTTTCAAAAAACGCCCGTTTTAGTCCGCTTTAAAACTCGCTTTCCGCTCCCCACTTCAAGGGTGTTAATCTGCACGTTTCCCCACTTCGCGCTTTCCAAAACCTAGAGACCATCTTTATTTGGTCTATTCATAGTTTCGACAACTGATTAACAGATCAAACCAAACTGGACTAACTCTACGTATAAGCATGTGTATGTATATATAAAGCAAATTAATCTAGTCATGATTTCGTTGATGTATAGACGATATTTCAAAATATCTTACCATTAAATTCATTTTTCATGTTGCAAATAACTCTTATATTAATGTTGCGCTTGACATAGACATATTTATATATACTAGCAATTATTAATTACATGCAATGTACAAAACATACCATATAATGTTTAGACAATAAGATCTATTTCATGTTATTAAAGTACTATTTCTATTAAAGAGCACCAATACCTTGAGACCAAAATTGATATGAATAACTACTGAACTACTTTTTATTGTTCTTCATTTAGGTGGGCGGGTGGTGAAGTTATATGGTTTAGACCAAACTTAACCAAACTTGACCATACTTCAGCAGTCAAGTTAAGTTTGGTCTAGACCCTTTTAGCAGTCAAGTTTATCTAGAGAATTTTCTGGTCTATGGTTTTACGGTTAGAATTTTCTCTGCTTTTAGTAAAATTGAATATATGCACTGCAATTTCAGACAATCTAGAATTGTGAATGGTGGAGTCAAGTTGGATGGTATAAATGAACCAATATGTGATAAGTTGTATTACTTGGGTTTTATTATTGAAAAGAGGGTGACGTCCAAGATGATGTTTGTCACTGGATCACAGCAGGATGGCTGAAGTGGAGGACTGCAACTGTAGTATTATGTGACCAGAAGATCCCTCTCAGATTAAAAAGCAAATTTTATAGAACAATTATACAATCACCATGCTATATGGGAGTGAATGTTGGGCAATGAAGAAAGAAAGTCTCAACAAGATGAACGTGGCCGAAATGTCCATGCTGAGATTGATGCGTAGGAAGACAAGAAAAGATCGCTTTAGGAATATGACTATATCAAGAACAAAGTGGGGGTGATGAGCATTGAGGACTAGTGGTGAAGGTCGTCAAAGATGGTATGGACATGTGCAACGCAGACCAACAAATGCACCTATTTAAAGCGAGGTTATTGAGTCGAGCACAATTAAAAGAAGCAGAAGCAGAAGCAGACCTAAATTAACTTGGGAAGAGCTCACAAGAGAGATTTTGATTCTTTACACCTTGATCAGAGTATGGCCCGTAATAGAGTTGATAGGAAAAGAAGGATCCATATAGCCGAAGCCGACCGAAACATGACGAGGCTTAGATGATGATGAGGATGGTTTTAGGATCAAACCAGACTTCACATGACCACGCCCACCCCTAATTTTCCATATTATATGGGTTCTTTTATATTAAGTACAGACATATATACAAATAATGAAACTTTCATGTTATTCACAAACACAATTCATGTACATATCATCATATGTACACGCAAAAATACATGTAAACACATACAAATTTTTACAGCCAAGATTTTAAGAAAAATTCAAATCTTTGACCTAAATTTAAAAAAAAAGTTTTATGAATATCTTTAAATTGTGTTTTTACGCCAGTTGGGAAAACAATTAGGATCCAAAATTTATCAATAGGGCGCCGCTTAGCAGCCTTGACAAGTACGTTACATTTGCAATAATTGTCAAATACAAAATATACGTAATTGTATTTTTATGTGATCTCCTAACTATGAGTTTTCCTTGTTTTTACCATAATGCCATTCAGTTTACATTTATTAACACCACCAGTCCACTAATTGAACCAATTGGAAATTCATGCCACTACTTGAAATTCACAAACCTTCTCATTGACCTGATTAGATTTGGGAATCAATGGACTCCACTTCAGATGTATCTCCAAACAAATTTCACTTGCATTCGTCCACCTGCATAACTCCTCTAGGTGGCCTTTTCTAGGCTAATTGATCTTCATCCTCCTCTTAATACACCTTTATTATTTTTTTGTCCTCGTTATCCGCATTCTTTCAAAGAATTTCTTTTAGTCTACATTTTGCATAGCATATCCATTTATAAATTCCAGAGTGGGAGTACACATGAATGGTAAGGTAAACAATATGAGCACTACTTCACTTTCACGGCAATATGTATGATGTCCTACTCCATTTTCTTCTATATATCTTATTCCATACGTCCACCCAGTTCCCTCCTCTCTTCCTTTATGTGTGTGATATGTTTTGAAAATCAGGAAGCAAATAGTGAACCTTCACCAAATGTTTGAGCATAAAGAGGTTAATTAAGTGGGTGCTTTCTGAAAAAGCAAATTGTAATATAGAACGGTATTACAATTAAAAACACACAATAACCAAGTAATATGAGTGTTATTCATTAAATTAGGGAGGTAATGGCTGTTTGTATCAATTTGTATTTATAGCATTTTTATGGACTTGTAATATAAAAGCACATTATGTGACGCTTAGCTAACAATATTAGTTAATGAATCTGAACTAAACATTTGATTAAATTACGGCATTTATAGCGTATCATACCAGTCAATCGGCAATTTTAGGACACATACACTATATATCGAAATATATAATTATGTAAATCAAATAGAATAGTACATACTACAATTTATATACTTGACATAGCACTTCTATAAATCTTTCGTACTCATATCTCTTGTTTTACCTAGCACTTTCACGATACTAATGTGGAACATATAACTTTTATAAATCTTTAGTACTCATACATCTTGTTTTACATAGCACTTTCACGATACTGATGTGGAACATATATACAGTAGAATCAATATAGGTCATATAGAACATTATCAATCGGATATAAAGTAATATATAACATGTGGCAAGTACAAAAACACGTAAAACACATGTTCACAAGTTCAGTATAGATAGGTGAAGAACATTATACTTTGGTTTTTTTGTAAATTTATGGCCTATCATACATAAAAGGCATTAAGCAATCAATTTTTCTTTTTTATATGTCTGTTGTTGGACCATGCCAAACATTGTTTTAGTGAAGCGATCCTAGGAGAATGATTAAGCAGGTCACAAAAACAAGATACAACAAGATGAAGTAGGGAAAAAAGCCTGCTCAACAATAAAACGCTTCATTGACCACTTCATCTAAGAGTCCTCAACTAGACAGACCACCACCACTTAGACAAGCACTTGGACAAAGTGGGTGCTTAATAAATTAGTCGGTGTGTGTGTCACCTTTCTCTACACGTGTGAGTTTGTAAAGAGAAGTATCTTGCTCGATAATCATGATTAGGAGGGGAAAACATTATTTATTACGAGTTTTAGTTTGACTAATATATTATCTTAAGCATAGTTTTAAAAAGCGGTATGCGTTATGCGTGCGCAGAGGTCACCTTATAGAATATATGCGGTATGCGGGAGAATATGCGGGAGTATATGCGTTTTTGAATTTTTTTTTGAATAAATTAATTATATATATTAAGCATAGAAATTATAAATTTCATTTGTAGAACACAAAATTATGTATATCTATAAGTGTCCATTCAAATATATATGTACAATATATTTAAATATTCATATGTGTACACATAAATAGCATATGTGAAATATGTATGTGTATTGTGTATATATATATATATATATATATATATATATATATATATATATATATATATATATTGACATGTAAATGTGTATACAATATATGCATATATGTGGAAATGTGTGTATGTAGATGTCGATATATATTATATATGCATGTCCATATATATCAAAATGCATACACAACATAGAGTATTACACATTTGAAGATGTTTGTGTATTATATTTAAGTATACCATTAATGTATTACTACAATATATATAGAATTATAGATATAGATAGATATTGAAAGGTATTGATATATATACATATACATACATATGTACATGTAGGTGTGTGGGTAAGGACAAAGTTTAAACTAAAATTGAACAAATTAAATTGAAAGAAAAAAAAGTCTGCAGAACTTCTAATGAAAAAACGGCCGCTTATACCCCGCATATGCCCCGCACAGAACCGCATAAGCGGCCATGACCGCATATTGGGCCGCATATCCATATGCGGTCTGGCAAGTGGGGCACACTGCATATGCCCCGCACATAACCGCTTTTTGAAACACAATTCTTAAGATAAATATATTAACAGCTTAGGCAACTATGCCATGAAAGTTTGTTCTTACACATTGTTAACACAAGTATAACCATATCAACATTTATGATAATCAAATGGTTTAAATGTGAATTGAAATATTAAATTTGAACTACTGATTTGTCACAATTCATAGGTCATGTTTAAATTGATGCTTCATAATAAATGTATTTAATAAAGTAATATTTACAACGAAAATGCAGCATAACATGACTCTTGTGGCATGATAGCTTCTCACTTCCCGCTTTGCGATTTTTGTGAGTTTGTGATTCATCTGCATAGCAGGCTAAAGAAAAGAAGAATGTTCACTTATCCGCATAACGCTTTGCCATCCGCTTCGACAAAGATTCCACGGGAAAATAGGTTATACTACTTAAGCAGTCAAAGCGGTCGCTTTTCAAATCAGTGATGGCAATTAGCCCACGACATTGTCATCAAGCATTAGCAATTTGACCGGGTGATAAACTAAAGAGGTAACAATTGTAAAAAATTTATAATCCTGCAAAAGTACAAAAGCAATAAATAATGGAGCCACCTAATAGATATAAAACACTAGATTATCTATCTCTCTCGACCACTTATGACATTCGACCAACTAGACGTTACATTAACATGATATATCATGAGAGTCGAACAGCTAATAGAAATCAGTATCCTCTCTCTCTGTATGTGTAGGACCATGTGGGTATAATTCAAGCATGTGAAACTAGATTTATGTGATTAACAAGTTTTGTGCTCCTATTTCTTTATCAAGCATAAGAGACATGGAGACCTCCTTTTATTGCAATCAAATGTAAAGCATCACAAAAAATTCATATTTATATGAATGAAAGCCTAGAACACCAAATATATCGACCTATTTGCAGAAAAAAAAAACTGGCCGACTCTCAAGATCAGAGTCACGACCAAGTATAATAGACATTTAGGTGAAAGATGTGTGGTCTTCTAGATTCATAGGAAACTTTCATCAAAGTAGGACAAAAAGTAACTAAGATTCACCTTAATACCTCATTGACATGGGTCAGACTTCTTAGGTGACTGAGAGGATCCAAAACCTATTTCCTCTTTTTCAAAGTTTATTTTTTTCAGATAACAAAAAAAATGAAGGAAAAGGAATAATCCATGTAAGATGTCATTTATTTGGTTGAAAAAGAATGTTCACTCTTTTTTATCGCAAATAGAAAGACCTTCAAGTTTATCATCTATATTTCCCATGTTAATCTCTTCAATTGTTAAAGCTTGCCCCCCCCCCATCCTTTTATATATATTATTTATTTAATTTACATTTTTCAAAAAGATTACACTAATCACGAAGAGCACTTTAATGGAATTCTAAAGCACGGCTAGATACAAGTCATGAGGAAATATTCAAGGTTAGAATAGAAATCCACATGCAGACAGAGGAGTCACTGCTTCGTAGCCATTAACCGAATCATTTATCAACAAATAACGGCTTCAAACTTTCAGATCAAATGTTTACATTTGTATATCCAAAGTATTTTTATGTATTTTTTATATATTAGTTCTACATACCGATCTAAGAAACACAAATGCTAGACCAAGTAAATACAAAAAAAAAACCTCAACACCATCCCAAGCCTAAAATTAAAGTGGCAAACATTAATCAACCTAGAACAAAATAGCAACATGCCCTTAACTATTTTGATTCTATCGTTGCAACCAAAAATACCAATTCAACTCAAAGCTAAAACATAAAAAGGCACAATCAAGTGTTGTCAGAACTAGGGATGTAAATGGGTAGGGTATTACCAGATTACCCATCACACATACTTTGTAGAGTAGGGTAGGGTAAGCATATTTATTACCCACCACCTGTTTACCCTTTACTCGCTTTACCTGCATCTAAAGAGGGTCAGGTAAGGGACAAGCATTACCTTACCTGCTTCACCCATTTACCCTAAGGTTGAAAAGAAAATGAGGTTGAATAAATAATTTTGGATTCTAATACATTTATTAATGTCAACTAAAAACCCCAACAATACTCACAACTACTTTTTTAATGTGTATTATTATTTGATTGAACAAACTTTATCAAATAATTGGTCGCATATCACACTTTGTATACTCATATATTAGAGAGGAAAAAGAATTTCTTATTATGAAATAATATACTAAGAAGGTTATACTTTTTTGTAATAATAAATGTTGATTTAATTATATTAGTATTTTGGTGGATGTCATAAAAAACCACAACAATCCTCACAACTACTTTTTTGTATTATTATTTGATTGAACAAACTTCATCAAACAATTGGTGGCATGTCACACTTTGTATACTCATATATTAGAGAGGAAAAAGAATTTCTTAATATGAAATAATATACTAAAAAGGTTAGGCTATTTTGTAAAAATAAATGTTGGGTTAAATACTAGAGTTTTGGTGGACGTCACCAAAAACATAATTCTTACTATCTAAAACCAATTTTAGGTTGTCCTATGTTTGATGTAGGGAATATCATTTTTTTAAATAGTGTATATCTATCTTAATGTTGTTTAACCCATCTCACTCGTTACCCTACCCATTTACCCTACGGATAAGGGTAAAGGTTTTAACGAAGAGTGTAATGCCCTACCCATCACCTGTGACTTTGAAGCGGGTAACGGTAAGGGTAAGCCTTTATCATACTCTACCCTACCCATTTATAGCCCTAGTCAAAACCGACCAAACCAGTCTGTTTAATCAGTGGTTGTTACGGTCTAGTTCAATTACAACCCCAAAAAATACCTTCATATCAGCCAAACCAATTAAATGGTCAGTTGAGCCGCAGATCCAGTCCTGATTTTTTCCAACCAACAAGTTCTTGGCCATGTGTATACCTTGACCCTGGCCCCAGTTTTATGTTTATTCCCAATTGTTGCTTCCAAGTTCTCATTCCCCTTTGCTCTTGAACCAGAGTTCGGCGTGGGAAATTTAGTGAATTATTCATTATTGATGTGTCTATGTATATTTAGATATTCTTTTTGATATCTTTGCTTCTTTTATTTTTCATATACTAAAAAGGTTAGGCTTTTTTGTAAAAATAAATGTTGGGTTAAATATTAGTGTTTTGGTGGATGTCACCAAAAAACATAATTCTTACTATCTAACATAGTCACAATATACTCCGTTTTTTTGAAAAAAAGCGCGTTTAAAACGCGTATTATTCACGTGTCGTATATGACGGTCGTTTTAAACTCCAAACCGAATAATATGTTTTAAACGCGTTTAATTCGCGTATTGCGTTTTAAACGTGTTTAATACTTTTTTTGCCGTTTTAAACAGTTTTGTACTTTTGCTTTACATTTATTTTTTCCACATCCTTTTTAACTTGTAGTAGGGTTCCACTAAACCGTCCAACCTTCCTCTTCTATCCCCCGACACACCAAGAGGAGTAACCCTCGACATTCTACATGTACGCTCCATCTTTCTCCTCCATTCTCCCCCTTTCTTTCCTGATTTGTGCCTGCTGCTTGCTGCTCCCACTTCTTCCCCTTCTTCTAATATTGAGTAATCACTTCGATGTTTAGTCATTTTCAATCAGTATATGTGTGTGTGTGTGTGTGTGTGTGTATATATATATATATATATATATATATATATATATATATATATATTCCGCTTTTTTGCCAACTTTTTTTCGAATAGTTGACCGAACTTTTACCGTACGTTGACCGATTTTTATCCGAATTTTCCGCATAATTCCTGATTTTCGAATTTTTCAACTTGGTCGTACGTATCCCGAATACCGAATTTGTGACTATGCTATCTAAAACCAATTTTAGGTTGTCCTATGTTTGATGTATGGAATATCACTTTGTTAAATAGTGTATATCTATCTAGATGTTGTTTAAACCATCTCACTCGTTACTACCCATTTACCCTACGGATAAGGGTAGGGTAAAGGTTTTAAGGGAGAGTGTAATGCCCTACCCGTTACCTGTGACTTTGAAGCGGGTAAGGGTAAGGGTAAGCCTTTACCATACTCTACCCTACCTATTTATAGCCTAGTCAAAACCGACCAAACCAGTCTGTTTAATCAGTAATTGTTGTGGTCTAGTTCAATTACAACCCCAAAAAATACCCTCAAACCGGCCAAATCAATTAAATGGTCAGTTGAGCCACAGAACCAGTCCTGATTTTTTCCAACCAACAAGTTCTTGGCCATGTGTATACCTTGACCCCGGCCCCAGTTTTATGTTTATTCCCAATTGCTGCTTCCATGTTCTCATTCCCCTTTGCTCTTCAACCAGAGTTCGGCATGCGAAATATAGTGAATTGTTCATTATTGATGTGTCTATGTATATTTAGATATTCTCTTTGATATCTTTGCTTCTTTTATTTTTCATATACTATAAGATTTATAAAAATAACCTGCAATGTCATACTGATGTCGCGGATTGAATCAATCCAACTAATGGTTGAGCCAGTCAACCGAGAACAGGAAGCCTCATCGGTATCAGTTTGCTCACTAATTTGGTTCTCACAATCTTGACCCAACCAACTTCAAGAATACATCCACAAGTCCTATGCAATAGCATATAATAGGCAAAACAAAAGATTCCTCTCCTCCATACAATAATATCATCCCTAAAAACTTTCTCCCTAACAACAGCCACAGATGCAGCAAAGAGGCATCCTGTCTTTAAGCATGCATCTAACATATTTCATCTACCCTTTTATTAGGCTTTCTAAAGGAATGAGTACATAACAAAACAATAAGATTCCTCAAATACTTTATAAAACATAAGGAATCATGCTGTTTAAGATGTGAAATTTTACACATTACAACAAAGTATGACAGATAGACAAAATAAAGAGATGCTTAAATGTGAAATGGTTATCTCAAAGAAATAGCAAGACTGTGCAACTAAAACTACTGGTAGTGAAGGTAAATAGGATGACACAGCGTTCCATACCTTGGGATTTTCAATCTCCCACTTGAATTGTGGATCTTTGTTGTAACAAATTTGTTCGTCCCTACATTTATAAACGGAAAAGGAAAATAATCAAATTAAGGAAAATATTCCCGCTTGAGAAATGATTATATCAGGAATAAAGTGGGGGTGGCGAGCATTGAGGACAAGTTGCGCGAGGGCCAACTCAGATGGTACGGACATGTGCAACGCAGACCGACTAATGCGCCTATACGAAGCAATGCTGTTGAGTCAAGAAGAGGAAGACCTAGATTAACATGGGATGAGCTTATAAAGAGAGATTTTGAATCTCTACATCTCAATCAGAATATGGCCCATGATAGAACTGAATGGAAACGAAGGATCCATGTAGCCGACCCCAACATAGTTGGGACTGAGACTTAGATGATGATGATAATGATGATGATGATGATGCCAGTGCATCCCATGCGAATTATGTATAGGAAAGAACACGAACGTATTAGATACAGCTGTAATAATCACATTTCATGGATGATGGACAAATTGGATATTGAGAGACTTATGTTATTTGCAGAGCGCTGGCTTGTATGTGAAGTGAAGACAAAAACAGAGAGCAACAACTTCATGAGAGTGAAGACAAAAGAGAGGAGAAAGTTGTAAACAACGAGCAGCAGAGGAAGGGTTTTGGGAAGAGAAAGAAATAAACATGAGGAAGCCAGGCATCATGATGTAGAAGGAAACAGGAAATATGAGAGTGAAAACTAAGACGAAGATAGGTAGGAGGGTGGAATTTCAAAACAGATGGTCGGAGCATGAGGGTTTAGGAAAGCAGAAGATAGAAACAGATTAGGAGGAAGACGAGGGGTGGGGGAAGAGAACGGTATGGCCTCGCCGGACTGAGGCCCTAGCTGGTCGATCAGTAAATGGAATGGCAGCAGATCAAAGAATTGAGGTCTTGTGCGCATCAATCCTCGAGGAGATGCAAATCAAAATGGGAGATCGTATTCAAGATCAACCCTCGGAGCTGGTGCACTCGGGATCTTGTTCAGATCGAACGGGCCTAAGCTCCCGGCGATGGCAAACAAAAAGCAGAGGCAGAAAAACAGTGCAGCTTCCGTTCAAGCATACTTCTTATTCGCACCACTTCTCTATCCATAAACGACCACAGGACCCGCCTGGTTACGTATCAAGGGAGAAGGAAGATACCGGAAAAACAGCAGCAGCAGCTGAAGGGGGGTATAAGAGGTGGGCAGCTACGGAGGAGGAGAAGGATGTGGTGGTGGGTTACCTGGTCGCGCCGCCGCAAAGAGGACGAGTGGCTGTTGTCGCCGACGCCACTGGGTAAAGTGGGCGGCTGCTACTGATACTGCCTACGACAAGGAGAAGAGCTGCTGCAAAAACAAGAGCCTTCAAAACGGAGAGCACAGGCCTCTGGCGTCAAAAGGAAGCCGCGTTGTCGTCCCTGACGTTGATTTCGTTCAGTCGCCGGCGTCGAGCAACAATCGTCGAGCCCTAGCTGCCGTCGAAGATGGGGGAGAGAGAGGTGTCGAGAAGAAAGATAGAGGCAGGGGCTAAATGAGACGCTGTCTAAATAAAAAATGGATGAATTACTGGAAGCTCCCTCATAGTGAAGGTCAAAGCCGTAAAACCGTCTTTAGCTCGTGACAAATACTGGTCGACGAACCGTGCTGTACGCATTTTGGATCTCATTTTTTGTTGGAGATTTTATATTTCTCTACTACAAGTTTTATAATTGCGGGACACAAAAAGTGTATATTTACCTTTAGCTTAGGATTAATGCAACATATTGCACTATAGAGTTACTATTATCCGAAGGCAGTTCACTTTTCTTTCTAAAACTAACAAGATAACACGAGCTAAGTGGTTTTCAATTAAGAGTTAAGATGACATATTTGACATATATTAGCAAATATACGTAGTGCAACTAAATTGTGAATGTATATTATGGTGATATATGACATACACCAAATATTACAAATAAAAGAATTCTTATCAAAACTATGATTGTGATATGTATCTAAAATGGAATTAATTACACTTTGATTCACATCTCGTCACCTTTAGAGTTCTTGACGGACCACATGATACAAAAAAAAGTCCTTATGTGGAATTTTCTTTTTCTCTCAAAGTTATTGGATTTTACTCTAAATTGAGACCTACTTTTGTAATTTTTTGTACACATGCAATTAAAATTTCAATGAATATCATAATAATTGAGATAGAATGATATTTTTATTGTCTTTTAATGTGGTGGGTTTTTTGAATTTGTGATTGTTAAAATTATCTAATAATGTAAAAAAAATTGTAGCATGTACATTTTATTTTGATGAATTGTCCAAGTATTCTTGATTAGGATGATTTTTAGAACAAATTTACTGTGAATATGCATCCATGTTATAAGGCTAGACTTATTTTATTTCTAACATCTTAAATATCACATTGGTACATATTGCTTAGATATACTATATGTGGTTCTTTTCGCCTTACAATCGTCGGTATATATTCCCATAGAGCCATCCCACACGATTGCATTGTGTCAGATATTAATTAATCAATTAATACGATTATTTGATTAATTAATTAATTCCATAATATTCTAATTAATCCACAAGTATTTTAATTAACGCAGTATTTCTGTTTACCGATGGGTTTAGAAAACCCTACTTCCTTTCATCTCCTATTTAAAGGGGCTTGACGGTCGATATCTATATAAGATATTGAGAGTGGCTTTTCAGTTTACGCTCACGTACGTAAACTCTAGCCGTCACCATCGATTCTAACATGTCGCCGCATAAAGACGATTCCTTCTCGTCGGCTTAGGAAGCGCGACGTGGAGTTCCAGTCCATCCGCGTGGACGAAGTAGAGACACAGACGCTGAGACGTCTGTGTTCGGAGGACGTCAAAGACTATCCATGCACGCTACGAGCGGCGTACATCACCGTACGAAATGAGTGTCGTCGGATCTTTCTGTGACGCACTTAGCAAACGGGAGAGTAGTTTCGTTCATGTAGGCTAGCAACGTTGCACACCATCGTGCAGCGGGACATCACCGGACTTGCTCTGGGATAAGGTATATCCCGCAAACATTCTTTCTACATATGCTGTTGTCGATGGGATCCTATTTCGGGCTGCGTAGAATTTTTTTTTGGTTCTGTCGCGCATGTTTTCTCCACAAAACCCAATAGTGGTATCAGAGCATCGTCGAGCTACGGCGTATTTGGATTTGTTTCGATATGATCGAATTGTTGTATAATGTTTTCAATGTTGCATACGATGTGAATTAAAACTGTTAATGTGCAAATCTAAACGCTTCTATTTTTGACGTTTCGAACGGGGTCGACTATGAAAAATATTGATTTTCCTAAGTGCACGGAAGTAAAATTTCATAGACCAGGGGCTCTACCCTTGTGTACCCCGCATAGTCTGCGTGGGAGTCACAATTTTAATTAATGTGGAATGTTCCGCATTAAAATGACTGTAATTTTAATATGTATATATATATACATATATATATGATATCATACACGTCACCTTTAAAATCTGTTTTATGTGGTGGATGCATGCACGGTTATGGCCTAGTATCTCTTTTTGTGAATGTTGTGAATGAATGTGGATGTCAATCTTGTGGATATGTTTGTTTTGAATGCCATGGATGTATAATGGTTATACGTGGATCCTTAGTATAAAGTATTCGACTTGCATGTCGAGCCTCATCTCTTATTTCAAAGTGTAATTAATTCTTTCCCTTTATATTTGTACTCATATGATGTAATAGAGATAGGATTAGTTTTAGTCTTTGTAAACTTGATGTAAGGAGGCCACTTGAAGATCCAACTCCAAGGAGCGTCCATGGAGAAGCACCATGAAGATCCAATTCCTAACCATACGTGTCCCCCAATTATATCTTCTAAATCGTCCACACTGACAATCCAGAAGCAACAAGAAGATCCAACTCCAAGGAGCGTCCATGGAGAAGCAACATGAAGATCCATGGAGAAGCAACATGAAGATCCAATTCCAAGAAGCAACGTGAAGTTCCAACCTCACGGAGCATCCATGAAGTTGTTCATTGTAATGCAGATCCTTACAGGTTGATTCACAGGTGTTGTTGCATGAGATGCATAAGACCTTAGGTGGACCGTAATCTTTTGTTGCTCCAAAGAATTATAATAGTATGGCCATAACCGATGTATTTGTGTATGTGATTGTATGTCTATCGCTTGTGGTTGTGGATATAGTAGTATATGATATGTACTATAAGTATGTGGTGTTTGGATATGTATATGTATTAATAAAACCCCTCAATTAATAATATTAAGTTTTAGTTGTCTTCCATAAAGCAACACACATGAAAAGCTTGATTGACAATGTGTGCGCACGCCTCCGCGTGGTACACTGTCTATCTCGTAGAAGTGTGATGGTGGGTGTGTGGGTCTGCCTCCGCAGGGTGGACACTCATCGTGTTGGCTTATGGGTTGGACTTAACTAGGGAACCTTGATAGGATCAAGTACCTAGAGGCACACAGATACATCATGGCAAGGGGTTGTGCATGTTCATCTATCCAAGAGTTGCATATGATGCAATTGGCAAAAGCCGCCAACCTTAGTATTTGGTCTTTGACACCGACGTTGGTTGGGCATTGATCCAATTATTTTGGATCTTGGCTCACTAGAAGGTTGTACACTGCAATCTTTCGAGTTGATATTGAGGGCTATCAATTTGAATAAAATAGTCAGAGCATAATTAATTAAAAGCCTAATTAACCTCGTTTATCAAATCTTTACAAGTCAAAATGTTTTGGACTAAATGCAAACTCTTTCTTTTGTAGCAATCAAATGGCAAACAACACTCACACTTTCTCGTTGTGATCGGTCCTTAAGAAGGACAAACTTATCGGAACCAACTTTCAAAACTGGTTTAGGACGCTGAGAATTGTTCTCACGCATGAGCGTAAGCTCTATGTCCTTGAAACACCAGAGCCAGCGGAACCCACCTCAAATGCGCCCAAGGCTGAAAAGGATGCTTACATGAAGCACCTTGATGATGTCGTGGATGTGAAGTGCCTGATGTTGTGTTCAATGAACTATGAGTTGCAAGAGCAGCATGAGAACATGAATGTCATGGAGATGGTAACACATCTCAAGAACATGTATCAGCATCAAGCAAGACATGAGAGATATGATGTCTCCAAGGCTTTGTTCAGAAGCAAGATGAAAGAGGGAGACTCAGTTGGCACCCATATACTCACTTTGATTGGGTACGTGGAAAGTCTATCCAAACTGATATTTCCCCTAGGTCAAGAGTTGGTCACTGACGTGATTCTGCAATCGTTGCATGAATCATATAGTCATTTTTTCATGAACTACAACATGAACAATCTTGACAAATCGTTGTCAGAATTGTTGGGCATGTTGAGGACAGCTGAAGCACAGATGAAGAAAGACAAGCCCAAGTTTGTGATGATGATCAACATGACAAAGGGAAAGTCAAAAGGCAAAGGCAAGGCTAAGAAAGGTTCTAAAGCTGGGAAGAAGCCAAAGTCATCCGCACTCAAAGCCAAAGGTGGGATCTCCAAAGAAAGCAGTTGTCACCATTGTCACCGGACTGGACATTAGAAAAGAAACTGTCCTCTCTACCTGGAGGAACTGAGGAAGAAGAAGCAAAGGATAAAGATCTCCAATTCAGGTATATATGTTATTGAGATAAACTTCAATATTTCTTCATCATGGGAACTGGATACCAGATGTGGATCTCACATGTGTTCAAATATGCAGGATCTGATAAGAAGTAGGCCTTTACGAAAGGGCCAAGTCGAGCTGTGGGTCGCTAATGGAGTAAGAGTTGTTGTCACTGCAGTTGGAGTTATTAGTTTATCTTTGTCTACGGGCCTTGTAATAGAATTAGAAAATTGCTATTATGTACCTGCCATTAATAGAAATATTATTTATGTATCTTGTATGGACAAGAGTGGATTTGAATTTCACATTAAGAATGGAATGATTTCTATTTCTAAAGATGAGATCTTTTATGGCAATGCCCCTATGTCTTATGGTATCTACTTCTTAGAACTTGAGACAAGCATATACAACGTAAATACTAAAAGGCTAAAACTTGACAACTCAAACAAAATATACTTATAGCATTGTCATCTTAGGCACATAAACGAGAAACGCATATCTAGGCTCCATAAGGATGGTTATCTAGACTCTTTTGATTTTGAATCATTAGAGACATGTGAGGCACGTTTATTAGGGAAGATGACTAAGACTCCTTTCAGTGGACACAGTGAGAGAGCCAGTGGTCTAGTACGGCTCATACATACGGATGTATGTGGACCTTTTAGATCAAATGCTAGAGGAGGCTATCAATACTTCATTACCTTCATTGATGACCTCAGTAGGTATGGCTATGTATATCTTATGAAACACAAGTCAGAAACTCTTGAAATGTTCAAGACTTTCATGAATGAAGTAGAGAAGCAACTTGCTAAAAGTATTAAAGCACTTCGTTTAGATCGAGGTGGTGAATACTTAAGCCAAGAGTTTGAGGACCTTCTGAGAGACTATGGTATTGTATCACAATGGACTCCACCTGGTACACCACAACATAATGGTGTGTCAGAAAGAAGGAATCGTACATTATTAGACATGGTACGATCAATGATGAGTTCAGCTGAACTTCTAATATCGTTATGCGGATATGCTCTTGAAATCGCAACATTTACACTTAACCGTGTACCTTCCAAATCGGTTCAAAAGACACCATATGAGATATGGAATGGGAATCGTCCCAATTTGTCTATGTTAAAGATTTGGGGATGTGAAGCTTATGTTAGGAAATAATTTCTTGAAAAGCTTGGGCCCAAATCTAAAAAATGCTATTTTGTTGGATACCCTAAGGAAACTTGGGGATACTACTTCTACACTCCGACTAACAACAAAGTGTTTGTTGCTAGGACTGTTGTATTTATTGAAAAAGAATTTATTTCCAAAGGAATCAATGGGAGGAATGTAGAGTTCAAAGAAGTTTGAGACCAACAAGAAAGCAGAGAACCTAAGGAGGTACATAAGGAACATGAAGACTCACAAACTGTTGTTGAATTTTAAGTTCCAAATGTAACACAGGAACCTCATAGGTCTAGTAGGACACAACTTGAGCCTGAGAGATTCAGATTTCTTGTGACTTAAGACAGTGACGAATTGGGCATAACAGATGAGCCAAATTCCTATCTAGAAGCTACTAAGGGACCAGAATCTGAGAAATGGCTCGAAGCCATGAGATCAGAGATGGAATCCATGTACACGAACAAGGTATGGACCTTGGTGGATCCACCCGAAGGGGTAAAACCCATAGGGTGCAAGTGGGTCTTCAAGAAGAAGAGCGATATGGATGGAAATGTTCAAACCTATAAAGGTAGATTGTTTGTGAAAGGATTCTGTCAAATTCAAGGTGTTGATTATGACAAGACCTTCTCACCAGTTGCCATGGTTAAATCTATCAGGATCATGCTTGCCATTGCAGCTTATCATGACTATGAGATTTGGTAGATAGATGTTAAAATAACATTCCTTAATAGGAATTTACTCGAGGATGTGTACATGACACAACTTGAGGGTTTTATCAATCTGAAGGAAGCCAATAAAGTTTGTAAGCTACAAAGGTCAATCTATGGATTGAAGCAAACATCTCGGAGCTGGAATCTACATTTTGACGAAGTAGTAAAAAAGTTTGGCTTTAGTCAAAATGAAGATGAACCTTGTGTTTACAAAAAGGTTAGTGGGAGCACAGTCGTATTTCTCATATTGTATGTGGATGACATACTATTGATGGGAAATGACATCCCTACTCTTCAGACAGTAAAAGGTTGACTGGGGAAGACCTTCTCTATGAAGGATTAAGGCAAAGCATCCTATATACTAGGAATCAAGATCTATAGAGATAGATATAGAAGGCTTCTAGGTCTAAGCCAGAGCACATACATTGATAAGGTGTTAAAGAGGTTTAGCATGGAGGGTTCTAAGAGAGGTAACTTGCCCATGTCCGATGGGGTTACGATCTCTAAAGCTCAATGTCCTAGTTCATGTGATGAATGGGCGCGCATGAGTAAGATTCCATAAGCATCAGCAATTAGATCTATCATGTACGTGATGTTATGTACTCGTCCTGATGTGTCGTATGCTTTGACCATGACGAGCCGATATTAGTCAGATCCAGGTGAATGTCACTAGACAATCGTAAAGAACATCCTAAAGTACTTGAGAAGGACTAAGGATCAATTCTTGGTATGTGGTGGTGAGGAAGAGCTCATGGTATAGGGTTACACTGATGCTAGCTTCCAAACTGACAAAGATGACTATAGATCGCAATCTGGATGTGTGTTTTGCCTGAACAATAAAGTTGTGAGCTGGAAAAGTTCCAAGCAAGAGACGGCTACAGATTCTACAACAGAGGCTGAATATATTGTTGCATCTAATGCTACAAAGGAAGTTGTGTGGATCAATAAGTTCATTTCTGAATTTGGAGTGGTTCCAAGCGCTAGTGATGCAATTGAGTTGTTTTGCGACAACAACAGAGAAATTGCACATGCTAAAGAACCAAGATCGCACCAACGTTCCAAACATATTCTACAACGGTTCCATCTCATACGAGAGATCATACATCGAGGAGATGTGAAGATTTGCATAGTACCTATAGAAAGCAATGTGGCTGACCCGCTCACAAAAGTACTTTCACAGCAGAAACATGACGGACATGTTTGATCACTTGGATTGAGATTCATGAGTGATTGGGTATAAGTGCAAGTGGGAATTTGTTGGTATGAATGCCCATAGAGACTATCATTTGATGATTGTAATGAGATACTATGTAAACGATTTGTAATACTACATTGATCATATCAATAAAGACAAGTTTCCAATCTATATGTTTGTGTTTTATAATGTGAGATGACCATAAAATTTATAGATGTCTATAGAATAATATACTATATGACATATGTCTTCGGGTTGATGAGCTGAACAGTGAGATCATATGTATGATAAGAGTATGTATTCTTATTTTGTCCCTAATCAGTTGTTATTGTGGAAATATCTATAGACATCAATAACTCATAAGATTAGAATGTATATTGGTAGATGGAAGAATCTCATTATCCATGATATGGAGATATCAAACCAAATACATTGATACTTGTTAGTGAACAGTGTATCAGACAGACCCACCTTGAGAGTGACACATGGATACCATGATTGGTAGTTAGAGTCACATCTCATAGTGATGGTGGTGATTGTGGTTCTTAGACCTGAAGTCACTACACTTATCACATGTCG
Organism: Alisma plantago-aquatica; assembly: GCA_963693085.1. Lineage (NCBI taxonomy): Eukaryota > Viridiplantae > Streptophyta > Magnoliopsida > Alismatales > Alismataceae > Alisma > Alisma plantago-aquatica. The sequence goes on from OY856411.1 coordinate 570,151,314, forward strand.
TTCGATGTACCTTGATATCATCCACCGTGGTCCTGAATAAGGATTGTCATAAAGATGGTGCTTGGGTGCACTGTGACACATGTGGATGACTGTAAATGATGTAGATGGAATTTGTCCTTCCTACAGGAGTTTGATATTCCAGCCACTTGATAAGCAAGACTGAGAAATGCATGGCCATGCTGATGTGAGTCAATATGTGATATTGAGCTTACATATATCTCAGACAGTCTGCTCTAGTTCAAGGAACATGGATTGAACATTGAAAAGGATAACAGTTCCATGACTCGAGTTCAATCCGAATATCAGTGACAAAGGAACTATACAATCATTGTAACACCAATCATGAATGATAGGTTAAGTTGTTCTCCAACTTCTCCAATTACTTGGGTGGCAATGAAGTCTTGCTAGATACCCATCATTGCTTGTGAAATCATAATATGATTATGGATATCACTACCAATGTAATTTGGAGCCTACCGGGTCACACGCATAGGATGTGTTGGAATAGGAGTATAATTGTGTATTTAATTGAAATTGCTCCGAATCACATTGATTACTAAAATGTTTACGTAATACATTAGAATAATATTGGAATATTTGAGCCAATTAATTGGAGTGACTGGCTCTAAGTGTAAGTGGGAGTCTGTTGGTATATATGCCCATAGAGCCATCCCACGTGATTACATGGAGTCAGATATTAATTAATCAATTAATACGATTATTTGGTTAATTAATTAATTCTATAATATTCTAATTAATCCATGAGCGTTTTAATTAACGCAGTGTTTCTGTTTACCGATGGATTTAGGAAACTCTATTTCCTTTCGTCTCCTATTTAAAGGGGCTTGACGACCGATATCTATATAAGATATTGAGAAAGACTTTTCAGTTTACGCTCACGTACGCAAACCCTAGCTGTAACCGTCCTCTGGAGAGAAAGGAGAGCACCACGACGCTAGCATGTCGCCGCACAGAGACGACTCCTTCCCGCCGGCTTAGGAAGCGCGACGTGGATTTCCAGTCCATCCGCGTGGACGAAGTAGAGATGCAGACGCTGAGACGCCTGCGTTCAGAGGACGTCAACGACTATCCATACGTGCTACGAGCGGCGTACATCACCGCACGAAAGGAGCATCATCGGATCTTCCTGCGACGCACTCAGTGAACGGGAGAGAAGTTCCGTATGTGTAGGCCAGCAACGTTGCACACCATCGTGCAACGAGACATTGCCGGACTTGCTCCACGATAAGGTATATCCCGTAAATACTCTTTCTAAATACGTTGTTGTCGACGGGATCCTATTTCGGGTTGCATAGAGTTTTTTTGTTACTTCCGTCGTGCATGTTTTCTCCACAAAACCCAACAACAATATGACTGACCATTAATATAGCAGATAAAATAATTCAGTAAGTTTATAGCCAGATTATTGTAAGGAAGATGCATATTATATGTAAAATTTATAGCTATACTATATATATATATAATGTATATGGGTATATGAGTGTTTGGGTTTGAGTTTACCATGATCATGACTTATGTTATGTAAAAATATGGACTAAAATTTAAAGACCGACTCATTAATTTAGTTTATATGAATTAGGTGTAACTTAGATCATGCTTAAAGCTTGACTCGTTAATTTATTTTTTTATGAACTTGGTCTGACTTAAACCATTGCTCCAATTCTGAAACAATTTGATCGCTACATGCCAATCGATGTTCATCCCATCTTCAATCATGTTCTAGAAGAAAAAAAAAGTAAATAACCTAGTAAATAGTCCAAACAGGTGGCCAAATGAGTTCTTAAGTTTGAATTTACTTTGTCCCTCGCATGGTTTATATAAAAAGTTGGACCAAAATTTTCAATGGGTCCTTCAATATAGTTTATGTGAATTGAGCATATGGCTTAAGTAATACAGTCAAGAAATTAGTCGAATCATGTCAGCCCAATCGATGAGGGAAAAAATAAACAACTCAAAAAGCTGAATGTTGGTGACGACTTCATTTTTCAGGCCTAGATTTATCTTAGAATGGCCCATATTTTTTAAACCAAAATTGTCAATATTGTTCATGTAAATCAAGTTTGCCTAAGTTATAAGATCAAAACATTGTTCAACATGCTCAGTACGTCCATGCTCATCTCTTCTAAAATCATTTTCTAAAAACTAATCATCTCAAATAGTTAAATATGCGTGACCAAGTGAATGGAAAAGCACACGTCATTTGTGCTTATTTATAGGGTATGTAAAGACACGTGAGACATTAATGTCTCAATATATTGAGTAAATAACTAGATAGAGTGCATATATGGTAAAGAAATCACAACAACGTTTAATATTGTTTTAATATGCGTACCAATAAAGAAAACAACAAGATTAGAAGAGTGTAAACATAATGGCATTTATCACATAGAGTTACCATGTGGAGAAAGTAATTTCAGACAAAACTAGAATGTTTTCCATGATTTACACACAAAGAAGTCTCGAACGTTGTTTTCATTTTTCTATTCAATGATAAATTGGTTTTTAATCGACCTATACAAGATTCTTCCAATATCTATTGCTGACAAATTAGTAGGCCATGATGTGCAATCAAAAGAAGACCACTACGCACTAATTCACTCATTAGTTCACTACTGAATTAAAATTGACAGTTAAAATTGTGATTAACCGCAAACAGTGGTGATGCGTTTTCCTACGCATCATTGTGAATTAACTTGGTCGTTCAATTATAATATATGAAGCTTTATTTACCCATTATTTGTCAATTAATATGCATGCCATATATGTTTGAATCAAGACCGTATACTAATCAATTGATCAGCCAATTAATTTAGTTAACACTTTTCACCTATAACCCCAACAAGACATGCCTTGAGCCAATGTTAAGTACAGGGAAAATGAAATAACTACGGCTTTGATGCATAAGCATAGCGTCTAAGAGGATATTGGAGTAACTGGTGATTGATAACTTCAAGGCCATAGCTAGAGGTCCATTTTACATAGCTATACAAAAATTTAAAGCGTTAATCGTATCCTACTTAGAGGTGTAAACGGTGTGGGTATAGAATAGGTATGGACATTCTCACATGCACACCCATTTAATTTAGCGATTTTCATTCCAGTTTCGATTTTAGATCCATATAATAAAAGTATTGACCCACATGTACCCATACCCACAATACTTCTAGGTATGCAACACAGTTATGCGGGTAAACAGTTCTATATAAAATGTCATATTGTTTATGTAAAAAATATATGACTATGGTATATATATATATATATATATTAATACAACTAGATATTGTTATATGTAGGATATTAACATAGCATGATTATATTAAATAACTTTGTAGATTGAAGATTAGTTAACATTATTGTTTACATATTGGTAGTCATCATCGTAGTCAGGGGCGGAACCAGGATTTAAGTATTGGGGGGGCCAAAATATGTGTTAAAGATAGATTTGTATATTAATTTGTTAAACTTAATATTAATGGAGAGAAAAAATTAAAAACACTCCCAAGAAGATTAGAACCAAGGACCAAATTATTAAACGACTAGTCACACACCACTGCTACAATTCATGTAGACATATAAAAATACACATATATAGATATAATCGGCACTCTTAACATAATGAGCGTGTAAATAAAATTTGGAAGCATCCAGACTTGAACCCACACCACTCCACTCAACAAATAACACAAACTCCACTACACCAATACTCCAATTCTAGTTTACATACACAAACGGTTATATATATAAACGTTTCACAATTTGAATATTGAGGACGAACAAACAAATTGTAGCCATTTGGGTTCAAACCCAAGCCACTTAGCTAAGGAAACAAGTGACACTCCAATGCGCTAACCACAACTTCTGATTTCATATACTTTGACATTATATATATTTTAACTGAAATATATGAATGTATATAAATATACATGACATATAGGTTATTTTTAATTTTCTTGGGGGGGGGGGGCAAGGCCCCTGCTTACCCCATGGCTCCGCTCTTGATCTTAGTGTTTGAGTAATGTAGCATTATCATCTAACTACTTTAATTTTAAGTTTACATATATTCCTTGTAGTTGTAATTAGAATAGTTACTTCTCCATTAGATTACTAGTTTTAACTTCATTTTAATTAAAGTAGGGGGATCTCAATTATTATATTAGTTAGACTAGCAAAGTATGATATAAATAACATATTAGTAATTAGTTATTTATATATAATAGGTACGTGGTCTAGCGAGTTTGGATACAAAGTATCCATTAATAGACCCGCTTATATATGGTTCTATTGGTAGACAGATCCACAAATATACGGCTACAGAAAATTAGATCTGTGAAAGATTATTAAAAGATCAGAATTTGCGAATTCACGGATCTACTCAGACCCATTTACAACTCTAATCCTACGAAGCATTGATGAAGAACCTATTCTTCAAAAGGAGAAATCATAAATCACATTGGAAGGAGTTTTACTTGGCCATGTTAGCAAGATGACATCAGTCACGAACAGGTGACTAAGGCCCTGTGACATCTTCTCAATATATAGAGATTAATTCAAGAGTAACAACAAAATATAGCATTTTTGTAACAAGAAAAAGGTGGGTTCATCCAAAAAAATCTACAAATGACTAGCAAATCAAGGGAGCTCACTTATAAGCAATTACAAAGATCAACTAATGCTATCAAACTACTAAACTTTAAGTTTTAGCCAAATATATGGTAAGTCACATTTGCTTTGGTGAATAAGATCAATTTATTTCTTTCTCGATCTATAGTGCTACAACAATGAGCTATTCCTTCTTACAGCTTATTTTTTGCATTTCTCCAATCCAACACATACACAAGATCCTCTTTTTGCAATGACTTTTCTTATCATATATATTTAACAAGAATTTTCAATAATAATATGACTCTTCTTCCTTAAGAAGCCATACTTGTGCACTTCCTTGATTTGTCTAGGATTGATTTGTATTTAGAGCTTTTATTGATAAGTTAAGGGAAATAGGGTTGTCAGCACATGAAAAGTACATTTTTGAACATTTCACAACACCAATATTTTGGAACAAGTTTTTCTAGAAGGGTTTGTAGTGACAGATATTATGGATGCCAATCATACAAACAAATTTGCAAATGATTATTTATAGTAGAGAGAGCTCGAGCAGTAGAATTAAAATATGTTCCTTACCAAAGCTATAACACATTTTTTAAAGTTTACTTGGCTCATATCCATTTGTGTGGTGTGTGTGTGTATATATATATATACATTTATTTATTTATTTATTTATTCATTTATATATATATATAGAGAGAGAGTCAAGTTAGAATACACTCGAGTGTACAGATCGCACAGATACACTCAAGTGTATTTGCATATCTAGGCTATTTTTTGCAAGATGTAAACCATTGATCTTCATTGTCATATTATAATTAGGCTACATACAAATTTTGAGCCCATTTGGATGAGTGTAAGTCACTCATCTGATGGAAACAAAATCGACGCACGAAACAAATTTAAAATACATAATTTTTGTGGTCTTTATTTATAACATGACCTATAAATGTCCAAATGTGCTCAAATTTTTTATATGAGTTATTTACAAGATTATTAAGAAAATCAAAGGATTAGATTTTTGAAAAAAATATTGCATCATGAAAAACTACTTGAGTGTATTCTGCTCTGAATACACTCGAGTGTACCGAAGATCGAATACACTCAAATCGTTTTCCATCATGCAACACTTATTTTGAAAATCTAAACCATTGATCCTATTAAATATTATATGAACATACTAAATATAAAATGTGAGCTCATTTGGACACTTATAGGTCATGCATCTAAAGGTGAATAAAATTATATAATTCAAATTAATTTTGTGCATCAATTTTGTTGGTAATGAAAAAATGACAGAAAATCCAAACGAGCTCAAAGTTTTGTGTATAGCCTCTAACATGACTCCTCCCCCCGCTCTCTCTCTCTCTCTCTCTCTCTCTATATATATATATATATATATATATAGAGAGAGAGAGAGAGAGAGAGAGAGTCAGGTTAGAATACACTCGAGTGTATTCGGAGCAGAATACACTCAAGTAGTTTTTCATGATGTAATATTGTTTCAAAAATCTAATCCGTTGATCTTCTTAAACATCTTGTGAATAGCACATACGCAGAATTTGAGAACATTTGGACATATATAGGTCATGTTTTAAAGACCGCAAAAATTATGCATTTCAAATTAGTTTTGCGCGTTGATTTTGTTACCCTTGGATGAGTGACTTACACTCATCCAAATGGGCTCAAAATTTGTATGTAGCCTAGTTATAGTATGACATTGAAGATTAATGGTTTACATTTTGCAAAAAATAGTCTTGATATGCAAACACACTTGAGTGTATTCGTGCGATCTGTACACTCGAGTGTATTCTAGCTTGACTATATATATATATATATATATATATATATATATATATAGAGAGAGAGAGAGAGAGAGAGAGTCAGACTAGAATACACTCAAATAATTTTCCATGATACAATATTTTTTTATAAATATAATCCATTGATCTTCTTAAACATCACGTGAATAGCTCATATATAAAATTTGAGCCCATTTGGACATTTGCAGGTCATGTTATGAAGACTACAAAAAATATGCATTTCAAATTAATTTCGTGCGTCGATTTTGTTGCACACAGATGAGTGACTTATACTCATCCAAATGAGCTCAAAATTTGCATGTAGCCTAATTATAGTGTAACAATGAAGATCAATGATTTACATTTTGCATATATATATATATATATATATATATAGTCAGGCTAGAATACACTCAAGTGTATCCAGAGCGGAATACACTCAAGTAGTTTTTCATGATGCAATATTTTTTTTGAAAATTTAATCCGTTGATCTTCTTAAACATCCCGTGAACAACTCATACGCAAAACTTGAGCACATTTAGATATGTATAGCTCATGTTATGAAGACCGCAAAAAATATGCATTTCAAATTAGTTTCGCGCGTCAATTTTGTTGCCCTTGGATGAGTGACTTACACTCATCCAAATGGGCTCAAAATTTGTATGTAGCCTAGTTATAGTATGACAATGAAGATCAACGGTTTACATTTTGAAAAAAAATAGTCTTGATATGCAAACACACTTGAGTGTATTCGTGTGATCCGTACACTCGAGTGTATTCTAGCCTCACTCTCTCTCTCTCTATATATATATATATATATATATAGAGAGAGAGAGAGAGAGAGAGAGAGTCTAGAATACACTTGAGTGTACCGGATAACGGATACACTCAAGTCATTTTCAATCATGGGGCATTTATTTTGAAAATCTAAGCCATTGTACTTCTTAAATATCATATGAACATTATATATATATATATATATATATATATATATATATATATATATATATATATATATATATATATATATATATATTCAGGCTAGAATACACTCGAGTGTACAGATCGCACGGTTACACTCAAGTGTCGGTTACACTCAAGTGTGTTTGCATATCAAACTATTTTTTATAAAATGTAAACCATTGATTTTCACCGTCATACTATAACTAGGCTACATACCAATTTTGAGCCCATTTGAATGAGTATAAGTCACTCATCCAAGGGCAATAAAATCGACGCGTGAAACTAATTTGAAATGCATAATTTTTGCGGTCTTTATAACCTGACTTATAAATGTCCAAATGTGATCAAATTTTGTGTATGAGCTATTCACAAGTTGTTTAAGAAGATCAACGGATTATATTTAAAAAAAATATTGCATCATGAAAAACTACTCGAGTGTATTATGCTCCGAATACGCTCGAGTGTATTCTAGCCTAACTCTCTCTCTCTCTCTCTCTCTCTATATATATATATATATATATATATATATATAAATATATATATATATAGTCAAGCTAGAATACACTCGAGTGTATCCGGAGCGGAATACACTCAAGTAGTTTTTCATGATGCAATATTTTTTTTGAAAATCTAATCCGTTGATCTTCTTAAACATCTCATGAACAACTCATACGCAAAATTTGAGCACATTTGGATATGTATAGCTCAAGTTATGAAGACCGCAAAAATTATACATTTCAAATTAGTTTCGCGCGTCGATTTTGTTGCCCCTGGATGAGTGACTTACACTCATCCAAATGGGCTCAAAATTTGTATGTAGCCTAGTTATAGTATGACGGTGAAGATAAACGGTTTACATTTTGCGAAAAATAGTCTTGATATGCAAACACACTTGAGTGTATTCGTGCGATCCGTACACTCGAGTGTATTCTAGCCTGACTATATATATATATATATATATATATATATATATATATATATATATATATATATATATATATATATATATATAGAGAGAGAGAGAGAGAGAGAGAGAGAGAGAGAGTCAGGCTAGTGTACACTCGAGTGTACCGGAGGCACCGTACACCTCAGTTATTTTTGAAGATGCAATAAATTTTTGAAAAATCTAAACTGTTGATCTTCTTAATTATCATAAGAACATACTATATAATAAATTTTAGCTCATTTGAACACTTATAGGTCATGCATCTAAAGGAGGTAAAAATCATATATTTCAAATTAATTTTTTGCGTCGATTTTGTTGTCCTTGGATGAGTGACTAACACTCATCCAAATGAGTTCAAATTTTGTATGTGACCTATTATTATTGTAACCATGAAGATCAATGGATTAGATTTTAGAAAAACATGGTCTAGATAGGCAAACACCATTGAGGTATACGGTGTGATCTGTACACTCGAGTGTATTCTAACCTGACTCTCTCTCTCTCTCTCTATATATATATATATATAATTTGAGCTCATTTGGACACTTATAAGTCATGCATCTAAAGGCGAAAAAAACCAACAATTTAAGTACTTCGATTTTGTTGGTCATGAAAGAGTGACTTAGAAAATTCCAAATGAGTTCAAATTTTACATTTTGTCTGTATTTGTTATAACAATGAATATCAACGATGTGTGGATTTTCATGTCTGTTTTGACCTCAGCCAAACCCCAAACCACATAATTTGTTCTGAATAAAAATATGCCCACGGTAAGTAATCCTATGAGAACTGTGTACTGGTCAATTTACCCACGGCAAGTAATCCTATGAGAAATGTGTGTACCAAACGCTGCCTTAACATAATTTGTTCTGAATAAAAATACAAATACCCAGCTGCTTAGAACACATTTTGACCAATACCACAGGTGACAGAAAGTGTCTCTGAATCGGCTGTTCAGCTTTATTCACGATTTAATACTGTCCATATAAAGAAGCCATTATTTGATTTATGTCCACACTCCGCAAAGAACACCATGGTAATGTCCGCAAGCGTGCCCACATAACCTGCTATACACACTGGCTCCCGCTCCTTCTGGAAATTCAAACCACCTGGAGAAAAAAGAGAAAGTTGGATAACCCACCACCACTACCATGAATCCATGTTAAAAGAGCCCAGAAATACATAATCATTTCATATGACTGCAAAAGTATAAAGTTAAATTAAAGTTACATGTGTTAAGGAAAGGGTTAGGTCTTCGCTTAGTTGCTTGTGGTCTGAGTGTGAATTTAACTTTGGCAAACTCTCTGCAATATCACGACTGAACCAAACAAGCCCTATCCACTGTCTATATTCATAAATAGCATAGCTTGTCTAGATAATGCAAAGCAACCATACTATTAAAATTCGGAATTGGCCATCCAGTGACTTCGACCCCAGGGATGATCATCAAGTAAACATGAGAACCACAACACAACCAATCAGAATAAAATGAGTCAACCCACGGAAAAATTATGGCAGATAAGTCAGAACAAGCATGGAGCCAATCATAAGCGTCCAGTAGGCCGAGCATTGTTCCAGCAGCAGACTAGGAATACTATTAATAATTACCTTGGCAAGGGCATCATAGTCGTAGTTAAGGGAAACATTGGAAGAAATAACAAATCAGCGTCAAACATATCAAGTTGCTACACAGGGTTCAACTATCAATTTCACAAGAGGTGGAAGAAATAACAAAGACAAGACAAACATTGGAAGAACAGGTCCCCTGCAAGGGGAAGATCTACAGAGTAATAGGAGGGTGACATTGGAGTTAAAAGAAAATACAGGGAAAAGAATATACTTGAAAAGTTTAGGATACCGTGACACAGCTGATGAAAATCAGAATGGGAACAGTATCACCATTGTAGGGAGGGGGGGAGGGACATGAAAGCAGCGTCAAATCTATTAAATTGCTACACACGGGTCAACTGTCAATTTCATAAGAGATGTGGAAGAAATAACAAAGACAGCCAAACAATGGGAGAAAAGGTCCCCAGCAAGGGGAAGATATCTACCACCTAAGATGCCAGGATGTCTACAGAGTAACAGGAGGATGACATTGGAGTTAAAAGAAAATCCAGGGAAAAGAATATACTTGAAAAAATTTAGGATATCATGAAGCAGATGATGAAAATCAGAATGGAACATTATCATTGTCGTAGGGTGGGAGGGCATGAAATCAGCGTCAAATATATCAAATTGCTACACAAGGGTCAACAGTAAATATCACAAGAGACGAGGAAGACAAACCGACAACCCAACGTTGGGAGAAAAGGTCAGGGCCCCTGCAAAAGGGGAAGATATCTACCATCCAAGATGCCAGGATGCCTACAGAGTAATAGGAGGGTGACATTGGAGTTAAAAGAAAATGCAGGGAAAAGAATATACTTGAAAAGTTTAGGATACCATGACACAGCTGATGAAAATCAGAATGGGAACATTATCACCATTGTAGGGAGGGAGAGGGACATGAAAGCAGCGTCAAATATATTAAATTGCTACACACGGGTCAACTGTCAATTTCATAAGAGATGTGGAAGAAATAACAAAGACAGACAAACAATGGGAGAAAAGGTCCCCTGCAAAGGGAAGATATCTACCACCTAAGATGTCAGGATGTCTACAGAGTAAAAAAGAAAATCCAGGGAAAAGAATATATTTGAAAATTTTAGGATACCATGAAACAGATGATGAAAATCAGAATGGAACATTATCATTGCCATAGGGTGGGGGGCATGAAATCAGCGTCAAACATATCAAATTGCTACACAAGGGTCAACAGTAAATATCATAAGAGACGTGGAAGAAATAACAGACAGCCCAACATTGGGAGAAAAGGTCAGGGCCCCTGCAAGGGGAAGATATCTACCATCCAAGATGCCAGGATGCCTACAGAGCAAGAGGAGGGTGACATTGGAGTTAAAAGAAAATGCAAAGAAAAGGATATACTTGATAATTTTAGGATACCATGACACAGATGATGAAAATCAGAATGGGAACCTTAACCATGGTAACCCCACCACTCATCCCCAGGTTTGGGTGGTCTAAGGGGCAGTAGGGAGGGTCACCCCTCCTGTTACTCCTTTTTTTCAATGCTGGATCTACACTTATGGTGGCTCCGCATTATAGGTCAATCGGCCTAAGCCCAATAACCATTTATACTAACACTCCTCAAAGCTGGATCGTAGATTTTGTAGTCCCAGCTTGACACCCATATGCTGAAAAAGAGCTGGAGAAAGTGGTTTTGTCAAAATATTAGCAATTTCATATCATGTCTGCCCGAGCGGAGTCACAATTCTTTTTGCTTTGACGTGATCCACAAAGTGGCGATTCACCTTAATGTATTTTGTGCCTTCATGGAAGACTCGATTGTTGGAATGTGAATGGCAGTACGGCTGTCATAATAGAGAGTTATTGGAGTCGGAACAAAAAATTCCAAACTCGTCCAGAATAGACTTCACCCACCGGAGGTCACAGCATGTGTGGGCCATAGTTCAGTACATGTCTGTAGTGCTACAGCGAGCAAGAATAATTTGTTTCTTGCTTCTCCAGGCAACAAGGTGATTGCCCAGCATGATACAAAAACCATATGTAGATTGACGATCTTGAGCATCGTCTACCCGATATGCATTTGCATACCCAGAGATAGCAATAGTCTTTTGCTTTGGGCGGTTGTAGAGTTGTCATCTTCTAAGAGCACTCTTGAGGTATCACAAGATTCATTGAATATTTGATCTGTAAAGTTGAAGAGGCGCACTCATACGTTGATGACAACTTCAACAAAAGAAATATCTGGTTGAGTAATCATCAGATGAATCCGTTTTTCAACCACGCGACGATACTTCTCTAGATCACATAAGAGATTTCCCTAACTTGTAGCCTTTGTGGGATAGCCATCATTGGGCATGTTTGATTTGATGTATTCGTATGGATTTAGGAGAATTCAGTATTTAGCACATCCAGGTTTTATAAGCTCCAGGTTTTGACGGGTGCTGTACATCAGTAACTTAAGTTTGGCTTTGCTGTAGATTAATGGATTGAACGGCCAACGTACCAGGGTCGACGAACCAGCAGAAGCAAAAAGCAAACGCATCGTAGAACATTTCTTACCAGAAGAAACCGATGACGACGGATCATTTGCGGGCGAAGCAGCCAACTGAGCGCGTACTGACCGGGAAAAAAGCAGAGTTGTCGGTTACCTGATGACCGGTTACTTGTTAATTCCCGGGAACAAAAAGGTCACGCAGCTGGGCATTGACGTCCTGCGCATTTGAGATGTAACCAACAGTCCAACATTTACTATATACTTAAAAATGCAGGATTTGGCATTTTTTCCGACTCCAATAAAACAAACATCAAATTTATACTGCTGGAATAAGGAATGCAGTTCAATCCGGGCAGATCCACCAAACCAAACATGCCCATTGTGGAGACCGGTTTGGCATCCATCATACCAGCCTTTTGAACTTTTGAAGTAGACATAACATCTTTGAGATAAGCTAATCCCTATGGTGGAACAAAGGACCTTATTTCGAGAAAGTGTTGCACATTTCCCAAATCCTGTCTGAAAGTGAGTTTTAGAGACCTCTTCATACTCGAGATATCATTTATGTCGACGTAGGTGAGTAAAATGCCATCCACATAAAGAACAAGAAGGAAGTGTACTCTAGAGCGACGATAAGAGAATATTCAATTATTCATAGTTGACATCTAGAAATCCAGATCTCAATGACCATACTTATTTTATTAAACCAAGCTCGTGGAGACTACTTAAGGACATATAAGAAACGTCAAAGACAATAAACCTTATCAGAAGACCCCCCCCCCCCCAAAAAAAAAACATGGAGGTTGTTGCATGTAAAATTCCTCTAAGAGATCACCGTGAAGGGAGGCATTTTTAACATCGAGCTAGAAACATGCCAAATCCAGATGAACTACCAAGGATATCATAATACGAGAAAAAGCAATCTGAGTTACTTTAGAGACCGTCTCACAATAGTCAAGGCCAAAACTTTTAGTGAAGCCTTCGACAACCGATCGTGCTTTAAGTCTCTCGACATAACCATCAAGTCGGTGCTTTGACAGAGAATACCCACCAATGACCAACAATCTTCTTTCTAGGTGGAGGATCAACCATATCACATGTGTTGTTTTTGTGCAATCTATGCATCTCGTCCATAATAGAAGCTTTCCAACCAGAGTGTTGGAGGGCATCAATCGAGTGTCATGGACGAAGATAGTCTCCAATGTCGTGGAGAAGGCATGAGCAGAAGAGGAGAGATAGTGATGTAGGACAGACTCCGCCTTTACGCACTTACAAGCGCATGAGTCACTGTGTCGTTAGTTAGGCTTTTTTTCAGCTTACATTATTTTATTATGCCTTTTTCCTTATTTTGGACTTTTGTAAAGTCCCACATTGGCTACCGCCCGTTTAATCTTTCTTTTAGAAGCCCATATAAAGGCTATATTGTGTCTTTGTTTAAACATAGTTGATGAATGAGAATTATTTCCATAAGTCATTTAGCCGCATTTCTTCTTTAGTTCCGTAGATTTACATTTTAAGTGATAATACAACCTAACCTAAATCATTAGGGTTTAGTCATGCATGTGATGGTCGTCGTTCTCCACCAATCCCCAACCCGACACCCTGTCCACCGCCTCCCCTGCATCCAATGCCATATGCAGGCCATTTCCTACCAGTTTCTACCCGCCAACAATCATCAACTACCCATTCAGCTTATCGCCTATTACCTGTTTCCGTCTCCATATTGACTGTCGTAGCCCTTCGATTCGTTGGCCGCCGTCGTTGCTGACAACCTCCTCTAGGCCTGAGGTGACAAGTGCCACCGACAATAGACGACCCTTGTCCCGCGCCGACAGCAGGTCTCCAGGCCGCCAGTAAGCAAGCCTAAAAAAATTGGGTAAGATCTTCTCATTATTTATTGTGCTTATCTCATTGTGCAAATCATAGTGTTTGGTCGTAGATCTAATAGCCCTATCTTAGAACCCACTTCCAATGCAGCCCCTGAGTCTTCACAAACCGTATTTAATCTTGATACCCTTAGTCAAGGGCATAGTCACAATATACTCCTTTTTTTAATTAAAAAAAACATTTAAAACGCGTATTATTCACCTGTCGTATATGACGGCCGCTTTAAACTCCAAACCGAATAATACGTTTTAAACGCGTTTAATACGTTTTTTTGCCGTTTTATACAATTTTGTACTTTTGCTTCACATTTGTTTTTTCCACGTCCTTTTTTACTTGTAGCAGGGTTCCACTAAACCGTACAACCTTCCTCCTCTATCCCCCGACACACCAGGAGGAGTAACCCTCGACATTCTACATATACGCTCCATCTTTCTCCTCCATTCTCCCCATTTCTTCCCTGATTTGTGTCTGTTGCTTGTTGCTCCCACTTCTTCCACTTCTTCCAATATTAGGGTAATCAGTTTGATGTTTAGTCATTTTCAATAATTATATGTGTGGGTGTATATATATGTCTGTATGTGTTTATATATATATATATATATATATATATATATATATATATATATATATATATATATATATATATATACATACATATATATATACATATATATATATATACATATATATATATATACATATATATACATATATATGTATATATACATATATATATATATGTATATACATATATATATATATATACATATATATATACATATACATATATATATACACACACATACATACATACATATACATACATATATATATATATATATGTATGTATATGTATGTATGTATATATAATACGTTTTTTTGCCGAATAGTTGACCGAACTTTTACCGTACGTTGACCAATTTTTATCCGAATTTTCCGCATAATTCCCGATTTCCGAATTTTTCAACTTGGTTGTACGTATCCCGAATACCGAATTTGTGACTATGGTCAAGGGATCAATACAATCATGACTGAGCTTTGCACTATTCACCAAATACATACCCTCCCAGCCGGTCAAACCTCGTTACCTTTTACAGGGTATGGGATGCCACCAAATCCTGAAAATGCACCACAAACCCCCCTTAACCCTACTCCTCTATAATTTTGTCCACCACAACTCCATGAGACCCCTGACTACCAACCTTATGAAGATGTTGACCCTTTTGCATAACTTAATCTTTATATACCGCACTCCTACGTGGAACCAAACCCATATCAACCACCCCATCGTCACACATCCCAACTCGCTGCCCCAAAAGCGCACAATGCACCACCACCACATCCCCCTCCACATGCTCCCCGTGCCCCACAATTTGTTCCTGCACCCCATCACCAACCGTTGGCTCCGCCACATCCTCCCATAGCCCCTCCTTTGAAACCCCATCACCAACCACTGGCTCCGCCATTCATTAGTAGATTTTTGGTGGTCTACTTTGATGATACTTTGATTTTTAGTAAGACCAAGGACAAACATTTGACTCATCTCAAACTTATCTTCAACACACTTCGCACTGAGAAATTGTATGTCAATCTAAAGATGTGTTCTTTTCTTTATGATAAAGTCTTTTTCCTTGGCTACTCCGTATCTGCTACCAGCATTGAGGCTGACCCTACCAAAGTCAAAGTTGTCACTGATTGGCCCAACCCACTACGATCTCTGAGCTGCGTAGCTTTCACAGGCTGGCTACTTTTTATTATCGCTTTGTTCGAGGATTCAACACCATTATGGCTCCTCTCACTGAGTTAATGAAGTGTGATAAATCAGAGTGGATGTCATCCACTACACGAGCTTTTGAGGTTGTCAAAACTAAGTTAAATGAAGCTCATATTCTTTGCCTTCTTGATTTCTCACTTCTGATTAAGGTATCATGTGATGCTTCCAGTGTTGGCATTGTTGACGTTCTAAGACAAGAAGGGCACCTTGTTGCCTTTTTCAGTGAGAAACTCAATGACGCAAAACTTATGATAAAGAATTCTATGTTGTTGAGCAATCTTTGCGTCATTGGTCTAACCATCGGGCCCTTCGTTTCTTGAATTCCTAAAAGATTTTAAGTGTTTGTCACGCCAAATGGTGTGAGTTTCTTTAGGAGTATACTTTTGTTCTCAAACACCGCTCTGGTGTTGGAACAAGGCTGCAAACGCTCTCAGTCGTTGTTGGACCACCCTACAGTCTATGAGCATTGAAGTTGTGGGCTTCGACCATTTGAAAGATCAATATCCTACGTCCCGACTTTGGAATTATACATTTAGACCTCGGTAGCAAACCTGGCCAACCTTCTGATTTTGTCCTATGATGGATTTCTCTTTCATGGCACGCAACTACGTAACCCTTCCACTTCAGTTCTCATTTAGGAATTACATGTTGGTGGCCTCATTGGTCATTTTGTTAGGGATAAGACCACCGCTCTAGTGACTGATAGATTTTATTAGCCTTACTTTCATCGTGAT
The DNA here is from genome assembly GCA_963693085.1 of Alisma plantago-aquatica. Classification (NCBI taxonomy): domain Eukaryota; kingdom Viridiplantae; phylum Streptophyta; class Magnoliopsida; order Alismatales; family Alismataceae; genus Alisma; species Alisma plantago-aquatica. The sequence goes on from OY856411.1 coordinate 570,168,127, forward strand.
GTCGCTCGCATCGTGTCCTAGTGTCATACTTATCAATTGGCAAAAACCAAAAGACAAAATACGGGCCTTTACACTCCTCTTCCTATTCCCTAAAAGCCTTTGAAGGACCTAAGTATGGATTTTATTCTAGGTCTTCCCCGCACTTCACGTGGCCACTCAGAGTAAGATGGCCCACTTCATTACATGTAGTAAGATTCTGACGCCTCTCCTATCGCCCACCTTTTCTTTAATGAGGTAGTCAAGCTACATGGTCTTTTCACCGCCATAGTCTCTGACCATGATGTGAAATTTGTTAGCTACTTTTGGAAAACTTTATGGAAAATCTTTGGTACCAACCTCAAATTCTCTTTTGCCTTCCACCCTCAAACTGATGGTCAAACTAAGGTGGTTAACAGGAGCTTGGGTAACCTCCTGCGATGTCTTATGGGTGAACGTTTAGGCAATTGGGACTTATCGCTACCTACTGCTGAATTTGCTTACAACACTTTTGTTAATCGATCCACAACAAAAGAGCCCTGGTTACAAGCCCCACCGGCCTATAGATCTCATACCTATCTCCACTACTGACCACCCTTCCTACACTGCTGAGACCTTTGCCCAACACATTCATGATTTGCATGCCAAGATTTGCCAAAAACTGTCTTATGAAAACTACAAACTTTCTGCAGATGCACACCGCATGTTTAAAGGATTTAATGTGGGAGATTATGTGTTAGTACGTGTGCGTCTTGAACGCTACCCCCGAAAATTCTTTCAAGAAGCTCCAAGCCAGAGTGTCAAGACCTTTCCAAATATTTTAGTCGATAGGGACCCAATGTCTATGTACTGGCTTGCCAGCAAATTGGGGCATTAGTGCAGTTTTAATGTGGAAAATCTTCCTCCTTATCGTGGTACATTTGAGGCCCCTCGACAACCAGTGGCAGGTTCTTTAGATCGTCATTGTGCTTCACCGTCTTAAGCAGTTATACCTCCTCTACCTCGACTTCCTCAGCGGCCGCCCAAGCGGATTGACACTATCTTAGACAACCAAACCGTCCTCACCAGCCACGGCAGGATATGATGTTTCTTGGTTCGTTGGATAGGTCGTTCTCCAGTAGACATCACATGGATCACCGAGGAGGAATTCCGCTACATTGATGCAGATCTTCTTGAGCTATACCTCACCACTGACTTGAAGGAGTCGAGTCTTTTGCAACTGAGGGGAGTTATGTAGGACAGGCTCCACCTCTACGCACTTACAAACGCAGGCGTCGCCATGTCATTAGTTAGGCTTTTTTTTCAGCTTATGTTATTTTATTATGCCTTTTCCTTATTTTAGGCTTTTATAAAGTCATGTGGTTTAGTCCCACATTGGCTACCGCCCGTTTGGTCTTACTTTGAAGAGCCTATACAAAGGCTCTATTGCATTTTTGTTTAAACATAGTTTATGACAAGGAATGAGGTTTCGGCAAAATTGGGGAAATTTTGCCAAAAAATTCGATTTTGATGGGATCTAGTACCGAAACGTGCGATTGTGTCGATTTCGATGACTTTCGCCAAATTTTGATGATTTCGATGAATTTCGTCAAATTTCGATGGAAATTTTGATAATTGCAATCCTTGGTGTTATTGTTGTTTTTTGAAGAGCAAAGGGAGATTGGGGTTATTTCACCATTTAGTACTCATACATAGTATATACTCATAGTATAGAAAAGAGAACCGTTGTTTTGACTTTTGCTTTTTTCAACTACTGTGACGACTTCGACGAAGCTCCTTTTTCGCATGCGCTCTACTCGTCGTAGTTCTTCTCAGCTTATGTACTAAGCGAACTTCGGCCCTGTCATCAAACCTTTTTGCATTTATCATAATTGCATTGCATTTCCCTAATAAATGCTATTCAAATTATTAAATACTTATGCAATGCATGCTTTTTTAGTTTCTTCTATGTGGACGACATGTATCCTAGTGGTGGTTTATTAGAGAATGAGGGTGTTAGGAAGCCAACCACACCAACAAATAATGATTTAGCTTGGAAACATTGCACTAGTGTTCGTAGGTCAATGAAATGATCGACTATTGAGTCAATATCAACAACTAACTATCAACCCAAGTAAAATGTGTGGGGATGCCCTACATATCCAATATTTGATATTATAACACAAATAAGTACATGCATGTATATAGCTCTTACTTACAAAATTGCATATCTTAATTCCTACATTTTCTCATCGAAATCCTCAAGAAACATGACAATTCCCTTACCTCCCACATGAAGGACCACCCCCAACCTACCCCCACATAAAATTTTACTGCATAAAACGATGCATTTAGGTGTAGAGATCACACTTGTAAATTTCATAAATTAATTCGTTCATTTTGGCGTCAAAACGGGTACGGTTGTCGGTTGCATCTATCGAAATTTTCGTCGAAATTTAAAAAAAAACAGTTTCCATGCTGTCGAAACAACATCGAAATCGGATACCTCGTTCCGTGGTTGATCAATGAGAATTATTTCCTTAGTCATTTAGCCGCATTTCTTTTTTAGTTCCATAGATTTACATTAGATAGACAACTGACAGCAAGTATCAAAAATGGGATACTTATTAGTGTAGGAATGTATGCCTTTTCAAAATGCCACTAGTTGTTTGGATTGCATTAGAACAAACGATGTAGAGGTAGCTACTGGAACAACTTCCTTGCACATATCATAGACATGGGAGAAGAACGGAGTTGGTGCGGGTGGTGGTAATGGTGGTGAGGATGGTAGAGAGGCCATCTCATTGGCATTCATCAGAGAAGACGAAGAAGAGCAAAGAAAAACACATCTTCAAGGGAGGTGACGTAATCCTATATATATATATATATATATATATATATATATATATATATATATATATATATATATATATGTATAAGTGGATGTTGGATCAAGGCATTTATACCTCTCTAGAAAATGAGGATATCCTAGCAAAACCATTTTCAGCGCTTGGGAGGGAAGTATTTCAGCCTTGGTATCGATATTATGGACAAAGGCGACATTCAAAAACTCGAGGAGATAGAGATAACGACTATTTCTCATGATAGCATCATCATCATGCCAAAGATGTTTGGGAGGATTGGCATGAAGGTGACAATTTTTACGCTCGGCTATACCATTTTGCTAGGGAGAATAAGCATAAGAGCATTGATGAATCATTCCCATGTCCCGTCAAAAGGACGAAATTGCACATAGAGTGTATTCAAATGCATTTTCAGTGCAAAGAACTTTAATGCATGTCTGAAAATGGATACAAATCATATAATGAAACACGTGAATAAGGGGGGAAACCCCATTACCCGTTTTGAGAAGAAACAACCATCTCATGCGTGAAATACCATCCACAAAAGTAAGAGAGTATCTAAAACCATCATAACTTGGGTGTCTGAAAGGACCACAAACATCACTATGGATTAATCAAAAAACAGTAAATTGTTTTGTAGTTCAAGCCAAAAAAGACACCATGTTGCTTTCCTAATTGGCATGCATTACTCAAAATTAAAGAACAAGAAGGGCCTAAAATCTTCAATTTTTCTAGTGATGAGTGACCATTGCAAAAGTGAAGCTGAAGAGGCATGGCTGCAACAAGGGCACTAGGCAAGAATGCGAAGAGGCGAAGAAGTAGTAGAGATGCCCCCTAATCATTGTCAAATTTTGCAAATCATGTAAAATAAAGCTAGAGGCCCCCCTAATCACCAAAGTGTGCTCCCCCCATATGAGATATTTGTTATTGAGAGATGGTGAACACCTTGGGATATTTGTTATAGATGGCAGACTCCCCTCCTATATATAGGAGAGATGGCAAGTACAAGGAAGCATTATTTAATCCTAATGGGCCAAGACAATTAGACCCATGTACATAATAAACTAATTATTCTAACATCTATCATCTGATATTCTCTTTGATATGTTCACCTTTCTCATTTCTCATATATATTACAAGATTGTTGTAAATAATTCATGGTGTCAAGGTGATGTCACCGGTTAAACCGGTCCAACAACTAGTTGAACCAATGAATTGAGAACCAGAAGCCTCTCTGATTCGCTCATCAGTTCAATTTCAACAACCATAGTTCAAACAAGACATCCCTACTAGCCATGGCTTAATAATATATTCAGTAATTAAGTCATATAGCATTACTTGTGTAGTATCTTACCGCTTCTACATTGGATTGCTTATATTGCTCTAATGTGATATATACACATTTCTTGCATCTGTCGTATATTGCTTTTACTGCTCAGATATGTTGTGTAGAAGTTGTTATTATTCAAAGAATTGCCTAATTCGACAGATCTAGTAGAACTTACAGAATTAAAATACGATGCAGATGCTTTATATGTTGTTGGAACATTGGTCTCGGTTTCGTGATTTTACACCCTTTTTAGGTTCTCAACACCCATCTCAGGGGTTTAGCAGTGAAGAGTCTCCATCCCTTAGATAGTAGTAAGCAGGAAATGGGATCTTTTGGTCTTGTGGTGTCCTAGAGTTGTCCATGTTCACTCAGTTCCAGGGAAGATCTTTTATAGGGCATGTATTTACGACTCATTTTTTGGATTGTATACCATGTATATGATGCTTATATTGTAAATATGACCAGGAGGATTTTTTGTATAAATATGTGGTGACCTAATAACTAAGCAATTGCACCTACACTTTGGTGCATATTAAATATCATTTGAGACTGTAGTTGCGCCCCTTGGAATAGCAGCTAGCCTTAAAATGCTTCTAAATGTTATATGAAACCTCATAAGTTTCCATTGGAGTGTCCCACCTAATGTAACATTACATCAACACCAAGATGCAATGATAAATGAGCAAGGTTCTTTGAACATGGGATGAATTTCAGTAATGAAGGTAGTTCCATTACACCAAACCCAAATGTAGTACACATAAGCAAGATTTGCAGACTAAGCATTGGTTTAACCATTTGAGTATGAAATTGAATCCTATCACATCAACGCATGAAATTGAATCCTATCACATCAACACCCAAATTCATCGTCATCATCTAAGCCTCAATCCCAGCCATGTTGTTGTCCCCTACGAGGATCCTTCTTTCCTAGACAGCTTTGTTATGGGTCATCCTTTGATCAAAATATTACTCAAATCTCTTTTCATACATCACATCAACACCTAAATGCAATAACAAATATGCAACGTGTTCATTTTTTAAAGCAGAGATGGGTGAAGAAGTTTGTTCAAAATAGAAGGCTTAGATGACAGACAGACATGGGGTTTTTTTGTAAGAAAGTCCTTTGGAGATAAAAGATATTGTGACCATAACAAAAGTTAGTACAATTTTCTTACAAAAATAAGTGAATAAATGTTACAGAGAGATTAGGGATATTGGATATAGAATATAGTATATAGGTATTACATAAATAAGAATGATGTGGAATTTTTGTAAAAGACGTTGAATGGTAATCTTGTTCAGATAGCGGAGATGGTGAGAAATAAAGCACTTGGGTTCGTTGAAAGGAGAAACCATCAATACATAAATGTTTATGCATCTAAGCTAGTAACAAACTTAGAAGGATTTTAGGGATAACAACAATGAGATGATGATGATGATGATTGAAAGAATACTAATAAAGAAAAATATCTCATTAAAGATCATCGAAAGTCATATTACAACTTGAAAATATGAAAGATGGTTATGGGAGGACGCACGGCTTTGTTTAATATTAAGTTTTAGGAGACTAGCAAGCGGCCCTTTTGGGCGTTTAAGCGTGAAGTGATCATTTTAGCAGCTGTTTTTTGGAAAAACAAACATTGTTGTCTATTAGCATATATATTTTCCTAGTTTTATTTGTTTTGTTTTTTTCTAATTATTATGTTACAGGCCTTTGTTTATTACCCCATTAGCCTTTTCTAGAATAACCTTGTTCTAGACTTTTCCTACTCTCTAAAACTCCTATATAAGAGAGTCTCTTGTACTTGTCTTGGATTTATCTAATACAAAATTATTTCATTCTTTAGATGGTATCAGAGCTTGATCCATCTTGACCCTAACCCATGCCACCCTAAACCCTAGCCGCCATCTTTCCTTTCTCCCTCCCTTCTTCTCCATCATCCCACCATCAACCATCATCACAACCCTACCCTGCCACCCGCCTTGCACACCATCACGCATCATGTCTCCCCACTCAACGCCAGCCGCCCGCCACACCAGCCTCCCGCATCTTGTATCCCCACTTAACGCCAACCGCCCGCCACTCAGGCATCTGCCTTCTCAATCCAACGACGCAGCTAGACACACCCTGCCGCCACAACCCGACACCAACGCCCAATCACCTCCCCGCCTGTAACCTGCCCTACTGCAACCAGGCAATCACGCTAACTCTCCGATCAACTCCGCCTATTCTCCTGCTCCCGACACAATCATCCAGCATCTACCCTTCACTGCCCGAAGCCCGATGCCCGCTCTACTCAACAGCATGCACCCCCGCACCGCCATCCAACCGATCTCATCATGCCCTACACACGCCTTCACGTCGTCACGCATCCAAGCCAACCTCGTGCAGCGCTGTGACGCCTGTGCTGCATACAACGTCATACCGACAACCTTCCTGATCCCAATACCACCCTGCATACAACGGCATACCAGTATCCATGCAACCCTACCCGTCGTCATCTATATCCCACTCACCAGATCCACTGACTCACCGCCTGCCATCTACCGCTCCCGACCCACCTACAACCTGCTGCTCGCAGATCTGATCCCCATCTACCACATCCACAAACCCTTTTCCCTGTAACCACAACCTGCGTGAGTAGCATCCTGTAACCACAACCACAAACCCTTTTTCCTTCTTTCTTCTTCACTCTTCCTCCACTCTTCTCCGGTTCACAATAGCACATTGAAGGCTTAATCAGATCTTTTTTTTGTCTGCCTACGCCTCATGGTAGGATAAGTCTTCCTCCATGTTGGCGTAGGTTCCCTACATCATGTACTGCCCTACGAGCATTCTGAGATCTAATGTGTTAGATCTCTGTCTGCTTGCTTCTGCCCACTTACGGGTTCTTTTAGATCTGCCTACTGACTATTGTGTACTTGCTACTACGTGCTTGCTTGCTGCTCTTTCTGCTGACTACGTCTTAACGTCATGCTTCTGTATTTCTCATGGCGTCCCCAGATCCTAGGGGTGAGCATCGATCTAAAACCAGACCGGACGGCAGACTGCAAAATATGAAAAACACGGACCGCAGACCGGACCGGACCGTAAAAGGTTGGGACCGGACCGCAGACTGGACCGTTAGGACCGAACTGGAAAAAATTGCTGTTGTTTGAAATTTTAAAAATCTATTGTACATTATATGTAAGTGATATTCTCCTCAATATTTTGAATCACAACAGCTGTTGTTCTAATTTTTACATGGAGCAGCTAATTAGCAAGTCTAATTGCACATAGTTGCTGCCCTAAATTAAATAAATAGCTAGTAACAAGTGAATCACAACTGCTGCTGTTCTAATTTTCACATGGACCATTAACTATAGTTACTGGATACTGACATACCAATTCTCACAGTAGTAGGTACGATTACAGAACTCGGATTATACACAGTAAGCAGCTTGATTATAAATAGCAGACTCCACCAGTCCACCGTGCTTAATGTCCCAGCTGATTGTTCTAGTTCTATTGGAAATCGAATTTGAAAATGCCACTGTCTCTATACTCGAAATCACAAATGCCGTGATTTAAGATCTGCAATCATGCCCCAATGGCACACATCCGTTAATTATGGTTGTTTCTTCTAGATAGAAAGGGAATAGATGGAAAATAAGGGGCACTGAGCAAGCAGAAAGGATGATATATGAATAAAAAATTAGTTACCACTTACCAGTTCGTTGGTTGCATTTGCCGAATCGCAACTTGAAACACTACTTATAGCTGAATAGCTTGATCGCACAAAGCAAAGCCCCTGCCTTTCTTCACTTGTTGTTGGGTCTGTCGGCAATCATGGATGCCAGCAGGTAACGTGGACGACAGCTGAATCAGAATGAGTCGAGTATGGAGTGGAGCTCGGTAGTTGCTTGCATGCCAGTCGCCAGTCGCTGATGCCTGATGCACTCCGATGTGATGTCCAGGGCGTAGGATGCTCCAAGGGCTTGCGATGCTCTGACGGGGAGAGATGCTTCGAGTCTCCGACGCTACGATTGGTTTCGGTTGGCGATCACCTGGTGCCTGGTGGTCCTGGACCTCCTGGTCACTGGTCAGAGTTCGATGAATCAAATTGTAGTCTCCCGTTCCGCCGGCAGCCCGACGCCGTGATGGGGGTATTGGGATGAACAGGTCAAGCGGGAGTCGAGACGGCTGAGTGCTGAGACAGGAAATAATCGGTATGTTGTCTGCCGTAATTGGTTTAGGTTACACTTACACATGTTACACAACTGAACCAGTCCATAGTCTGGACTGCGGTTTAGTCGGGTTTAGACCGGACCGGACCGCGGACCAAAAATTAGAATTTTATGGACCGTAGACCATACCGACTTGATATTCGGTCCAGGACCGGACCGGACCGGACCAAATGTCTTCTGATATTAAGGAAGCCCACCGACAACGGAATGAACTACAACTTGTTCAGTTTCTTGCAGGCCTAGCACCCTCCTTTGCATGTATAGTTGATCAGATTCTCTCCAGTGATCCGCTGCCCTCCTTACGCGATGTTCTGAAACGAGTACAATGTCTCCCTTCTGTCTCTCAAGCAACACCTGATCTGTCTAATATTGATGCCCTTGTTGTCCGTTCAAGGGATTTCTTATAGGCCTACCACCCTCCTTTACAGGTGTAGTTGATCAGATTCTCTCCAGCGATCTGTTGCCCTCCTTACGTGATGTTCTAAAACGCGTACAACATCTCCCTTCTGTCTCCCAGGCGACACCTGATTTGTCTGATACTACTGCCCTTGTTGTCCGTTCAGGGGACTCCTTCCGTGGTCGCGGTCGCTCCACTCCTGGTGTTGGTCGTGGCTTTGATACTTCTACTGAATCTCGTTACTGCAATTTTTGCAAACGTACCAATCATACTGAGGACTGCTGCTGGATCAAGCACGGCAAACCTGCTTGGGCAAATCAAGTTACTTCAGAACAACCTGACACTACTACTGTTGCAACTGCTACACCTTTTGTTGATTGGATTTGTTCTAAAATTGAGACGCTACTTCAGGAATGTCATGCTCCCTTTGTTGAAACTGGCAGTTCTGCTCTTCTGACACAATCAGCTCTCCTGACACAATCTTGTAAAAAATACATGGGTCATTCCGTCATTGACTCCGGCGCCACTTCTCATATTACTGGCAATCCATCTCTATTCTCTGTTTTGCATAAAACTATTGTTATTCCACCAGTCATTGTGGCAGATGGGTCTCAGACACCTGTTTCAGGGATTGGAAATATTTACACTTCTGGTCGTCTTGCACACTCTGCCTCTTTATGACCCTAAATTTCCTATCAACTTGTTATCTGCAAGTAGAACTGTTAAGAGCCTACGGTGCTCAATTACCTTTGATCCGAATGGCGCTCTCTTTCAGGATCAGGCCACGAAGATGAAGATTGGTTCGGGCCATGAGGGACCATATGGACTTTATTATTTGGATGCAACAAAGCACCGTTGGCTTTCCTGACTACTTCTGTGATGGGCATCTAGTGGCACTATCGCCTCGGACAACCTTCGCTGGAAAAATTGAGACAATTAGTACCCGACATTTCTGATACTATTTTTCATTGTGAAACATGCCAGTTAGGGAAACAAACTCGATCTACTTTTTCTAAGAAAAATTGTATTAGTTCAAAACATCCATTTGATATTGTGCATGGTGATATTTGGGGACCATGCTCAGTTGCGAGTTTTTCTGGATTTCGGTACTTCATGAGTTTTATTGATGATTTTACTAGAACTATATGGTTATTTTTGCTGAGAGATCAATTTCATATTTGATACTAACATATCATTCTTTGCTGAGATACATACCCAGTTTGATAAACCAATAAAAATCTTTCGAACTGATAATGCACTTGAAGTTATGCAAAGAACTGTCAATATGTTTAGTACCGCAATGCAAGGAAGAAGTTGTGTCTCAAGGCTGATTTAAGTAAAGCCTATGACTCCATCGACATGGGTTACATCCTGGATATCATGAAAGGCATGGGATTTCCCCTTTGCTGGATACACTGGATAAAGGAATGCATGGATTCAGATTCCTTTCAAATCCTCATCAATGGCAGTCCATCTGAGCTTTTTCAGGCTACTAGTAGGATCCGTCTAGGGGACCCATTAGCCCCATACTTGTTTGTCATAGGCATGCAGGGCTTGACTACTATACTCAATAAGGCAGTCGAAGATGATGATATTTTCCCACTCAAAGCAGGTCAGACCCAGGTCTCCCACCTTCTGTTTGCGGATGATCTTCTCATCTTCACTGAAGCTGATGAAAGGAACGCCAGAGGCATCCATAAAAGCATGGAGACTTTCAAACAACTATCTAGTCTCGACATAAACCCAAGCAAGAGCCAACTATTCCTTAGCAAGAGTGCTTCCCCAGCACTTGAAGATCTACTAGGGGTCCCCTTGACTGATTTCCCAGTGCGATACCTTGGAGTGCCCTTGTTTGCAGGCAGGCTTACGAAGAGCATGTGTTCTCCTCTTATAGTCAAAATAAAAACTAAACTCGACTCTTGGAAGGCCAGATTACTGTCAATGGCAGGGCGTTTAGAACTAGTCATTTCTACTCTATCGTCATATCATCTTTTTTGGACATGCGTTTTTCCTTTACCCAGAGCCACGATGGAAGAAATTGAACGCCTCTGCAGGAACTTCCTTTGAGGCGATAAAGATGACAACAAACACCTCCATTATGTTGCTTGGGACATGATCTGCAGACCAAAATTGGAAGGCGGCCTAGGCATAAGAAGAGTAGAAGACTGGAGCAGAGCCGGCATGGCTAGACTCCTCTGGGATATAGCAAACAAGAAAAGCTCTCTATGGATCAGGTGGATCCACAGTAAATACCTGGAAGAAGATACAGTGTGGTCGTGTCCTGGCAAGCCGACGCACAGGTGGATGTGGAAAAATGTCCTTAAAGCCAGAGACAATATGCTCCCAAAGGTTAGATTCTCTATTTCAGATGGAAAATCTATCTCTATGTGGGGGGACCCTTGGATGAATGGGACTTTTCTTGCCGAGCACATCCGAGATCCAAAAGCTCTAATGCTTAGAAATGGTTTCAACCACAAGGACAAAGTATGCTCAATTATCTCTGACTCCAAGTGGAACATACCACGTGTTAGAGGTGCTGAGGAAATGGAGGCCATCTGCTTAAGCATCAGCCTCAAAGGGGATGCTGACACTTGATATTTCATAAACCTAGAGAATTTCTCTCTCAAGGGGGCCTGGAATCTGTGCAGAACCCAGCATGAAAAGGTCGATTGGGCCAGCTGGCTTTGGGAAATCAAAGCCTCACCGATGATAAAGGTGAGCTGCTGGAAGATAATGCAGGGGAAGCTGATGACAGATGAAAATCTGAGGAAGCAGGGATACTACCTAACTTCCATATGCTCTCTATGTCTCGGCCAAGAAGAAACTCAAAATCATTTGTTCTGGCAATGTGAATTTGCTAGGGAACTATGGGATAGAGCTTATGCACACACCTCAACAAGGCCTCGAAGCAAGGAGGAGCTACTGCTGATCAAAGACATGAATAGCAGATTACTTAGCATTTTAGTGCTCTACCATATCTGGTACAGCAGAAATTGCAGCATTTTTGAGAATGTAAAGCCAACCACAAGTTGTGTTTGGAACAAAATTTATAGCGATTATATTGCCTTGCATAGATAGGTTCATTGGAGCTTTGCTCCCCCCCACTTGTACATGTTTTTTTGATATGAATAGAGGAGTAGCATGCTTATTGATCTATATATATATATATATATATATATATATATATATATAGGGTAGCGATCCAGTGAGAAACATCCTACGGTGAGAGCATGAGAGGCATTTGAATAACTACAAATTCAGAATTGTTTTTTAAAATCCAACCGTATAGATGGATAAAGCATCATTTCATTTACCTTCCCACAAAAAATCATTGCAATCAGACATTGCTTGCATGTCCATAGGTACGATATACAATTTTTACATCCAACGGTCATGCTGAAATTCAATATAGAGCGTCGAAAAGTATTTTGTTGTTGTGAATGATATACAAATCGGATGGTTATAAAATTTTGTAGGAAGGTTAATATTAAGGTATACTTGTAATCTATATGGTTGGATTAAGAAAAATTGATCTATGTGGAGAGTTATTCAAATGCCTCTCATGCTCTCACCAAGATTTGTTTCTCACTGGATCGTTGTCCTATATATATATATATATATATATATATATATATATATGGGAGTTTATTGAATGCCCGCGCGGGTACTTTGGTTAGCCTACCCGGCGCAGGAGCACGGTGGCACATGTTGTAAATATGGCTCGAATTAGTAGATGGTCGCCCCATTGAGGTCACCCTTTCCCGGCTCCCTGACATGTTCATGCCGCCGCTCCATATGAGAAAGAACCCTGAAATCAATGGAAACAAAAGGATATCCTACGGTAGATCCAAGTAGGTGAGGTAGCAGCCAACGTCGTGGTCATCAACTCTCTCAATGCTCTGTGTTAGCCCAAATTAGGTTTGACGGAACGAAGGTGGACTTTTGGTCCTCAGAGCTTGGGTCTGCTTCTGAAAGGTGTCCGAGGAGGCGGAGTCCATCCGGAGATCCTAAGAAACATGTTCACCATTGTTTACGGAATTATCACATTTTCAGTTGATCTGCATGTCCGGTAAAGAAACGACCCGATGAGCACACCTACGCCATCCCAATTGTGGTTACCACTGTCAGCCTCGGCGGGCCACTTGACACCGATAAATTCCTAGGCTACCTTACGAGTGGTGCCGACACCAACACCGACCCCTTGACGCCGCCGTAGATGCTGGTCAGGCGTCATGTGAATGTAGACTAGCCGGAGCTGGAGCCGGTGGTAGGACGATGATGACGAAGGAGTCAGAGGAGGACTGGGACACTGTTGTGCAGGTTGCCTTGGGAACACAAGAAGTGAGGCCGGTTCATGAGATGGCAGGGGTGCTTCTGCCGGGCTGCCATTGTCATTGGGTGAACAGAACAGGCGGCGGCGACGCAGGAAGAGTATTCTTAGGCGGTGGCGATGGTGTTAACCAGGTCGACACTACTGCTTGCATGTTGTTGCAGCACGCTGCACAACAAGTGGCCATGTTGGCTCCCAATAAATCAATCGGCAACCTTAGCAGTACCTTGCTGAGTTTCGTGGGTGATCTCTTGTTCAGCTCAAGGAGACATGTTGCTATAGCAAGGCAGGGGGAGATTTGGTTTAAGGATGGATTCGTTCGTGGTGATCCTAGCAGCAGTGAGCTAGCCGGAACTCTGTTTGTTAATGGATATTGAACGGTACAGATCTTTTTAGTATAGCACAGATACTAGTGTGACTTGCTGCAGAACAGTAGCATTAGTCCCTAACTACACCGATATCTTCACCTCTATTAAACCAGTTCGAGCTTGCAGAAATTAACCCCGGGGATGTAAATGGCAACGCTAATGGCATCCTAGCTGGCAGAAATGAAGTCATTGAGCTACTCTGGCCGAACAACGACATGCATATTAATAATACTTACAAACTGTTGTGTATTAACGATTACAAGTAATATTGCATACACGAACCATAATTTTAGAATGTTGTAATTAAAATAAGATGTATAAACTAATAACCAAAAGGATGTCATTGTTTTAACGATGCTGCAGGCGTAAGGTGGAAGATGTTGATCAGATTCACATATGTGACAATAAATATAATATTGATCATGTAACTACGTATTAGATGGATATCAAATCGATTGGTATGGAGATAATGTAACATACATTATAGTAAATATAATGTAAGTGACATTCCTAAAAAAAATGAAGTGTGTTTAATTTTTCTACATTCTATTTTGTACTTTTTATGTTTTGGTGTTACTTTAGGTGTAGGATGATTACTTTTAGTACTATATAGTTACTTTTTGTATCCTCATATTACTTTTAGTGTCAGATAGTTACTGTCTATGTCTTTGTGTTACTTTAAGTGTTGGATAGTTAATCTTCTTACCATATAGTTATTTTTTGAGTCGTGCTATGATTTTCAGTGTCTGATAGTTACGTTTTGATTCATGATGTTACTTTTAATGTTAGATAGTTACTTTCCATACCATATAGTTACTTTTTGTGTCATAGTGTTACTTTCGGTGTCGGATAACTACATTTTGTGTCATGATGTTAGTTTTAGTATCAAATAGTTACTTTTTTGTATCATATAGTTACTTTTTGTGTCTCGGTATTACTTTTGGCGTCGGATAGTTACCTTCTATACAATATAGTTACTTTTTGTAACCTAGTGTTACTTTCAGTGTCAGATGGATACTTTCATACCATACAATTACTTTCAAATAGTTACTTTTTATACCATATAGTTACTATTTGTGTCCTAGAATTACTTTCTTTGTCGAATAGTTACTTTTTTATACCATATAGTTACTATATGTGTCCTAGTGTTACTTTTTATGTCGGATGGGTACTGTCATGACATTACTAGATCCACGGCTTCTATGTATCTTTTGATTGATAACAGCAATCAACTGAAAGGCTTCAATGATCCCCTTTCAATCCCGTTTGTTAGGAACTGTATCGGTAAGTAAAGAAGTATTATAGATCATGCTATATGTTGTGTGGTATTGCTAGTGCATGATCTCAAATACTTAAATATCGAGGTAGTTTCCAGTCCATTCGTAACTACTTGGCAGTGTGTAATCTCGAATATGTTAGGTGATAGAAACAAATCTCTAAGTCATCGTCAATTGCAATTCAATATCGTCAATTGCAATTCAATAAGGTGGCAATGTGCAATAGTTGTTTCTGGGAATTTTCGTATGCCGGATTGCTCATTGTGCACTAGTGTAAATACGTTTGCATCTTTGACTAGATTAAGTAGTGGAATGCGAGTTGACGATTTGATTTCGCCTCTTTCTGTTATGTCTGAGTTACTTGTTGTTTTGGATTTCTAATTTTTACATGTGATTTGGTTTATAGAGACAAATACTTTATCCCAAAAAAAGAGACAAATACTTTCCATTCTATATAGTTATTTTTTGTGTTCTAATTTTATTTTTAGTGTCAGATAGTTACTTTTTGTGTCAGACAGTTACTTTTCATTCAATATAGTTACTTTTTGTGTCCTAGTGTTCCTCTTAGTGTTAGACAGTTACCTTTTGTACCATACTGTTACTATTTGTGTCTGAGTATTACATTCCATGTCGGATGGGTACTTTCATACCATACAGTTACTTTTGTCTTATGGAGTTATTTGAATGTCGAATAGGTACCTTTTGTGTCACACAATTACTTTTCATATCACATAATTACTTTTTGTGTCCTTATGTTACTTTTAGTGTCAGAAAGTTACTTTTTGTACAATATAGTTATCGTTTGTGTCCTAGTATTACTTTCCATGTCAGATGAGTACTTTCATACCATACAGTTACTTTTGTATTATGAAGTTACTTTGAATGTCGAATAAGTACTTTCAACATCTTGAGCATTGTAATTTGGCTCCACTGACTATTTAAAATAAAATAAAAATGCAAGTTGTACTTACTGTAATATGTCATTTATGATAAATTTACGTGAATTTATTTGGCAAGTACATTTCGAACAATTTTTATTGTGACTAGTCAATTATTTAGTTTGGTAAGTACATTTCGTACAAGGAGTGTTGATTGCTCATTAACATTATCTATCATGCCTGCACCTGGTGCCCGCCCATCCCTGTAGCTGAGTAGCTTGGCAGATAGCTTCACCCTCATAGCCTGCAGCTTCTGCAACCTGTGCTCGTCAGTGAGGCCCAGTTTGAACCGAATTACTCGCCACATGTTAGTGAGAAACATCCACACTCGGTTCCTGCTGCTGCCCTCGTAAGTGTCGCAACTGCCTCCATACTCTGATAGCAAAAACTCCAGATCAATTCACGCTTCCAGCTTTGCTATATCTGTCTGGACTTTCTCCCATTCGGTGACGAGGCCATCCAGGGAACATAGATCGAAAGGTACCACAACGTGATACACTGTGCCAGGGTACCGATGCTGGAAGTACCCTTCTAATGGAGCTTTATCCCCTGCGAGCACCTTACGTATCCCTTGCACCTTGACGGTGAAGATAGCAATGGAATTCGCGGCCGGGTCGCTGGGGTCCATTCCCGTCCCTGAACCGCGTGATCTGGAGGTTCTCCTCGATAGTGGAGATCACGTAGTGCGCAATCCCCACGATAATGAACATGAATAGGAAATGAAACCACAGGACCGGCGACCCTTTCGGTATATGGTTGACGGCGGTCCGAGTGAACTGGTCCACGGTGGAAGCATCCCCGGCGTAGATGTTGAGCGGCAGCGCACCGAGTACGGCCACGGCGGCAACGGCCAGCAGGGCGGTGAAGCTGGCCCGCTCGATGTGGAGGAACTGCGAAGCGTCCGCGCCGCACCGGAGCGCGATCTAGGGCGCGGTAGCGTGGTAGACGGCGAGGAGCTTGGCAAACAGCGCGGAGGCCCCTGGGATTTGGCGGTGGTCGCTGCGGAGCTTGACTAGGAGGAAGAGGAGGACGCAGGAGGCGGCGCCCGCGGCGGAGATGTTGATGAGGTACTGGATGTTGCCGTACCAGATGGGGTCGTCGGGGTCGACAGGCGGTAGGGCGGGCGGAAGAGAAGAGAAGGGCGGTGGGGACATGGTGAGGAGCGGCGATGCGGGCGAGGAGATCATCGGGAGGCAGGGCCGCTCCTCATGTGGCCGTGGTAGTGGGAAGAGGGGAGGGCGGAACCCTAAATTCACGGGAATCCGCCGCCCCGGGGGTGAAAGGGATTGTTGGGACAATGCGCGGGGGAGGGAGTGGGAAGGAGAGAGAGATGTGGTTGGTAGTAAATTGGTAACGCGGGAGGCACGCAGGGGAAGAAAGGAGGTGGTGGAAGTTGGAACCGTGGAAGGGGACAAGATACAGAGCGAACATGAGAAAATAGAAGATTTTACTTATTTACAATTCATACCACCGTGTTTTCGTAGACGGGTAGAGTGATTATTGTACCCGCGCGGGTATTAAAAATCATCCATATATATATATATATATATATATATATATATATATATATATATATATATATATATATATATATATATATATATATATATATATGTTCAGTACCAAAATGGGTACTATTCACCAAACCTCATGTGCATATATTATACACCCTAGCAGAATGGTGCGGCTGAACACAATAATCGCCATCTTCTTGAAGTTGTGCGTACTCTTTTATTTCATTATAATGTTCCTAAAAAATTTTGACCAGAAGTTGTTTCCACTGTGTGCTATCTGATTAACCACATGCCTTCCTCTGTTCTTGGCAATCAAATGCCCTTTCAGATCTATACCATGAGGCTCCCTTGTTTACTGTGCCTCCTCTATACCATGAGGCCATGGCCTTACCAAACTAGATCCTCGTGCCACAAAATGTATTTTTCTGGGGTATTCTAGGACGCAAAAAGGGTTCCGTTGTTTTGATATTGTTTCTAAGAAATGGATGGCCTCGGGTGATGTGGTCTTTTTTGAACGTATGTCATTTTACTCTTTTGTTGGCTCAGCTCTGATTCTGACTCAATATCAGAATCCCCTCTACCTTTCCCCATTGATTCTACATTGCATGTTCCTCCGGAGGCCCCTACTTCCTCTCAGCCACCATCACGTCTTCCATCCTCATCACCAACTACATCCACCTCTCAAGTTTTTTCTGACCTGGATATACCTATTAGTTTACGCAAAGGCACTCGGTCTTGCACCCAACATCCTATTGGGAATTTTTGCACTACTACTAACCTGAGTACTAATTTTGCAAATTTCACTTCTACCTTAAGTGACATTACTATCCCTGAGAATGCTACCCAAGCTCTTTAGCGTCCTGCATGGCGTCAAGCCATGGAGACTGAGACGCAAGCACTCACTGACAAACATACTTAGGATTTGGTTGATGCTCCCCTGGATTGCTCTCTTGTCGGTTGCAGATGGATTTTCACAATCAAATGTCAACCTGATGGCACTATTGAGCGACTTAAAGCTCGCTTGGTAGCCAAAGGCTACACTCAGACTTACGGAGTAGATTACTTTGAAACATTGTCTCATGTCACTAGGCTGAATTATGTTCGTATCCTTATTTTTGTAGCTGTCAATTCTGACTGGCCCTTATTTCAACTAGATGTCAAAAATACATTTTTGTATGGGACCTGCATGAGGAGGTTTAATGGAGCAGCCTCTGGATTTGTGACTCAGGATGAGTCTTCAAAAGTCTGTCTCCTTCGCAAAGCGATTTACGGTCTTAAGCAAAGTCCGCGAGCCTAGTTTGACAAACTCAACTCTATTCTTCAAAAATTTGGCTTTCGTCGATCTCAATCTGATCACTCTGTGTTTGTTAAAAACACTCTGATTCCTGTATTCTGGTTCTTATTGTCTATGTTGATGACATTATTCTATCTGGAAGTGACTTAGCAGGCATCCAGGATACTAAGACATACTTGGAGAAGCACTTTATTACAAAAGATCTGGGCAAACTCAGATATTTTTTGGGCATTAAAGTCTCTTGTTCCTCCTCTCGTCTTTGTTTGTCATAGCGCAAGTATGCTTTAGATCTACTATCTGAGACAGAATGCTTGGGGCTAAACCAACTAGTACACCCTTGGATCCCAACACTAACTGGGAGGACAATACTTCTCCTTCTTATCCTGGCCATCACTAGTATCAAAGAATGGTTGGGAAACTCATCTACCTTATTGTAACTAGGGTTGACATTACTTCTATTGTTGGTCTGGTTAGTAGATATCTGGATAAGCCTCGTCAATGCCATTGGGATGTTGTCTGCCATATACTGAAATATTTGAAAAGTTCTCCTGGAAAAGGCATGCTTTAAAAAAACATGGGCATTGTAATCTTACTAGATATTCTGATTCTGACTATGTTGGAAGCAGGGTAGATCGTAGATCCACCTATGGATATTGCACCCTTGTAGGTGGAAATTTGATCACCTGGCGAAGCAAGAAGCAAACTGTAGTTGCTCGCTCTAGTGCTGAAGTCGAATATCGAGTTATGGCTCACACTACCTGTGAACTTTTCTGGGTACGCAGTCTCCTACGTGATTTTGGTATTTCTGTTGCTCCCTCTGTCCCAATGCATTGTGACAACAAAGTTGCTATCTTTATTGCTAGCAACCCCACCTTCCATGAACGCACAAAACACATTGAAGATGACTGTCACTTCGTTCGAGAAGCTGTCTTATCTGGTCAGATTTCTACTCCTTATACACCTACTGCGGATCAGGTTGCAAATATTTTCACCAAAATTCTTCCAAAGACCAGATTCACTACTCTGACGTCCAAGTTGGGCATGATTGACATCTATGCTCCAGCTTGAGGGGAAGTATTAGTACATACATTTTCCTGGTTTTATTTGTTTTGTTTTCTCTTATTATTATGTTATGGGCCTTTATTTATTATCCCATTAGCCTTTTCTAGAATAATCTTGTTCTAGACTTTTCCTACTCTCCAAAACTCCTATATAAGAGAGTCTCATGTACTTGTCTTGGATTTATCTAATACAAAATTATTTCATTCTTTAGATTGTCGAACAATTAAAAATATCTACATTTTGGTAATACTATATAATCTATTTAATAACCACTCGATAACCAAGAATTAGGCATGATAAGGGTACGTAAAAGTAGTCATGAAAATATTAGGTCTTACTCAAATATAAAAGAACATCATATTACAGAGATGTTGTTTGAATGCTAAACGGTAAGAACCAGTGTTTCAAAAAGTGGTATGCGTTATGCGTTCGGAGAGGTCACCTTGTAGAGTATATGCGGTATGCGGGAGTATATGCGGAAGTATATGCGGTTTTGGATTTTTTTAATTAATTATTATATATATATTAATCATGATTTACATATTTAATTTGTGCAATTGTGTATCTAAATAGTACAATTACAAGAATAATGGATGCAATTATGCAAATATGCAATCATCACAACTTAAATAAATACAAACATGCACTATAATCTAAATTTAAACAAATATAAATGAATGTAAATGTATAAAAGAAGAAATCAGAATATCTCTAACTAAAAATCGAGGTATAATCGGCCTTGTATGCGGCCGTACAACCGATTATGCGGCTTGGACCGCTTTTTGGACCGATTTTCATTATGCGTTTTTTTGGAGGTCTGCACCTTGTATGCGGCCGCTTATGCGGGCGCATACACCGATTTTTAAAACACTGGTAAGAACTAAGTTTCTTAGTAGAATAGGATATCCCACAGCATATTAAAGCAGTCAACTAAAAAAATATTAGTACACATATGATAGTTTTCAGTGAACAATACGATATAATATTAATACACAAAAATATTAGAGTTTATGAATCACATAGTACTTTTACAAATTTACAGTACCGTTGTAGTACTTTTGTGATACTTATAGATAGTATCTTCTTGATACTACTCTAAAGTCTCATATTGACAGTGATATGTAGAACACGTGTAGACAAGTTCAGCGTATGAGCGAGTAGAACACATAGTTTTAAAAAGAGGAATCCAGTGTACGGGCGAAGCAAGTACCACAGAGTATATGTGGTATGCGGGAGTATATATGGGACTATATGCAGTTTTGGAATTTTTTTAGAAATTGATTATATATAGTCATAAAATTACATACTGAGTTTATAAAATAATATCTTTAAAATGTAGAATATGTACTATATATAGAATTAATATATGTGTGACGTGTTTATACATCTATTCATAAATATATAAATAAGGAATGCTTGTGAAATATATGCATATATATTGAGATTTATACATTTGAATGTACTAATATTTGTGTAGTGTGTGTATTTATGCGAATAATCTAAAATGTATACACGAATGTACAAATATGTGTGGAATGTGTATAAGAGGGTATTTTGTATATATATGTATATATAGATATATATAAATGTGTGTCAAATATATATATATATATATATATATTTGGTGACCGAGAGAACCCACCCCGGGCGAGCACGACATGGTAAACTCTCGAGGCATGAGAGGGTGTGGTCCGGTCACCCCCCTCCCGTGCCAAATCTGTGTCAATTGTCGTTCGCAAAGTGCTTTCCGTGAGGTTCGAACTCGGGTCCTTCATTAGGACTTACCGAGCTCTTACCACCCGGGCTACTATGGCCAAACTATATATATTTGAATGTATACATATAAATATATGACTATATATGTGAATATAAAATTAAATCAAATGTATCGATATATGTATGTGTGTTCGGGTGTAAGTATTGAGCTTCTCAAAAAGCGGGGTTTAATCGACCCGCTTAATCGGACCAATTAGCAATATGCGGTGTGGCATGGTGACCACTTAGGCATATGCGAGATCATATGCGGCCATGCAAACCACTTTTTGAAATACTGGTAGAAAATGATAATATTGTCAATTTCTTATAAGCTTATAATACATAATATCCACAAAGCATAGAGAGGGAGAACTTTCTCTCTTTGATATTTGTTTTTGACCAGGTCAGACCTTGTTAAATGGCGGGTCCCAAGGCCATGGTTGGTCGGCCAGATTTGGCTTTGGATAGGACTTAACTCATGTATTGTTTTACAAACCCGTGTTTGTATTCTGTTGATTAGACTCCACATTTCACTCATGTGGAGTGTGAAGTCCCAATAGTTTAGGACTTGACATACCCACACCCCCTAGGAATTGCAACACATGCAGGGAGGACTATTAAATCACTAGTGCAAGACGAGCATGTCTACACACGACACACTTTGACACACTTTTCTGATAAAACTACTTTAAAATCATGTTACCCACTAGGAATTGCAGCTGGATACATGTATTTAAAAGGATTCATTTGTTTAGACATTTTCCTCTCACAAGGAAAACTTGTTTTTATTCTAAACCAGATCTTCACCACAGTGCTTCATTTCACTTTGCCTGGCTCAATTCAATAACTAAAATGAATTGTAATAGTTTACATATGTGTACTTATTTTTGTATGTAGGAAAATGATGATGAACCAACACATGATTTTTTTCCTAATTTTTATTTTGCTGACCAGAGCTAGATGGCCGCTCCATAATTATTGTCACAGTTGTCGTGGTGTTCACCAGCAAGGGATTGCAACACATGCAGGGAGGACTGTTAAATCACTAGTACAAGATGAGCATGTCTAAGCATGACACATTTCGACACACTTTTCCGATAAAACTACCCTAGAATTATGTTACCCACTAGGAATTGCAGCAGCATATATATATATATTTAAAAGGATTCATTTGTTTAGGCATTTTCCTTTCACAAGGAAAACTTGTTTTTATTTTAAACCAGATCTTCGTTACAGTGCTTCATTCACTTTCCCTGGCTCAATATAACTAAAATGAATTGTAATAGTTTACATATGTGTACTTATATTTGTATGTAGGAAAATGATGAAGAACCAACACAGTGAGGAATTCATTTCCCATGTGCATCCCAATAGAAGTTTGAAAGAAAAAAAATTCCTATCCTAGGCATGTACCTCCCTATCATAGTCACAAATTCGGTATTCGGGATACGTACGGCGGAGCTGAAAAATTCGGAATTCGGGAATTATACGGGAAATTCGGATAAAAATCAGTAAAAGTACGGTCAAAGTACGGTCAACTATTCGGTAAAAAGTCGGGGAAAAGTCGGTAAAAAATAGATGTATACTAATATATACGCTTACGTTTTAGTGTATAAATGTTTGTATAATATGATCCAAACATCACAAAATATAAAGACACATAAAGGTAGGAGATGCAGCCAATGTTCTACAAGATGAAATCAAAGTTTGCCATAGGCATTACAAGAAAAACATCTTAGATGTTAGAAGTCTAGTGCAGTCCATTATTGAAGAGGACGGGAAACATCTTACTGTATAACTGATTTAATGGAGAGGAGGAAATTAGTTATATGGGGGGAGATAGTAAGAATAGCAGTGCAAAGCTCCTGTATAAGAGGAGAAAGACAAAGAAATAATAGCTGTATGGCGGGAGATGGAAGTAGGAACCTCATAAGGGCAGCACAGTAGATAGAGATGAGAACTGGAAGAGGGTAATGGAGAACTGAAGGAAGATTACGAATTAATGGGGGAAAGGGAAGAAGAAGAGCATTGCACAAACAAAATGGAGAAGAAAATTGGACGACAAAGTACTATAGAAGAGAATTGGAAGAAGATATGGAGGTAGAGGAAAAATTGGAGGGGGAAGAGGACTGTGAGGCCCTGTTACGGAAGAAATCAAAGATAGTGGGAGACAAAGACAAAGAGAAAAGGAAAGAAAATGAGGAAGATGAAGAGTAGGATGGAGAAAAAAGGGCGAGAATAGGAAGGAAAAGAGGGGAAGGAGAAGGAAGATGCGTTCTGGGCCCAAAAAATAGGGAAACGAAGAAGAAAGGGGAAGAAGAGGATATGAAAGAGGAAGAAGATGAAGTACTTGTCTCCAGTGTGGGTCGCCGGGGGCTGGTGAGGTCACTGGAGCTGGTGGAGGTCGCCGACAGAAGCCTTGGCGTCGTCCTTGGAGCTTTGCGTCACGCTCAGTAGGTGTCGCTGCAGCCGTCGTCTCCTCGTCGGTTGGCCGCCGCAGCCGTCGTCTCCTCGTCGGTCGGCTCCACAACGTCGTCCCTTGGTAGCGATGATGCTTCTCCACAGCGCTTGCTGCAGCTGGACCTCACTGCATGCACTAGGGCTCGTCTTCCACTAATAGGAGCTGGAGGGGGAGCGCGGAAACGAAAACAGGGAGGAGCGGCAGAAAAAAAATTTCGGGGGAGGGTTTTACTAAACCCGTTGTACAGTGACCGAACACCAAAGTTTAAAACGAGTTTAAAACGAACAAAACGCGTTAAAAACGGGAAACGTGTATTAAATGTGAATAAAACGTGTACTACGCGATTAAAACGTCCACGGCGATTTAAACGACTGTCACATACGGTTGAGCAAAAATACGCGATTAATACGTGACTTTTTCAAAAAGTCGTCGATTATTGTGACTATGCTCCCTATCATGTCCTTTAACGAATACCATTATAATCCTTTCTGTTGAAAGGTGTGAGGGGAAAACTGACTTGTGGTGTTGTGTTATATTAAAAGGCACACCCCTGTACTATATATAGGAGAAAGAGTGGGGACACTACAGACTTGGAACTCAAGGCAGACTATATGGGCCGACACAATTAAGCCCATTTATTAATTATCGTATTAGCTAAATAGGCTAATAGTACTTTCCAACAATCCCCCTCAAGCTGAAGCATGGGTGAAACACATGTCCAAGCTTGGACTTACAAAAATCGATTAGACAGTAAAGATAAAATTGTCACTCCCCATACAAAAATTGTTACTCCCCCTTAAAACATTACTTACTAAAAATATGTGATGACGTCTCTTTGAGTTTATTTGCAGGCTTGAAACCGAGTTTTGGAGATCTTTAGAAGTGCATCTGGCATGAAGAACATGGAATCCAAACGCCACAAAAAAGAACTCATCACAATCAAACTAGAATAGACGATCAAAAGCACCACGACTATGCCATCTTCATTAGAGAGGAATGTGAGTGGTATCAACGTACAGCCAACACATCCCACATACATAACGTGGTATGAAGCAGAGGCACAACGTCGATGTAGTGGTAGAAGTATCTTCAAAATGTTTGAGAAGCGTAGCCACCTGAAATTAGCGCAGAAGACCATAGACGTGCATAACATGGCATGAACACGAGCTGGATGAGGTGTTGATGGCTACCACACTGGTTTCATAGAACTGGCAGATGAATCTTAGGGGCTTGATAGGAAAGAAGGCACCATCAAGGAGGAGGCTAAGAAGATTATAAGAAGGGCCATGCCAACAGATGTAACTCAGAGAAGACGTGACAAAACTAGCTCAGTGAATATAAATCTGAATGAAATCCTTGCAGAATCAGATACATAATTTGCAGGTTAGAAGATGACAAACTTCGGAGAAATCTGATGAAGAAGCAACCATGTGTCCCATGAGAATGCAGCGAGAATGATCAACTGATACTCATTAACACCAGAGGGAACAAGAGGCCAGAATTAGCACAGCAAGCTCTTGTCTCGACGTACATAATGCGGTACGAACACGAAAAGCTTGGTGTCAATCTTGTAGTTAAGATCCTTCAACGCCATCTAAAAGCAGTGGCCAACTAGAATTTGTGCAGATAGCCAAGTCAAGTGTAAAGCAATGCTTAGTGGGAATGATGTGCCACAAAGACATCGAAAGTGTAGATGTGCTGAAGAATATGAAGCTTTGTGAAGATAGCCTGGAATATATATGTCTCATCTCTCTCCTCATATGCCCTCTCTCATGCTCACTTATCATTCTCTCCTTATACTCTCTCTCTCCCCTCTATATCCCCCTTGCACACTAAATACAAAGAGAATGAGTATGTGGTATGGGAAAGAGATATATGACCCCCCCCCGCACATGGAAAGAAATGCACACATGATGAGTGGGATGGCGGGAAAGGAAAATGTAAAACTAGAGGTGTAGTATGTAGAAAAGAGATCGAAAACTGGAATCAACATGCAAAACAACCCGATTGTAAGATTCAGATAGAGAAATTAAATGGATCTAGGTCAAAAATTTAGGATTTGGTTATCATTAAGTATTAGAGGAGAGGAAGACCTTTGGAGGACGTCGTAGCTTGACTAGAAGATTGCTTTTGACACGGCGTGTGAAAGTCTGACACGCTGTGTAGCTCTGTTGGTCAAGATGACATGCTCCCAGCAACGCGCCGTGTGAAGATTCTGACACACCGTGTAGGATTGTTGGAGGCAGGAAACAAATGTTTGTCAACACGTAGTGTAGGCGTGAAATTGACTTCCGTCAACACACCGTGTAAGTTGCAATCTGAATGAAACTCTATGTCATTAGGACAAACTTCTAGACTATGACACGTCGTGTCGATTGGACAACATGTTGTGTTGGTGGCAATTGATGCACGATCTGGACGGGAATTGGCGTTGTCCAAGAGAATACAACCCCGAGAAGACGCACCAGAGGGTGACAGGAATTAGCACTGTCACTTGTGACAATGGATCATGCAGGTATGAGGCAACAACAACGCTTTGCTAGACTAAGGACAAATCTAGACAGGAATACACATCGTCTAGGGAAAGACGTCCGTGGAATTAGTGGAGGCTTCTAGGATGACAATAATCATAGGGGGATGACAACGGCTCCCTTGCTAGACCACGAACAGATTTGGACATGAATTAGCACCATCCAGAACTAAGGGGGTCAAGGGGAATAGGGTGGCTTCCCTGTTGGTATGTCTTTCTTTGTTGTTGTGATAGCGGAGAAGATGTCCGGAAAAACGACAGGCAAACAACGATTGATGATGGTTGGGATGATTATCGCCTGCTCATGACCGAGAGGACAACATCCGGAAAGAGATGACGAATAGATCTAGACAGAAATTAGTGTCGTCTGGAGACTCGAGGAAGCGTAGATGGCTTGGAAGGACGGCGCCAACTTATAGATTAAGATCTATACAAAAGGAGAAGAAGAAAGACCATAGAGGTCGGGAGGATGTCTGGCGAGCGGTCGGCCTAAGCCATAGATAAATGGCGATCGTTCGCAAGCTAAGGCTCTCTTTGTTGCTCCGTCTAGGAGAAAGAGGTGGCGGCTAGGGCGGCTATGAGCACGGAGAGGAGAAGCAAGCAGAGCCGGCGGCTAGGGTTAAGTCCCCAGGGCACGATTTGATGCCATATTGAAAGGTGAGAGGGGAAAACTCACTTGTGTAAGTCACACCCCTATCCTATATATAGGAGAAAGGTTGGAGACATTATAGATTTGGGACTCAAGGCAGGCTATATGGGCCGAGACACTTAAGCCCGTTAAATAATTATCATATTAACTAAATAGGCTAATAATAGTTTCTAACACTTTTCATTGAACCAAACGTGGGCTAGGAGGACAATTGGTAGGCTATGCAAAGTAGGGTACACCAAGCTCAAGCAAAGAGAAAAGTGACAACACTTCGCATGCGGCTTAAGTAGATGCCCCAAGTACATGGCTTGGACTGCTTAAGAAGCTATGAAAACTTAAACTTAAAAGTATAAAATGAAAAACAAATAGGTTTTTTTGATATTTAAATTGTCAAAGTCATTTGACAAATATAAATGGTTAATGCTTGTTGTAAAAACTTGTTATCGATTAGTGAAGAACCATAAACTGGTTTCATGAATTTTTTTTTTATTGTTGACTACGACATGTAGATTATGTTTATTAGCATTTACTATATTTTCAATTGCTACTCACTTCATTAAAATATAATACACTAACTTCATCAAAGTTTCGACAAACTTCTGATTGCACACCTAGCAAAATCAATTCAAACCGACATCCAATACCGTGACTAAGAATTTTTTTTTAAAGGGTTCGCATGGCTAATGATAAAAAATTTACTAACATTATGAGAATAGTTGAAGACGACTAACAAGCATGAAATAGTTCCAGAGCGCAGCTTACAAGAATGATTGTGGTATTCAAGATTGCACAAGCAACGTGAAATGATAAGCTTATGAATCACACTTTGAAACAAAACATAGGGCGACAAGGGGGGGCGGAAATAATGGAGTTTAGTCAGAACAGTAACTGACCATGAAACTGCAATCTTATGCCCAGCCATGTTATATAGTAGTAAATGTTGAGTCCAGGCGAAACAAGGTGCCTAAAAAGTGAGTGTAACAACAAGGATTGTATCAAGAATGACTACACAAGAAACAACATTGGAAGAAGCGAGTACTGACTCCTGAGGACAAATGAAGAGGGGTAGTCTTCACTGGTTTGGGCATGTTCAACTAGGTGGCCGAGTGTCCTTTTTTAGAGCAATGTTATTGAGTAAAATACAGCTACGAGAGGAATAAGCAGAGGCACAAGCCAGGGGATCATCTATCATGGAGGCATTTGACTCCGTTGCAAATTTAAAAAGATATTGACCCAAAATATGGTTGAAGAGAAGGGAAACAAACAGATACAAGTAGCCAATGGAAAAGAGAGAACTTTTTGCCACCAGCCCATAATGTTTGGGGTTGAGGATTACAGGATGACGACTCTCTTATCGATTTCGTGCTAATAAAAAGTCACAAGACATAATCAAGTAAAGGAAGCCGGAAAACCGGCTGGTACAGGAGTTTTTACCTTAACCGTCAACGTGTTTAAACTCTTGGAGCTCCTTGAAGTTCATCCAGGGCTTGACCCAGACTTTGGCTTCATACAGCTTCTTGGAGCCGGCCTCCACAACCTCCACTGTTAGATGGTGAAGTGTGCCTGCTACCACCTGCTCCTTCGCTTTGATCAATCTACCGAATTCGAGAAGCCCATTCTGCAGATTATTTGGGGGGAGGAAAGCGATTACATTTTTCTCAGATGATCCGCCAGCGATCTAAATAGCTACAAGATCCATATAACAGCGAACCAATGGCTATAGTAAAAATAAGAAACCTACAGAGATAAGATAGGTTTGACCAAACCACAAACTGACACACAGGGACAGATCCGTGTGTCAATCCAGATGTAAATAAACATCCGGAGCTACAAAAGTATACCTAGAAGGACCGACCTAACATTACAGCAAAAAACATGAAGCTGATAGTAGGAAAAAGTGAAAGGCGGACCTGTTTCTTGTTATGCTCCTCCACAGCATATCGAGCAAGCTCTTCCACCTCTCTGCTGCCGACGCTGTTGGCCAAACCGCCGCTGCTCTCGTGGATGCCACCGACGGAAGACATCAGGAGATTGATCCGAATTGAAAGGTAAGCACGGGATAAGTTGATGATCGGCAAAGGGGAAAGTATATTTTCAGACGCGCAGATGTACTCCCGAAAACAACCGCCAGGA
Source organism: Alisma plantago-aquatica (assembly GCA_963693085.1). Taxonomy (NCBI): domain Eukaryota; kingdom Viridiplantae; phylum Streptophyta; class Magnoliopsida; order Alismatales; family Alismataceae; genus Alisma; species Alisma plantago-aquatica. The sequence continues at coordinate 570,197,211 of OY856411.1, forward strand.
GACTGCGAGCTCAACGCCAATACTGCAGCTCCTCACTAACCACTGTCATACTGCGTCAACATCCGCGGGAGCCCCCGGTCGACTAAGTTGGGCCGCCTGTTTATTTAATGAGATTTAGTGGTGATCCGCGGCACCCACACCCGTTTATTTAATGAGTTTTAGTGGTGATGCGCGGGCACCCACATATGTCCATTTAACTAAATAATATATTATCTATATGACTCTTAAGACATGCAACATCTGTATATTTATCAATCAACTAAATTGATGATGTGTAATATATACAATATAAAAGTTGTGTTTTGTATACAATATAAAGGCTGTGTTTGGTATAGAGTTCCAATATGTTATTTGTCATAGGTAAATTAACCAATAGAATGTTAGTTTTGTATGAGGTAAATGTTGTTTTTGGGACAATGACAAATAAACTCGGCGGCAAGTAACCAGTTTTGTGCTGCAAGCATTTGAGGCGGCACATATCTAGTTAGCTAATCTCTGTGTCAAGTTAACTTTCTTCTAGACGGCATAACAAACAGCAATTAAATTACCCCTTCTAATTTAGTTATAGTGTCGCCGCTCTACCAAAGAAACAAACGAGTTAAAGACTAACTTTCTTTATTGATATCTTTTGTTAATTGTTTATACTAGTGGAAACAAATTCGTTAACTTCTATATTATTTTTATGTTAATGAATATACAGTGTAATGCATGTTTTATATTCAATCATAACAATTATATTCTTTTTATGTTCACTTTATATATTGGATAATCATAAGAACATGAAACATCAAAAACTTTTAACATAAGATGACAAAATATAGTGTTGTTATGGTAATATGTTATGGTATTTGTAACATCTATATCATTTAGTTTTTTTATTGTACATTGTAGAAATGGTTTTTTTCATTTGGTCTCTTACATTTTATTACATTTGACACAAAAAGTAGTGGAAGGTTGTCATCATTTTGTTACGTTTACACTTAAAATTATTAATGAATCATTCTACTCTTTGTCGTAGTGCAGAAACTAACAATATTTTTTCACCGTGCACATATTATATGGGCACCCGCGGGCGACCCGCAACCCGCTGGGTCGGATTTAAGTGTATTACTTCTCCACTCATTTAATATTTGGTCTTTTTGACCCGCACCCGCGAGATCCAAACTCGCAATGACCCAACCTAAACTCAACCCACCCACCCTTTTGACAGGTCTACTTTACGGGATTGCTTTTGCTGCCATTAAAAGTCTACTGTTACAAAAACATTAACTCCAATGGCTTTGTTACCAATTAAACGCCCAATGGTTATTTGCAAATATCAGATAATATCTAACCGCTTTCGCTTATAACTTCAAATAAAAAATGAAAAGTTAGTCTTTAGACAGAGTTCAACGCAATTATGGAAGTTAATAAGGGTGCGCGCGTCAACTGGAGAGACGAAACAACGATCTCGATGATATGATAATGGCGTAGTATAAATACAAGTTATTTAAACTAGTCCAATTACAATTTTTAGATTTTATTTTCATATTTTCTAAGAAAGTTCTAATCTTGTATGTAGCATTTTCATTTTATTGCATTATCTTTAATGATATCTAGTTCTCGTTGCGAGGGTGTGGATATTGTTATCCGTTCCCGTATATACAACCTTATTTGGATACTCAAAGCCTAATTAGTAATTATGCCACAAAAGGTAAAATTTACATGCAACACTTCCCACAACATTTCATATACAATGAGACAAGGTTTAATATATAATTTAAATAATTAAGGGGTGGTTACCTTCAACCCCTACTACAACCTTACATATAGCTTTATCAGAATATAAAAGGACCCATTTAAAGTTTTTCAGTAATGAAATAAAATTGCATGAAAATCTTTCTATGCTCTCGCGCACCTATCTTATCGCTCAAAGCAATCATGTCTTCCACCTCCTCCGTCTTTGATACGCTACACTTCCAACCCTAATAACTACAAAAAGATAGTGCAACAGCAAAGACAGATAGGAGTCATATCCTATTATGGTGATATATACAACCATATTTTGGATACACATAACCCAATAGTAATTGATAAAACCATAAATAAAATTACATGCCAATATATAACTTGAAAATTTAAAGGCAAAAGTTACATTTACCCCTCCTATGACCTTTCATATAGCATTATCTGAATACACAAGGACCAAGTTCCAAATTTAAAAAACTAAAAGAAAATTTCCTTCTGAACGTTTCGCTTGTGTAGCCACCTTATTAAAACAACTAATTTACAATTAAAAATAAAAAAATGCATTCAATACATTTAAAACTTTCTATGTAGTATATATTAGTACACAAAGATTGTATTGTAGTTCAGAAGAATAGAAGAAAAGATTGTAGACAAAACCCTAGACAGACTTTCTTATATGGTATAGATGTATGCCACAGATCGATATGATACATTAGACTCTCTCTCCTTGTCATGTCATGTTATCTCTCCTCTAATGCATATTTAGTATGAGAAATATTGTGAGAAATATGGGGAGAGACATGTCAAACTAAGTCAAATTTGTGGGCACTCACATGAGTTGACCCATTTAAATTTGATTTAGGTGATCAAATTTCTCACTCGTTCAAAATCACCCAAATCCATACCCACGTTTTAGTTGGTATTGTGGACAATTCAAGGACATGTTGTGGGTCTGATGATGCCCCTTAGTTGTAAAATGTATTAGAATAATCTATATATGTATGACTTGTAAGAAATGACACACACTTAATGATGAATGTATAAAGAATATGAATATTCAAAAAGCCATAGTCGACATTTTTTGTTAGTCTTTTATGTTTGTAGGAAAATATAGTTACCTGAAAAAGCAAAATTAAGGTTTGATAGAGACCACATATTTTTTTCATGACCAAATATGAGTTTGATCCTAAATTCGTCTAGAAATTTTCTTCATTTTCTAGTTTGTTGTTTGTATTATCAAGTGGGTAGTGTGTTACTTCAATCACAACATTAGATAATGAATATATTGTTGTCGTTGTGATAATGCTAATCCCAATAGCTATATCATTTTAATTTCATTTTAAATCCAAACGTGGTAGTTATATATTGTCTTCTTTCTTTCAATTCTATGCTAAGAATAAATTAATAGATATTATGTTGTATTTGACATCAGCATTGTGGATAGTTTTCTAGATTTTTTTTTACATTTGCATCAAAAAATATTAACAAATCATTTTGTCTTTTGTTTCAATGTTAAAATATCATCATCGTTTTTATTGTACACATGTTATATGGGTACCAGGGGTCGACCCACAATTCACTGGATCGGGTTTGGATGTGTTACGATTCCACCCATTTATCTTGGAGGTTTTTATTCCGCACCCGTGAGACCCACACTCGTAATGGTATAATCCAAACCGAACCTACACATTACTTGACATATCTAAAAAAAAGATTTTTTCACTGCCTTAGGCAGAGCCCGCATTCTTTTTCCAGCCATAGCCCAGATAACTGGCTAGTGATAAATCCAGCACTCCACAGCGTGGCTCGAACCCGGCTCCCCTCGAAGGGGGACACTGTGCCTTACCAGCTATGCTAACGTTGACCGGGTCTACTTGACATATCTAAGAAAGAGAAAGCTTTGTTAGGCCTTTCATCACACAAAAAAGGTTTTGTTAGGTTGGATTAAACTAGTGGCATGATTTGGCAAGAGGGGGTATGAAGGGATGAGGTGGAGAGGAACAAAGGTAAAATACCTCTATATATTTTCTACAATTTATCTTGTCACCAAATCAAAGTACAAACAAGAGGAACATGAACAACTTCTTGGATTTTTTTTTAAATATGGAGGAAACCATGGAGTAGTTGGGGTAAACTTTGGTGAACTTTGGAGAAAATATAAACTTAGAGTGAAAACTAAAAATCATTAAATGAGTTGAAATTTAGTAGATAGTTTGATGAAAACTTAAAATTTTAGGGAAGAATTGTATTCTTCTAATTTGGGTTCACTTGTGATCATCCTGCACCCAATGGCAAGGCCACATAAAATTGTATAACATATATAAAAAACAACCAAAGAGGATCCATCCTAAAAATGGCCCTATTCATCAAAAAAGAGAACTATAGAATATAATCTATTCGTTACTCGTCCTTATACAACTAGTAAAAAGAGTCCCATCAATTATTGAACACCTTCCCAAGAAGATGAATGTAACATACCAAATTTTAGAATTTTGTATTTTGACCCTCTTTCCCCATCTTTTCCTTTCATTTCTATCCTTATTGGCCTTTCTATTTAATTAGTGGAATTTATAGTCATTTACTGAACATTTATTCACTAATTGTGCCAATACAAGGGTTTATGCACAAATACCTCAGTGAAAGCTTAATTATCATAATTAAGTGATCTAAACCTTAATATAACTTTTTGATGTGATTTGAAAACATAAAATGAACCTATGTTTAAAATTTGGTTCGATTTGGATGTTGTTTGTGCAAGTTATGGAATTTTAGGTACATTTTGGACTTTTATGCAATTTACCCAATTGAGATGTTTTCTTTGCATTTTATCACCTGGATTTTAATCCTTAGATATTCCCTTACCATTCATGAGATTTTTAACAATGGGGCACCTAGTTGCACCTTGGTTTGAAGGTGTTACTTTCCAAGGGCATTATAGGAATTACCCTCTTTATAAATGTGCTTATCTTTAAAAGCTATCAATCAATGGGGTTATTTCTTTGTTTGAAGGACGGTGTGAATGGCCTAGAAGGCTCTAGGGACTCTTAGGACCGACCTTTGGTATACAAGAAGAGTCTATGAGCTATCCTCTTGCATGGCCATGAAGCCTTAGCCTAAGGACACATGGAAAGTCACATAGACACCTCATGCTTGCCCCCTTCTATATAAAGCCATGCCTACCCCTTCCCACCTCCTAATCCAAGAAGCAATCCTCTCCTTCTCTTTCCCACAACTTATATCATCATCTCTTCTATGTTTGGCCATGAAGTTGTTGTCCCAAGGTAAAAGAGGGTGCCTACCTTGGTGAAGAAGGCTCCTAGGGTTCCAAATTTCTCTATTTAGGATTTCTTAAGCTCCTCCTTGGTGATTTTGACCAAAACTATTAAGAATCCTCCTTTAATTCCATATTTTTATGCTTTTAGTATTCCTCCCACCTTCTTCCATGTCGGAACCATGACCTTCCATGGTAAAACTCCACCTAGAACCCTAAAACATCTCATCTCCATGCTCTTTTGCTAGGGTTTGCACCTCTAAAGTGGAGAAGGTGATCTTTGCTCAAGAAAGGAGTTTGGCTTGGAGCAACCAAAACTTCTAATCTTGGGATCCTTTCTGTTTGGACCTTCTTACCTTCCTAGAGGCAAGTTTGGTTAACCCCCTTCTCATATATTGCTTAGTACATGCTTAAAACCCATGCTTCTATGTTGAAAATCGATGATTTCCATCTCTTTTTACCATGTTCTTCTAAGGTTTTGGTTTCTTACTATTTTACCTTCTTTATAATCTCTAGTTTGGTTACATATGCAACTTCAAACCTGATATTGAGTCAAATGGTGTTTTCTTCCTCTCCCCCTTCTTCAATTATCTCGATCAGTTTGATGATGTGGCAATTTCCTATTGGTTAGTATTGAAAAATTCATATCTTCTAAACCGCTTATCCAAATTTGACAAATAAATATGTTTTGGAATTGAAATATTAATCTCTATCTAATAAAAATATTTTCAAGGTCTGATTTCGTGGTTTGATGAAGGGTGATTTTTGTAAAATGAATTTAATGCATAGAATCCATAAAAATTACATCTTAATCATCATAACTCCAAAATTAACATAAACATAGTTTTCTTGATTAGGAGAACTTAATAAGTTTATTGATGATGTTTTAAGAGTCTAAATCTGAGTTTTTCTAAAAAGGTCTAAAATTAGGGTTTCTATACGTTAATGTGCACTATGTACTCTAACACATGCTAATACATTGAAAATAGGCAAAGTGGAACTTAGACTCAATTAAAGTGGTGAAAGTTAGTAGTTGATATCAGTAAGAGAGGTACGTGAATTCCCTATTTATGTATGTGCATTCCTTACACCCTATGTTGGGATAATTGCAGTCAAACCCTGAGACGACCCGACACCAAATCAGACTGTCACAGTGTAATTAATTGCGGAATTAAACATAAGCAGCAGATTACTGAAAATCACTAAAAATTAAAACCATTTATAAAGAGATCCAAACATAGGAAAACTCTTTTATCAAGAACTAAAGTATTTTATTTACATCCTGGTTCATATGTACATATCTTGTACCGTCTCTTCTCGAGGATTACAAGCATCAACTACCTTGTTAAAACTATACACAGACAACATAAGAACCTTGAGGCATCAAGCCAAAAATCTCAGATCGATTCATTAAAAGTACTAACTACTAACTCTGAGGACTTTAGAGTACAGAGACGACACATAGCACTCTCTATACAAAATATGACAGCCAATGCCTCCACTTGGAATTTCACTGTTGTCCTTGTTGCTGCTGATGCTGTTGTTCTTTCCCTACAATAGGGTTTCTGCCTCTTCTTCTGTGTCTACCTAAAAAGTTGGATCCCACGGGGGTGAGACAATTGAAATTGTCCCAGCGAGAGATATAAATCTCTGCCAGAAATATTATTATTGCAGTTTCATAGAATAAAACTAAGCAGGAGTTCTTTTATATTAACAGCGGTATTAATCACTGTATGAATAGAATTAGATAATCTTCTTTCTTAAGGAGAACATTGCATCTACCCATGGTAGATTATAAATCATCTATCTACTTTTCCAGGAATGTAAGGAAACATAAATATATCATCTATCAGCTAAAGATGCATAAAAGAAATGTAACATCAGCCAATGATTTTCGTATTCAATCCTTAAGCAAACATGCTATACAACTGATTACATTTTACAATCACACTTATGCCCTGAGGATATGAGGTATACCACTCATACTCCAACCGACCATTGCGAAGTCAAAATCAGTGCCATACAAGGTCAATGGAAGAGCCGGATTTCCATGACCTCATCTGTTTCGGTCAGTACAAGACTATATATATGACATCTAGTGTCATTGCTAAATAGCTTTCCAGGGTATACTGGTAACTTCGCTATAGAGTTATAGCCCGTAGCATATACTCTTTTCAGGATATGGCCCATAGCCAATGCATGGTATTGTGGAGTTATGGCCCATAGCCATACTCTTATTGGGATATGGTCTGTAAACATTCCTGTGCATAGGATATGGCCCGTAGTCATTCCTATGAGGTGTAAGGATATATTCACCCATTACCCCCACATATTCAAAAATATGTAGTTTCTGGGTTATGCCGCGGAGCAACCCGTTTCACCATTCAACAAATTCTGACGCTGATGGATCTATGGTCAGGGCACTACATGATGAGATTTTACTAGGTTAATTAAGTACATTACTGTATTCTTTTAGCATCAGTCAAGTTTCAAACAAAATTTATTATGATAAATGCTACAAAGAAGAGTGTAATACATCTATCAAGTACTTTTCAAAACTTTATAAACATTGGGATCTCAATCCCTTATCACATCATGGGCATTCTCATCCCTTAACATATCATCATCATAATTATGGAATATGGGTATTCAAATCCTCAGTTCATCAAAGAACACTTGTTACCACTTATCAGGTAACTAATACCTTCAGGTCATCTAACCAAGGTAAACATGATACTTGCTACGCAAGCATCTCACATGGCTCACAAGGCTCATTAAGTATCTTGTCACCTCTCACTAGGCAACAAATAATCACTTGGCTCACAAGGCCATTGCACATCATACTTTTATTCAAGTATTTAATATGCCTTACAAGGCTTATGCAACAAAAGAATTGCAACCTTCCCATCATTAGGGTTAGGGCTTTCCATTATTAACCATCTAGGTTCTCAAGATCATATTATTAATGATCAAGCCCTAATTCATTGCTCCACACAGCTAGAAGCCAACATTGATAACATAAGTATTCAATCATGCTTATGTATTCTTATCTTTTATCATTAAATGAATTAACAACACAAGATATGAGTTCCTCTCTCAACTTTACTAGAATATGATTACATCATACTTTAATAACTTGGCTTAACCTTTTCTTAATGTTTATTAGCCTACACTTATCAAAGTGCATTACATCTCAATGTAACAATTAACATGGCACACTTCATGTGTTACTCATCCCAGTAATTTGGATTTAGGATACATCAAGGTGTATCAATCTTGAGGTGCTGGAAGTGATATGTATCATATCTTGAATGTATCACTTCCCTCATCACCTTTATTCTTAAATTCATCAACTTATCTTGTATTAGGATATTTCCAATCCTAATACTTTATGCACCAGTTCATCACATTTATCATGTAATGTATTGGTCATAAGTCACTTATTTGAAATATACAACCATTGTCAATGATATGGACTCATCTCGAGTTAATGCATTATTAATATAAGATCATCCATTAACAACCACTTTAGGTGTTTCACTTATCAATATATTAGTCACTATTCCATTATTAGAAATAGGGTTTCCCATCTTATCAACTAGGGTTTACTTAACATCACCCTATATTAGGGTTTCACATAACATCACTCTACATTAGAATTTCACATAACATCATCCTATATAAGGGTTTCATATAGCATTTCCTAAATTTAGGGTTTCTCAACTCATAGCCCAAAGTTGGGGTTATGGTTTATTATCATATTGCCCCATATTAGGGTTTCATATACCTTCACCCTTTATTAGGGTTAGGGTCTCATATTAGGGTTTCATATAGCATTACATATCATCACCCTAGATTAGAGTTTCACATATCATCACTACATTAGGGTTTCACATGGCATCACCCTAGATTAGGGTTTCACACACCATTATCTTGAATTAAGGTCCCTTATAACTTTTCCCAAATTAGGGTTTCATATAACTTTACCTGAAATTAGGGTTTCATAAAACATTCTCTTAATTTAGGGATTTTCATTATATTACCCTGGATTGGGATTTCTCATATCATCACCCTAGATTAGGGTTACACCATTACCCTAGATTAGAGTTTCATCTAGCATTACCCTAAATTAGGGTTAGGGCTCATCAAACTCCTCGATTAGGGTTTCATGATTTTTTTTATCAAGGATCATACCCTAATTACATATTTTATTCATGTTGAGAGTGTTGAGGCTTATCCACTACATGATTATTATACATGTATGAATCTCTCTCTCTCATCCTCTCTAGGATGTTGATTGCTTCAAGCTTGATTAGATTAGGTCAACCCTTCATTCAAGTACATGCATTTAGGGCTAGCATAGTGTGCTGAGATATTACTTCCATAAGCATCAAAGATTAACCCCTCAAAGGGTACTAATCACCCTAGTGCCTTAAAGGTACAACCATTGTAATTATCTTTGATAAACATCATTAACAATCATAAGGTTAATTGATCTTTCATAGCTTTGAGACTATTAGGTCTCCAAACGGTTTTGATACTTTTGAACCTTCAAACGATTTTGACCTCCTTGACCTTCAAACGGTTTTGAGACCGTTTGTCCTCCAAACAGTCTTGAGACTGTTTGGGCATCTAGGGTTGAGACTGTTTGCTCTTAAACGGTTTTGAAACCGTTTAGTGCCTTCAAACCTTGAAACCGTTTGATCAAATTAACCTTGAAACCGAATGAACAACCCATCATTGAAACCGATTGAACATCAAATAGTTTGAGACTGTTTGCCCTCCAAACGGTGTGAAGACCGTTTGGTCCAAACCACCTTGAAACTGAATGGATCGATTAGGGTTTCTCAATCAATCGATTTAGGGTTTCTACTCATTGAACCATCCAACATTAAGACCATTGAAAGTGGATCAACTTGTAACCCTTGGATCTCCATCCATCCATGACTCCTCTTGACCTCAATCGGTCTTGAGACCGTTTGATCCTAAATGGTTTCAAGACCATTTGGACTCAAACGGTCTCAAGACCGTTTGGTCCAAATTACCTTGAAACTGAAAGGATCGTCTAGGGTTTCCTTCAACCAATCAATTCGGGTTTGCTTCATTGAATCAATCATCAATTGGACCATTGAGAATACATCAGATTATAACCCTTGGATCTCCAACCATCCATCACAGCTCTTGAACTCCAAATGGTCTTGAGACCATTTGATCACCAACCAAGAAATTGATCCAATTCAATTAGGGTTTCTAATCAATGGATCATCCATCACTATAACCATTGTGATTAGATCATTTGAACCATTAGATTTTCATCCAACTACATCAGCAATTGACCCCAAATGGTCTTGAGACCATTTAACCTCAAATGGTCTTGAGACCGTTTGATCACCAAACAGTCTTGAGACCGTTTGGTCATCAACATAGCAAACCGTTTGCCCATGATATTAATTGAGGTGTGTGCTAAGATGACATCACCATATTCAAGCTACAAACCTTCGAATTTTTTTGTGATCTTTGTGGTGATTTCAACAATTAATCAAAAGGAAAATCATGAATGAAAAAGGAATCAACACATGATAAAGAAACGAAATTAATAATGATAGTTAAGGGTTCAAGTTATATAACCCACCTTCAAAGTTGAATCAAAGCTTCAAGCTTCACGTCCTCAATGGTGAATGAAGCTTTATCAACTGTCCAAGGTCCGTTCTCAAGTCTTTAAGTGAAAAGAATGGCTAAGGTTGAAGATTGAATGGAGAAAAGAAGAAAATAAGCATTGAATTTCGATTTCCACCATGAAATCAAGGTTGAAGATGACTATGGAGCTTACCTACAGGTTGGGGTACGTCCTCCTGTTTCTCCTAAGCTCCCTTGTGTTTGGCCAAAGCAAGGAAATAAAGTGGATTCGAAAAAGTCTTTCATGTGTGTGGAAAATGGGGTATATGTAAGGGAATTTCAAGAGCAAGAAAGTATTATAAAAATCCTTCGATTTCCAAAATTGGTGCCACTTATCCCCCTTACTTCCTTGCATACAAAGCCATCATCCTCCCCTTCGAAATCCTCTTCTTTATCCATGAATTAAAAGAAAACAAATTAAGCACCTTAATCAATATAATAATAATATCCAAAATTAGTGGATATTACATTTTCTTTAACTAATATGAGTGGGCTCTCCACTCACTTTAGATATTTCGGTGCCATTGCAAGGCACAAAGAATTCCATACTTATATAAAATCAACCATCACATTTTTGGTTGAAGGGCACTTCCATTAATATATTTATTTTTGCATGAAATAGAATTAGGGTTTCAATTATGCTTAAATCTTGATTATTTTAATATCAAGATTCTCACCCCCTCAAAGAGATTCAATTGAGACACCCCTCTGATTTTATTGTCTCTAATTGATACCAAGAAACATTAGGGACTCTCTAGAAGTGGTATTTTGCATATTGAACCCTAGGTTTTGGGTAAATTGCACATTACACCAAAACTAGGTTTTAATGCACAAACGTTGCTTAATAAGCTCTTTCTTGGTGCTCAGGCTACCACAAGCCATACCTCTGTATAGTTTTCATTATTATGATGCTTCAACACTTGAGGAACATTTTATCATGTAACATTTGCAAGTTAACCCCTCAACTTGGGTAATTTGCACTTTGGCCCAAAATAAGTAAAACATTATTTCAACTTTATTCAAATAGGACCAAAATTGAAACATAAGTTCCTCTTGAGCCTTAATTACTTTTCAAAAGATAAAGACAAGAATATAAATGACTTACTTAAGAAAAACTTCTAAGGTTAAGCCTTAACCCATGTTAGGGATGTTACAATTATAAACTCCTAACAAGGATTTCGTCCCCGAAATCCCAGGTAAAGGAAGACAGATATTATTTATTCATCATATCATCAAGTCTCCACCTAACATCTTAATGTCATGGATATGTCATAGAACTTTGGTTAACACAAAGTCCTTTCATACAGGGTTATCATAGAACTTGTCACATAGGACACATACTCTACTGTTTCTATTTCATTATTGATTGTAGAGTCAATTCTGTGTCAGATGATACTTTTCCCACAATGATTTTACAATTGTTCCTTCAATTCATACATCCTTATTGATGTTATGTTTATGCAGAGCATAAACCCAACATGCAATGTTCATACTATTTTATATAACTAGACTGATTTCACAGTTGGCCAGTCCAGGTAACCAACATAAGTCATCTAATTAGGAGTTATGCTTTTACTTTTCCACACCACCTGATATTTCTTAGATACCAGAATTTTATTTCCTTGGTATTCGTCACGTGTCGAAAACACTTCACATCCTTATCATTTCCATCTCTCTATTGTTATTACCAAAGTCACACATATAAAAGGAACTTTCTTTCATCTTTGGAACATTATTTGTTACACATATATTTATCTTGGAACCAAAGTCCAAGGTGATCTGATGCTTTTCTAAGTATCCATTATTGGATTATTTCTAATCCATGCACATCAAGTTCCATTGTACTCACTTGATTTCCTTGTTCCAAGAAGAAGAAAACACAAAGAAACATATTCCTCTTATCACCCCATGATTACCCAAGGTTACTTATCAAAGAGAAGGGATTATCATCTCCTCTTAATTATAGCATGAACTTTCAACTGTTCATGAGTCATTTACTCTTATTTCATCCTAGGTTCTTTGCTATCAACATAGGAATTATAAGGATGATTACATGTCATTACTCATTCCTTTGCTATTGTCATAAAGATCTTTACTATACACATGATTTATCAGACATGGATCATCTCCCTTGTCTCATTTTCTTAATAATGAGGATTATACTTTTACTCCATCATACACACAGATTGATCTGAGATCATATCAGATTCCTCTTTCTTGCACTTAGGGTGTGATAAAAATATCCATGCCATATTTCTAGTTTCTTTATGCTCACTAGATTATTTCAGAATGACTACTTGATCAGAGTAATAAGAAAGATAACAATCTAAGAGTTCCATACCTGCCCTATCTCCAATAATCATATACCTGGCCAGGGTATACAAGTACTGAGATTAGGCAGTATGCACTTTATTTACTATCATATTCCTCACTTTTCATATCATCATAAACACAAGATTTAACATTCCTGGATTTCCTCCATGCATCATATATATACCTCATCCTTTTTCACACAGATAAGAGAAATTATAAAGCATTTAAAGAAATACTAAGTAAAAATATAAGTCCTCATCTTCCTTGTGTCCTCATATGACTAGTCAAAGGAAGCTAAAAAATAACCACTTTCTTACATTTAACATATAGAATCATGAAATGATATATCAGAATAAAACGTGTTTCATCTGACCTGTCTCACCTTGTAGTTTGTTTACTGCCTCAGGCTGATTCTTTTCATAGAATCTTACCGTTGCCCGATGTTGAATTTGTGCTTTGTTATTTAATGCAGTTGATCTTGCTTGGGACGTCTGTCCACGCCCTTGAGTACCACTAGAAAATTATTTCCTCTGATGACCTTGATGTCTCTTCCTCAGTGGTTGGGTTACCATTGTGTTTCCAACTGGACAGTCCCTTACTAGATGTCCTACATGTCTACACCGGTGACAGGTTCTAATCTCTTAATATGGTCTAAAAGGTCCTTTATCCTTTCTGGGTAGCCCTTTCCGTAGTGCACTAGACCTTGGTTGTATCGGGGGTACCAAAAGCTTCCCCTTTTTGGAACTACTAGGCCTCTGATCCCGAGTTTGGATAGGCCTTTTCTTAATTCTTTCCTCATTATACTTTTCTAGAAAGTCTTTTCTGATATGTCCAGGCTGCCTACACCTGTGGCAAATCCTGGTTTCAGGTTGTAACCTATTCCTTTTATCAATATTCATTGCTCCAACATGTTGATGTTGAGCAAGAATCCTGTTGGAATCCAAAACTTCATCATTGGGGGCTGGTAATCTAGGTTGTATTGCTAATATATGGTCCACTATACGCATCATTTTAGTCCTAACTTTCCCAACATTGATATCAAAAGAAGGATTCCTTATCATATTTGGTTCATCTTGGGGGTTCTCAGGCAGTCGTTCTTCTCTCGCCTAGTCCTTTGCACCTTCTATTGGTGCAACATTGCTGCTCTCAGCAGCATGTTCTTTGTGTGATCCAGACATCTTTAAGTTCTTCTTCTCCTATATGATTAGAAGACACTATCAGATAAACTATAAGATACTAGAACAAACTCAACAACCTTAATCCTATGTCTCTATAGACTCAGCGAACCTAGAGCTCTGATACCACTAAACTTGAGATGACCCAACACCAAATCAGACTGTCACAGTGTAATTAATTATGGAATTAAACATAAGCAGTGGATTACTGAAAATCACTAAAAATTAAAACCATTTATAAAGAGATCCAAACACAGGAAAACTCTTTTATCAAGAACTAAAGTATTTTATTTACATCCTAGTTCATATGTACATATCCTGTACCGTCTCTTCTCGAGGATTACAAGCATCAACTGCCTTGTTAAAATATACACAGACATCATAAGAACCTCGAGGCATCAAGCCAAAAATCTTAGATCGATCCATTAAAAGTACTAACTACTAACTCTGAGGACCTAAGAGTACATAGACGACACATAGGACTCTCTATACAAAATATGACAGCCAGTGCCTCCACCTAGAATTTCACTGTTGTCCCTGTTGTTGTTGTTCTTTCCCTGTAACAGTGTTTCTGCCTCTTCTTCTGTGTCTACCTAAAAAGTTGGATCCCACGGGGGTGAGACAATTGAAATTGTCCCAGCGAGAGATATAACTCTCTGCCAGAAATATTATTATTGCAGTTTAATAGAATAAAACTGAGTAGGAGTTCTTTTATATTAACAACAATATTAATCACTGTATGAACATAATTAGATAATGTTCTTTCTTAAGGAGAACATTGCATCTACCCATGGTAGATTATAAATCATCTATCTACTTTTCAAGGAATGTAAGGAAACATAAATATATCATCTATCAGCTAAAGATGCATAAAAGAAATGTAACATCAGCCAATGATTTTCGTATTCAATCCTTAAGCAAACATGTTATACGGCTGATTACATTTTACAATCACACTTATGCCTTGAGGAGATGAGGTATACCACTCATACTCTAACCGACCATTGTGAAGTCGAAATCGGTGCCATATAAGGTCAATGGAAGAGCCGGATTTCCATGACCTCATATGTTTCGGTTAGTACGAGACTATATACAGGACATCTAGTATCACTACAAAATAGCTTTCTAGGGTATACTTGTAACTTCACTATAGAGTTATAGCTCGTAGCATATACTCTTTTCAGGATATGGCACATAGCCAATGCTTGGTATTTTGGAGTTATGGCCCATATCCATACTCTTATTGGGATATGGTCCATAACCATTCCTGTGCATAGGATATGGCTCATAGTCATTCCTATGAGGTGTAAGGATATATTCACCCATTACCCCCACATATTAAAAAATATGCAGTTTCCAGGTTATGCCGCGGAGTAACCCGTTTCACCATTCAGCAAATTCTGACACTGATGGATCTATGGCCATGGCACTACATGATGAGATTTCACTAGGTTAATTAAGTACATTACCATATTCTTTTAGCATCAGTCAAGTTTCAAACAAGACTTATTATGATATATGCTACAAAGAAGAGTGTCATACATCTATCAAGTACTTTTCAAAACTTTATAAACATTGGGATCTCAATCCCTTGTCACATCATGGGCATTCTCATCCCTTAACATCTCATCATCATAATTATGGAATATGGGTATTCAAATCCTCAATTCATCAAAGAACACTTGTTACTACTTATCAGGTAACTAATACCTTCAGGTCATCTGACCAAGGTAAACATGATACTTGCTACGCAAGCATCTCACATGGCTCACAAGGCTCATTAAGTATCTTGTCACCTCTCACTAGGCAACAAATCATCACTTGGCTCACAAGGCCATTGCACATCATACTTTTATTCAAGTATTTAATATGACTTACAAGGCTTATACAACAAAAGAATTGCAACCTTCCCATCATTAGGGTTAGGGCTTTCCATTATTAACCATCTAGGTTCTCAAGATCATATTATTAATGATCAAGCCCTAATTCATTGCTCCACACAGCTAGAAGCCAACATTGATAACATAAGTATTCAATCATGCTTATTTATTCTTATCTTTTATCATTAAATGAATTAACAACACAAGATATGAGTTCCTCTCTCAACTTTACCAGAATATGATTACATCATACTTTAATAACTTGGCTTAACCTTTTCTTAAGGTATATTAGCCTACACTTATCAAAGTGCATTACATCTCAATGTAACAATTAACATGACATACTTCATGTGTTATTCATCCTAGTATATTGGATTTAGGATACATCAAGGTGTATCAATCTTGAGGTGCTGGAAGTGATATCTATCATATCTTGAATGTATCACTTCCCTCGTCACCTTTATTCTTAAATTCATCAACTTATCTTGTATTAGGGTATTTCCCATCCTAATACTTTATGCACCGGTTCATCACATTTATCATGTAATGTATTGGTCATAAGTCACTTATTTGAAATATGCAACCATTGTCAATGATATGGACTCATCTCGAGTTAAGGCATTATTAATATAAGATCATCCATTAACAACCACTTTAGGTGTTTCACTTATTAATATATTAGTCACTATTCCATTATTAGAAATAGGGTTTCCCATCTTATCAACTAGGATTTACTTAACATCACCCTATATTAGGGTTTCACATAATATCACTCTACATTAGAATTTCACATAACATCATCCTATATCAGGGTTTCATATAGCATTTCCTGAAATTAGGGTTTCTCAACTCATAGCCCAAAGTTAGGGTTATGGTTTATTATCATATTGCCCCAGATTAGGGTTTCATATACCTTCACCCTTTATTAGGGTTAGGGTCTCATATTAGGGTTTCATATAGCATTACATAGCATCACCCTAGATTAGAGTTTCACATCTCATCACTACATTAGGGTTTCACATGGCATCACCCTAGATTAGGGTTTCACACATAATTATCTTGAATTAAGGTCCCTTATAACTTTTTCCCAAATTAGGGTTTCATATAACTTTACCCGAAATTAGGGTTTCATAAAACATTCTCTTAATTTAGGGTTTTTCATTATATTACCCTGGATTGGGATTTCTCATATCATCACCCTAGATTAGGGTTTCATCTAGCATTACCCTAAATTAGGGTTAGGGCTCATCAAACTCCTCGATTAGGGTTTCATGATTTCTTTATCAAGGAACATACCCTAATTACATATTTTATTCATGTTGAGAATGTTGAGGCTTATCCACTACATGATTATTATACATGTATGAATCTCTCTCTCTCATTCTCTCTAGGATGTTGATTGCTTCAAGCTTGATTAGATTAGGTCAACCCTTCATTCAAGTACATGCATTTAGGGTTAGCATAGTGTGTTGAGATATTGCTTCCATAAGCATCAAAGATTAACCCCTCAAAGGGTAATAATCACCCTAGTACCTTAAAGGTACAACCATTGTAATTATCTTTGATAAACATCATTAACAATCATAAGGTTAATTGATCTTTCATAGCTTTGAGACTATTAGGTCTCTAAACGATTTTGATACTTTTGAACCTTCAAACGGTTTTGACCTCCTTGACCTTCAAATGGTTTTGAGACCGTTTGCCCTCCAAACGGTCTTGAGACCATTTTGGCATCTAGGGTTGAGATCATTTGCTCTTAAACAGTTTTGAAACCATTTAGTGCCTTCAACCCTTGAAACCGTTCGATCAAATTAACCTTGAAACCGAATGAACAACCCATCATTGAAACCGATTGAACATCAAACGGTCTCAAGACCGTTTGGTCCAAACCACCTTGAAACCGAATGGATCAATTAGGGTTTCTCAATCAATCGATTTAGGGTTTCTACTCATTAAACCATCCAACATTAAGACCATTGCAAGTGGATCAATTTATAACCCTTGGATCTCCATCCATCCATGACTCCTCTTGACCTCAAACGGTCTTGAGACCGTTTGATCCTAAACGGTTTCAAGACCATTTGGACTCAAACGGTCTCAAGACCGTTTGGTCCAAATTACCTTGAAACCGAAAGGATCATCTAGGGTTTCCTTCAACCAATCAATTAGGGTTTGCTTCATTGAATCAATCATCAATTGGACCATTGAGAGTACATCAGATTACAGCCCTTGGGTCTCCAACCATCCATCATAGCTCTTGAACTCCAAACGGTCTTGAGACCATTTGGCCTCAAACGGTCTTGAGACCATTTGATCACCAACCAAGAAATTGATCCAATTCAATTGGGGTTTCTAATCACCTTGAAACCGAAAGGATCATCTAGGGTTTCCTTCAACCAATCAATTAGGGTTTGCTTCATTGAATCAATCATCAATTGGACCATTGAGAGTACATCAGATTACAGCCCTTGGGTCTCCAACCATCCATCATAGCTCTTGAACTCCAAACGGTCTTGAGACCATTTGGCCTCAAACGGTCTTGAGACCATTTGATCACCAACCAAGAAATTGATCCAATTCAATTGGGGTTTCTAATCAATAGATCATCCATCACTATAACCATTGTGATTAGATCAATTTGAACCATTAGATTTTCATCCAACTACATCAGAAATTGACCCCAAATGGTCTTGAGATTGTTTAACCTCAAACGGTCTTGAGACCATTTGCCCTCAAACGATCTTGAGATCGTTTCATCACCAAACAGTCTTGAGACCGTTTGGTCATCAACATAGCAAACCGTTTGCCCATGATATTAATTGAGGTGTGTGCTAATATGACATCATCATCTTCAAGCTACAAGCCTTCGAAATTTACCGTGATCTTTGTCGTGATTTCAACAATTAATCAAAAAGAAAATTGTGAATGAAAAAGGAATCAACACATGATAAAGAAATGAAATCAATAATGATATTTAAGGGTTAAAGTTATATAACCCACCTTCAAAGTTGAATCCAAGCTTCAAGCTTCACGTCCTCAATGGTGAATGAAGCTTTTTCAACTGTCCAAGGTCCGTTCTCAAGTCTTTGAGTGAAAAGAATGGCTAAGGTTGAAGATTGAATGGAGAAAAGAAGAAAATAAGCATTGAATTTCGATTTCCACCATGATATCAAGGTTGAAGATGACTATGGAGCTTACCTACAGGTTGGGGTATGTCCTCCTATTGCTCCTAAGCTCCCTTATATTCGGCCAAAGCAAGGAAAGAAAGTGGATTCGAAAAAGTCTTTCATGTGTGTGGAAAATGGGGTATATGTAATAGAATTTCAAGAGAGAGAAAGTATTATAAAAATCCTTCGATTTCCAAAATTGGTGCCACTTATCCCCCTTACTTCCTTGCATAAGAAGCCATAATCCTCCTCTTCGAAATCCTCTTCTTTATCCATGAATTAAAACAAAACAAATTAAGCACCTTAATCAATATAATAATAATATCCAAAATTAGTGGATATTACTTTTTCTTTAACTAATGTGAGTGGGCTCTCAACTCACTTTAGATATTTCGGTGCCATTGCAAGGCACAAGGACGTCCATACTTATATAAAATCAACTATCACATTTTTGTTTGAAGGGCACTTCCATTAATATATTTATTTTTGCATTAAATAGAATTAGGGTTTCAATTATGCTTAAATCTTGATTATTTTAATATCAAGATTCTCTCTCCCTCAAAGAGATTCAATTGAGACGCCCCTCTGATTTTATTGTCTCTAATTGATACCAAGAAACATTAGGGACTCTCTAGAAGTGGTATTTTGCATATTGAACCCTAGGTTTTGGGTAAATTGCACATTACACTAAGACTAGGTTTTAATGCACAAACATTGTTTAATAAGCTCTTTCTTGGTGCTCAGGCTACCACAAGCCATACATATGCATCATTTTCATTCTTATGATGCTTCAACTCTTGAGGAACATTTTATCATGTAACATTTGCAAGTTAACCCCTCAACTTGTGTAATTTGCACTTTGGTCCAAAATAAGTAAAACATTGTTTCAACTTTATTCAAATAGGACCAAAATTGAAACATAAGTTCCTCTTGAGCCTTAATTACTTTTCAAAAGATAAAGACAAGAATATAAATGACTTACTTAAGCAAAACTTCTAGGGTTAAGCCTTAACCCAGGTCAGGGATGTTACAAACCATATATTTCCCTAATGAGGATTAAATGAACCCTACATCTTCTATTCTTGAATCGTAATATTGTTCATGCCTCAAATAAGATTATAATTTCTTCTTGTTTGGGTCTTATACCCCACTGCCATGCTTATTGAATATTATGACTACTCTTGCAATGACTACTTTTCTAGCATGTAGATTTATGTTCTATTTAATTTAAAGTAGTGGTACTTATGTACAACCACCCTTAGAGGGCATGTAAATAATCATCTTGGGGAATGTCTTATTCTCCCCATAATATTGTAGGTGACTGGGAATGACTTATTCTCTCCTCACCTAAGGTTATAGGTCTGGTAGGTGCCTCAACTCTACTTAGTTAGGTAGACATAATTATCTTACATACAAATCCTTTTTGATATAATTGTTAATGGCAAGTTTCTTTTGAATATAGCCTCATACTCTTATTATGTTCATCTTATGATGAACCCTAGCCTGTTCTTATTTGCTTTACTTATCTTGATATCCTAGACTAGTTTTGTGACACATGCTTTTCTTCCCTTTCCTTTTTTGATGGGTGCCTTCCCAACCACCCAGGTGTTGAGCAAGATGATGGATAAGACAAGGAAGATCTTAGCTTTTGGCTTGGACTCGGTTGATGGAGATGTTGCTTGAAGACAAGATTGTAGTAGTCTAGACTTCCCTCTATCTAGATCCTTTTTTGTATCTTATTGTAAACCATAATGGGAGATTTTGATGTATTTTTGTAAACCTTTTATCAAAAATTGAATATAGTCAGTTATTTTTTTTATTCTACTGCTTTCTAATGGTCTTTTGTATACCAATGTTTATTAAATTTGGAAAATTTATGCCCATTCCATCATACCTCTGAGAGTGTTTGGAATGGACGTCAATTCTTCAAATTTTTTAGTATAGGGGTGATTTCACTCTATTACAACATGGTATCAGAGCCCATGGTAGTCAGAATCTGACTATTTCAGTTTTGTCTCCCTATTAGAATCCCTGCCTTACATAGTTCCTTCAGGTGACATGGTGCCCTAGATTTGATATATAAATGATGAAAAGTTGATTTAGGACCCTATAGTTCCACATTAGTATCATGATGAATAAAACCCTAAAATACTCATAACTAAAATATGCATAAATTAATGTTGTTTAGGTTTTCCTTTAAGAAACTATTAGGGCATGAAGTTGAAGCAAAGGTGTCTAGAAAGGATCAGGTTCTGGGGGCTGGCAATATTTTCCTCCGCGCCACTTACTTGGTTTACGAGGACTCCCAGATCCATATGATACCGACCTAGCCTATGCTGAAATGGATTGTCCAAAATAGTTGCTTTTAGGCAATAGTGACCTTAGACATCTATGTTGTATATCTTTGGGAACCCTAAGTTTTAGGTGTATGATGATTTGTTTGAGGATGGATACCAAGATAGTCTCCTTATGTCCCTTGGGGCCACATGCTTGGATAGTTTATCCCTAGAACCTATACTTTGATGTTTGGGGTCAAGTGAGCTATCAGAGTGCACAATGGAAGTGTGATGGATCTTGTACATGGTTTAGTTAGACTCATCCTTTAACCCTAGTGTAGTTTGTCTTGATAGGTCAAACTCTTTAAGGGGTGGAGTATAGTTAGTTTGATGATGTTGGGTGGTTAGATTTTGAGGATGAAATCCTCTTTAGGGGGATGGAGCCCTATGACATCTTGAAATCTATCTACACTATCTTTAGAAACCCTAACCTCATACTTAGGAGGTTGTTGAGCTTGAAACCTTAGTGGGGTCCAAACAAGTTATAGTTATAGCCTAACATGCTTATTTATATATTAATGAACATATAATGATCATATGAGGAATAATTTATGTTCAAACCCTAATGAATACCTAATGCACATAATATAAGTAACTCACATATTAATCCTAATGGATATGCATGGTGTTGCCCATGTCATAAACCAATAAACTCTAATGAAATGATAAGTAAGATGATTGTAACCTAATCTTGAACTTAATACATGCTAAGTAAAATATAGTGATCATATTAACCTGAACCCTAAGGTGTAATCATCTAACCTTAACATATACATCCTTAATGCCTTTAATGATACATTAATGAGATTAGGTGCCATAATTAGTTAACATACTTTGATACACATAAATGATATATATAATCATCTAATCACATATTAATCAAGTCATCAATATGAAATGCATGGTATGTTACCTTGTTATCTAATACACACACGATTAGTCACTTAATGTGAATAAATTTGTAATATGCCTCACCTTGATCATTAAAATACATGGAATGGCTTCAATATGAATATGAAGTGATTCTATTCACATAAATGAGCAAATAAATAATATAAATAAATATGAGAGAATGATTAATGATGACATTAATGTGAGAAATAAAGATAATGTGGTAATGAGACAACGTTTAATATAAATATATGTAATTTATGTGACATAATTTGGATTGAATGAAGACTTAAAGACAAATTGAATACTTCATGCAAAATAATTCGTTATAACTTAATGTGGTGATAGTATAAGGATAATGAAGTTGAAGTTCAAAATATTAAGGATAATGATCAAGTATATTGAGGGAATTGAGTAACCCATAATTTTGCTAAAATTCTTAGTAAGATAAATGAGAAATATATATATATATATATATATATACATGATGATTCATGGATAATAATGAAATATAACTCTTTTGGACACAAATTAAATATGACATGACACAATTAAAAGAATAATAATGATAATGTGATATCCTAATGAATATAATTCTAATAAGCCAAAAAAATTAAAAAGAAATTGTAAAATTGGAACCTAGGTGATCCTTGAGAACCTAACCTATGTTAAGATGCTTGTGAAGTATATGTTGATGAGTTGTTTGGTAGAATTTAAGGTTGGAGAAATAACCTGAAGTTTTGTGATGAGATGTTGCACACTCACCCTTCCCTTCTTGCTTGTGATTTCGGGGACGAAATCCTCTTTAAGGGGTGGAGTGTTGTAACATACTGAATTCTAGAATTTTGTCTTTTGACCCTCTTTCCCATATTTTCCTTTCATTTCTATCCTTATTGGCCTTTATATTTAATTAGTGGAATTTATAGTCGTTTAGTGAACATTTATTCACTAATTGTACAATACATGGGTTTATGCACAAATACCTCAGTGAAAGCTTAATTACCACAATTAATTGCTCTAAACCTTAATATAACTTTTGATGTGATTTGAAAACATAAAATGAACCTATTTTTCAAATTTGGTTCGATTTGGATGTTGTTTGTGCAAGTTATGGAATTTTCGGTACACTCTGGACTTTTATGCAATTTACCCAGTTGGGAGGTTTTCTTTGCAAATTATCACCTGGATTTTAATCCTTAGATATTCCCTTACCATTCATGAGATTTTGAATCATGGGGCACCTGGTTGCACCTTGGTTTGAAGGTGTTACTTTCCAAGGGCATTATAGGGATTACCGTCTTTATAAATGTGCTTATCTTTAAAAGCTATCAGCCAATGGGATTATTTCTTTGTTTAAAGGATGGTTTGGATGGCCTAGAAGGATCTAGGGACTCTTAGGACTGAACTTTGGTATACAAGAAGAGTCTATGAGCTGTCCTCTTGCTTGGCCATGAAGCCTTAGCCTAAGGAAACATGGAAAGTCACATAGACACCTCATGCTTGCCCCCTTCTATATAAAGCCATGCCTACCCCTTCCCACCTCCCAATCCAAGAAGAAATACTCACCTTCTCTTTCCCACAGCTTAGAGCATCATCCCTTCTATATTTGGCCATGAAGTTTCTGTCCCAAGGTAAAAGAGGGTGCCTACCTTGGTGAAGAAGGCTCCTAGGGTTCCAAATTTCTCTATTTAGGATTTCTTAAGCTCCTCCTTGGTGATTTTGACCAAAACTATTAAGAATCCTCATTTCCTTCCATATATTCATGCTTTTAGTATTCCTCCCACCTTCTTCCAGGTTGCAACTATGACCTTACATGGTAAAACTCCACCTAGAACCCTAAAACATCTCATCTCCATGCTCTTTTGCTAGGGTTTGCACCTCTAAAGTGGAGAAGGTGATCTTTGATCAAGAAATGAGTTTGTATTGGAGCAACCAAACCTTCTAATCTCGGGATCCTTTCTGTTTGGACCTTCTTACCTTCTTAGAGGCAAGTTTGGTTAACCCCCTTCTCACATATTGCTTAGTACATGCTTAAAACCCATGCTTCTATGTTGAAAATCGATGATTTCCATCTCTTTTTACCATGTTCTTCTAAGGTTTTGGTTTCTTGCTGTTTTACCTTATCTAGAAGCTCTAGTTTGGTTAACTATGAAACTTCAAACCTGATATTGAGTCAAATGGTGTTTTTCCCTCTCCCTCTCTCTTCAATTATCTCGATCAGTTCGATGACGTGGCAATTTCCTATTAGTTAGTATTGAAAAATTCATATCTTCTAAACAGCTTATCCAAATTTGAAAAATAAATATGTTTTGGAATTGGAAAATTAATATCTATATAATAAATTTTTTTCAAGGTCTGATTTCATGGTTTGACGAAGGGTGATTTTTGTAAAATGAATTTAATGCATAAAATCCATAAAAATTACATCTTAATCATCATAACTCCAAAATTAATATAAAAATATGTTTTCTTGATCAGGAGAACTTAATAAGTTTATTGATGATTTTTTAAGAGTCTAAATCTGAGTTTTTATAAAAATTTCTAAAATTAGGGTTTCTATACATTAATGTGAACTATGTACTCTAATACATGTTAATACATTGAAAATAGGCAAAGTGGAACTTGGACTCAATTAAAGTGGTGAAAGTTAGTAATTGATATCAGTAAGAGAGGTATGTGCAATCCCTATTTATATATATGCATTCCTTACACCCTATGTTGGGATAATTGCAGACAAATCCTATATTTCTCTAATGAGGATTAAATGAACCCTAAATCTTCTATTCTTGAATCCTAATGTTGTTCATGCCTCAAATCAGATTATAATTTCTTCTTATTTGGGTCTTATACCCCACTGCCATGCTTATTGAATATTATGACTACTCTTGCCATGACAAATTTTCTAGCATGTAGATTTACGTTCTATTTAATTTAAAGTAGCAGTACTTATGTACAACCACCCACAGAGGGCATGTAAATAATCGCCATGGGGAATGTTTTATTCTCCCCATAATATTGTAGGTGACTGAGAATGTCTTATTCTCTCCTCACCTAAGGTTAGAGGTTTGTTAGGTGCCTCAACCCTACTTAGTTAGGTAGACATAATTATCTTACATGCAAATCCTTTTTGATATAATTGTTAATGGCAAGTTTCTTTTGAATTTAACCTCATACTCTTGTTATCTTCATCTTATGATGAACCCTAGCCTGTTCTTATTTGTTTTACTTATCTTGATATCCTAGACTAGTTTTGTGACACATACTTTTCTTCCCTTTCCCTTTTTACTGGGTGCCTTCCCAACCACTCATGTGTTGATCAAGGTAATGGATAAGACAAGGAAGATCTTAGCTTTTGGCTTAGACTCGGTTGATGGAGATGTTGCTTGGAGACAAGATTGTAGTAGTCTAGACTTCCCTCTATCTAGATCCTTTTGTTGTATCTTATTGTAAACCCTAATGGGAGATTTTGATGTATTTTTGTAAACCTTTTATAAAAAATTGAATATAATCAGCTATTTTTTATTCTACTGCTTTCTAATTGTCTTTTATATACCAATGTTTAATAAATTTGGAAAATTTATGCCCATTCCATCATACCTCTGATAGTGTTTGGAATGGACGTCAATTCTTCAATTTTTTAGTAAAGGGGTGATTTCACTCTATTACAATGAAATAGTAAAACAAATCACTAGATTGATAACTCCTCGGTTAGTAACTCTTCCCCACATCAAAGTACTAGAGCAAAAAGGAGATCTAAAACTAGAACCACCCATCCAGACCATTCAGGATGTAATATTGACTATATCTCTCAAAACCTCAACCCTATACAACCATCATCCTCTCAAGCATGTGTAATAGATGAGACAACCATTCATCTCTAACAATCACCGCAGAATAACTATCCAAATCCCACCCTGAGTAGGAAAATAGTTTAAGAGCCCAAAACCAAATACTGAGAAATAACATGATGGTAGTGTAAGAACCCTAATGAACTTAGTTTATGATCTTGCTTGATTTGCTTAATAAGATGCTTAAACCTTAATATGATCATGTGATGCACCTTAATAACATGTGACACATTTATGCCTTTAGTTTGGTCCAGTTTGGTTTATATTTGAGCTAGTTATGCTATTTGTGTGTTTGTCTTGGACCAAGTTGCAATTTACCCAATGTTGAGGGTTTATCTTTAAATTTGTCACATATTGGATGTGCATCTTGTGCCTTAGCATCATGAGAGAGAGAATTATGCATAGGGGTGCCTTGCTAGACCTTGGTTGATGAGGTGGCATCATGTGTGTTGATACTAGGGTTTGCATGGTTTGCATGAATGCATGAGTTGATGGTGGTGTTGACCATGTTGATTTTGGCTTTGTAGCGCCCAATGTGTTTTATGAGTGTTGCGACCAATACACCTTATTCCTTGGTTGGTTTGTAGCAACCTATGGTGTTGTGTCATTGTGCTTTGTCGTAGTGACCAATTGATTTGGTTGACATGGGTAGCAGTTGCTACCATGTTGAACCTCGGTTCTGTTTCCACCAAAAGGGTGTAGTAAACCAAGTGGTCGCTACATAGACTTAGTTTTAATGACCTTTCTTGCATGCATATCTAGAGTTCTTGCTTGGCTGAGGTGTTTGAGGGAAAAGTGTCATGAGTGGCTCTAGTATCTTAACACCTCATATCCCTTTACCTCTCTCCTATCTTTGGGTATTTATACCCCTTCTTTCACATGCAAGTAAACCTTTTAGCTCTCTTCTTTCTCTCTTTTTGCTTGAGATCAGCCCTTGATCTTGGTGGTACTTATGGAAGTGATAGAGCTTAAAGGGGAATGATGAACCTTTGCATGTGGTGATAGTTTGATCATCTCCCTTGTGGTGATTCTTGGTGATCCTTGATCTTGGTAAGTGGTCTATCTTTCTTGATCTCATTTTTCTTGAACCCTACCCTCTCTCTTTCTTCTCTCGGCCATACTATGGTTCTCCATGGCGGCTTTCTTGAGGATCTTCTCTCCAACAGAGGTTGAATTCATGATTTCCATGAGTACCTGAGTGAGATGAAGATCTCCTCTTTCCCCTTTATTTTCTGCCTAGGGTATGTACCCTCTTCTCTTTGGGTTTTCTTTGACCTTGGTTTTCTCTTTTTATCTTGAGGTGATCTTGCTTGGGGTTGGAGTTGATCCAAGCTTGGTGTTTCTTCTCTCTCTTAGAGCTTCGTGGCTTTTGGAATTGATCGTCACCTCAAGGCGGGTTATATAACTTTCCCCTCTTCTATTGTTGCACTTGATATTGCGTGCATGTTATCTTATCTCTAAAATGTGATTATAGGATGCTTGATACTATTTCCTTGATTTAGGGTTTATGATTATGTAGTAAATCTTGTATAGATTAGCTCTTTCTCCTACACCCTGATTCATGTACCCAAAACCTAGCAGATGATGGAGTTGATGGTTCTTACATGCATCTTGAATATTGGTTTTATCACCATGTTTATAGTTCGGCTATCATTTGGAAAATGGAGGTTTTGGTCCTTGTTTTCATGCGTTTGATGTTTGGTTTTCTCTCTAAAATCATGATTTTCCATGTTGATCCTTGTGACACTTATTTTAGATTTTTTATGACCATCATCTTCATGTATTTATACCTTGGTGGTGTTTTGGTTTCCCCGATGTTATACTTCTATTTTGATTACATGTTCCTTGTGTTTCAAGTGGTGACTATAATAAAAAGTGGGTGTTGTGGTTTGGGTTTTATGGGTCACAGTAATCCTAACCTGAATCACATTGGTTTCTATGTTGGTGATGTGTTTTGGTCACCATGTGTTGTATTATTGCGATCGTTATGTTTTGATGTTGGTGATGGTAAAAGAGATGAGTGTTGGATGCTACATCTGTGATGCTACGCATGTGATTGCAGTAGCTACCTTTGAGAATCCTTGATTTTGCTATGTTTTACAACGCCTGTAGTGGTCGCAATGTTATGGTTGTGTGAGGGTCGCTACCCTTGATCCATTAGTGGTCACTATGTGTGATGCCCTGACACATCACAAAGCGAGATTACACAAAACAAAACACGAAATTAACACTACCAAAACAAGTTACCACAAAACACAGGAAATTAAAACCATTTGCACATATCCACCTAAAGTGGAAATATATCATATAAGAGTCCACAAGCCACATGTATATGTATAACACCAACCAAAATTTTATTACATAGCACCATTCACTGGCTCACTGGCCACAACCTATACATATGGTAACCTGTCACATAGACATACATGCCATATTTGTACAACAAAGGCATGGAGCCAAACGTCATCTCGATATACAACATGTACCAAAACACCCCAAGTACCTGAGTATACAGGGACAACACATATGACTCTACTACAAAACACAAGCAACATATCCAACCTTTACACAACTACTTCTCCTCTTGCTGCTCAAACTCAACCACACTACCTATACCTCCTTGTGCTCGACCACCTAAAAGATGTGGAATCCCAGGGGGTGAGACCAAACATCCCAATGAGAGATTTAACTCTCCACCCACGTCTATTAAAGCACAAATAAATAAGCATGTAGAAACATGTTTAATAGGTTGAGTAGATTCGACTAAACCATATGTATTTGATGGATAAAGTAGATTAAACATCTAAGTAGGTATCACTGAGCAGAAGAACAATTACTTATTTTAAGAAGGAATTTGAAGAACATGTATAACAATTGATTTCTATTACCGCATTATAATTCAAGAAATCGGTACAAACATAAGGCAAAGGGTTCAACCATTGTGAAGCGTATTTGACCCTAAGTAAAATATATTGCACGAATGTATTATGTCTTTTATTTTCCATTAGGATTTGAGTCATACCACTCAAATCCAACCAACCACTATGAAGTCGAAACCGGTGCCATACAAGGTCAATGGAAGAGCCAAAATCTATGACCTCTCTAACACCTCTTGGTTAGTACAAGAGAAACACCACAAAGACATATCAGTCAACTGCAAACAACGACATATAATCAAGCTGAAGGATTGGCTCACACATGGCCATCCATATACAAACACCTAGCCCACCTTAGTATAGGTAACGATACTAGAAGAATAGGCTCACACATGGTCGTTCTTAAAAAAAAGAAGGATTGGATGATGCATGACCATCCATATCACAAGGAGAACAACTCACGCATGGCCATCTCATATCACCAGTAATTGTGGATGCAAGGAGATACTTGACTTACACCTCATATATTCAAAAACATGCACTCTGAGTTTCTCGTAGGAATGACTCATTTCACCATCCAACAACAAAACCGAAACTTGAATGGATCTATGGCGCAGAGCACCTACATGATTAGGGTTTTTGTAACGGCCTCACTTTTCAACAACCCTTAATTAAGGAAGGCCAAAAATACGAGAGCCATTACCTACAAAAAATACCCAAGGATCCAGATTTTAATCATATAATAATCAATAGCAAACAATTTCATTAACTCAAATTTTGTTTACAAGATGATTTTACATGAAATTTTAGAACTTTACATAGAGAAGAAGTGTCTATCTAAATCCTCCTTACTTAGATTATTGTCTTCACATGGTTTCATCTTTATCTTCATGTCCCTTATCATGTATATCATCATACACCTAAAATGCCATGAAACAAAACATGGTCAATATAACACATTATACTGGTACGTGGGGAAATAAAAGCTCACATTTACTTGTAACAACATAATTTACTAATTATTGTTTAACAAAAAAAATTTAGCATTTTGATAATGAATACTCGATTAATGTACATCCAACCTCCGGAGTCTTGTGCCTGTAGTGGACATAGGACAAACTTGCCCCCAGGGCTTTGGTGCCTCGCCGTTGCCCCCGGGGCTTTGGTGATAGATCTTGCCCCCAAGGCTTAGCAATCTTTCTAATGATTTCCTTGCCCCTAGGGCTTCATATTCATCATTCTTTACTTTCTTATCTTACATCAGAGGTGGTGCAAGATATGAGCTAGTTAAGTCCATATTATGTGATAGTCGTAGTCACTTTATAGTTTGTAAGGAAATAAATAAACAAGCAGTCATATATTTGCAAACCATGCGAAGAGACCTGAGAAAGCCACGTGAAACTAGATCGATTATTCATAGATGTGACCACATACCTTGATGGTGATCCATGTAGATTACTATGCAAAATACACTTCAACCATATCATTCAATCAACAAGCAAGTCAAGCAATCCACATTTTAGTCTGCATGAATATAAATCCTAAACTGTCACCATCACATATTAATCACATTAAACCCTACTCGATCCTAGTCCAGGATTTAGGCTTCTTTGGTAACGAGTTATCATTATGATCATGTTTGATACCCCCAGTTCCCATGTTCATTGATTTAATGACTTAAGAAACCTTACTCATATTAGATGTATCCACAATCATCAAATCTACCATGTTATTATATTAGGACCACTTATATCAGATTAGTCACATTAAGTTTATAACAAGTTACATGATTAATGTTTAAAATCCTAATTACACATGCTAATGATCATCCACTCTAGAACCCTAACTACTAATCATCATTGCATGATCACCTTTATTTCTCATCTTGTTTAACCATATCAGATAATAGCATAAAACAAGGGCTTTTAATGTATATAACATGTTAATGTCCAATCTAGGATTTCCATTTATAAATCTTCACTTAAACTCATATATTACCTTACTTTTGGAATATGAAGCCTGATTATATCCCAATCATATTTTATTTATATTATTCTCATTCTCACGATCATTTTGATATATAGGTTTGTTATTTTTGGACACTCTTAGCATTTCTTATGAATTAAACAAAATAATCAAATTTACCTTGATGATAACGCCACGTGTCGACTCCTTATTGGTCGTCTGTTGCCGTGCTGGTTAAGTGAATGGAGTGCGGTTCACTCCCCGGCTCTTCCTTGAATTGGCCACATTAGCCCTGGTTCACCAGTGTTGAATCGGCGGGCCTTAAGTGGCAGTAGACCGACTCCTCCTTCGTTGGTCTCGTGCCCTCGCACGATCGCAGATGCTTCTCCAAAGGAAAAGCCTGGCGTCATCTCTCTCTGGACTCTGTCACTTTTTCATAGCATCAGGATGCCGGTGTAGTTGTCTACATCTTCTTTGTAGCCTTTCCTATAATGGTTGGGTTGCCAACCATCAACTCGTCTTCGGTGGCCGTCTCCAGCAAGCACCACGACAACTCCCCTTCCTCTACGTGTAGCCATGGAGTCATCCCTACTGCTACAACAACGATGAGAGAGCGCCATCAAAGTGAGAGCAGCTGGGAGCTTGCCCAAGCATTAACATTAGGACACTGCCACATTCAACCATGCACCTCTGTCATCTCCTGTCTCGATGGGAACCTATGTGTGCAGAGGTAATATAAGAAGCACTGGCAGAGTTGCCCTGCCTATCCTGGTGCTTCTTCGTCTCCACCTACTGGGTTTGTTATATGCATATCACCATCGAAGGGATGTGCACTGGTATTAGGGCACGCCTGCATCCTTCTAAGGACTAGGTCACTATTTGTCGTCACCATATCTAGTTCTGTCCAAGCAGGTCTATGGATGGAGGGATAGAGGAGGATTGGAGGGTTCAGAAGGCAATGATTCTTATTAGGGATTCGTCGGCTATCAAGGCCATGACCATGCGTTCTTTCACATGCATCCTTCGTGCATGGGTTACCAGAAACATGTATATTTTCTCTTTCCTCTTATCCCAATGGGGTTCACAGGGGTAGTGTTCTATATCACCAAACCATTCTCATTATTTATAATTAGGGTTTTAGGGTTAGGGTTAGGGTTAGGGACTATACCCTACCTCTTAGGGTTTCTATGTCCCTCGACCCACCAAGGTTTTCCCAAACCAACCCCATCCCATTTTGGGTTTTACACTTCCCAGGAAAAACTCATGACTAACTTTTTCCCTTACTTTATTATCATTTCCACCATATTATTTCCACATTACATGTACATTATTATTTTCATGTTACATGTGCATTAATTGGCGGAGGATGCCTTAATTCTACCTCTTCTCAAAATCCCTAACTTGATATGAGGAGAGGAGTCCTTGATCGACTCCAAAGGAGGGTCAGACTTTAAATTTATAACCCAAAACCTTCAAGGAACCCCACAACTTTATTACGGGTTCGAAGTAGATATACGAGGTCAAACACAGGGACGTTTAGGATGCTTAAGATCTTGCTCTTAAGTCAGACAAGTCAATCTGATAGTCGATAAAAGTATGGGGCTAGAACTAGTCTAGTAGATTGTCATGAAATAAAACAAAACAAAGAAGAGAAAACAAAATAGAGTCTATAGGATTCTACTAATCAGAGAGAAGGAGTTCCCAGCTATGTAACCACAAGTTGGGCAGTCTATGAACCCGTTCTCAGGTGTAGACAACCCTCGAACACCTTAGTAAGCAACCTACATCCAAACATAGTACGTACTGTGGTATCTGTTCTTGTGGGGTCATCCCACTTGCTTTCGCATAGCGTGACTAAAACTCATCAATGATATGAAACCTCTCTCAAGGATGACAAATCAACACCCTATAATATTTTAGATACCCTCTTAGGTCTAGAATATTATGAGATGCTAGGAACATGTGTGATTTGGGTAGAACCAAGTAGTGGGTTCGACCGTGTCGGGCTGGGCCCGGCCGTTCCCGGGTCTACAGTTCTACACAGATCACCTTGAACCATTCTCCTTTCAGATTCCAATCCAAACTACCTTCTCTTATCTATTTCCATAACGAATCTCTTGATATAGGGAGAAATAGAAGTTCAAGCAAGAAATAGATCAACCAAACTAGCAATCATAACCGAAAAGAGAAGATAGAATAGAAAGCGTACTAGATCTGGAATAAAACTACTTACTTAAGGTAAAAGTACATAAACATGCCCAAAATGGGCTACATAGCCAAGAGGGAGCTCAACTAGCCATGGAAAAGCATATTTGGCACAGAACAGAGATGGAAGAACATCATTTGTATAGAAATAAAGGAGAATAATGGAAGAAAGGAGGATAAGAAGAGTTTTATCTCGTAGAGGAAAGGTGGTTCTTGCTCCTTAGCCTCCGTATAGGTTGGATCTCATCTTTGGGTCGTCCTCCCTGGTCTTCTGGATTCCTTGACATCCTTTCTCTTTGATTCTGCCCCAAACAACAGCTTGGTGGGTGTATGGAGGTGGAAGATGGTAGGGAGTGGTAGGATATGGGTGAATGGTGGTGGAAAATGATGGTAGATGGAAGCAAACTGGAGGAACAGACATAGGATGAGCACTTCAGCCCTTTCGGACCTCTGAACTCTCCCACGGGGCTTTGGGAACCAAGAATGTGTGGAACCACAATGTGGAACCAGATTATAGGTGAAGGCAGAATATGGTCATGGCACTTGCCTCAGTCGTGACCATGCTCTTGCCCGATCGTGCCAGAGTGGGCCCAGTCGTGTCGGGGTCACGATTGAGGTAGACCCCACGGTCAAGATAGATGCCTCAGTCGAGACTGACCCCATGGTCGAGGTGGTCATGCTGTGGTCGAGGTTGATGTGCTGCAGTCGCGGTCATACCGTGATCGAGGTGGTTGTGTCGTGGTCACGTTGGTGTATTGTGGTCGCGACCTTAGCCTCAGCCTGACCATGCCGAGCTGGGCCCGGTCGTGTCGAGTATCGGTCGACACAACATCTTGACCACGGTCGTGGCATTGTCTTCTTGGCCACGGTTGCGACATCCTTTTTGATCACGGTCGTGGCATCATGGACCAAACCCATCCTCACTGGGGGGGTATTACTGGTGGTCGATGGGCCTATGTCGATGAACCTTCTGATTGGTGAGGATGTATTCAGAAAAGGATTGGCCATCGAAAATAGGGCCCAAGAAATCAAAAGTTTCTTGGGCCCGCTAGTCAGTTAGTAGGACCACCATCTCCTAAACTGGTGCACATTGTGCGATTCTTAATCCATGGTTGTGATGGATGGAGGTCTAGCTGTTGTAAAAACCATGTGTTGGGGAGAAATCTCATAGAATAGATGTCTTCTCAGGTTCGATGCCTACAAGTCCCAAAATTGGCTACTTAAGCAACTTTATCTATGAAAAGATATAAATGACTAAAAGATAAGGATCTAGGGTTATTTTGGGCATATTAAGGCTATAATGACACAAAACCATAAATAAATGCTTAGCATAAATGCCTGAATTCGGGTATTATCAACCACCCCAAGCTTAAACCTTTACTTGTCCTCAAGCAAGACTGTGCTCAAAGAACAAAAGATAACATACAAATTAAGCATGGCGATAAATGCTAAAGTTAAGAGAAATAGTTTAAAACATCAATTCTCTTGACCTATGTTGTTTTAGAGCAAACCCCCAACAATCGAGCACAATCCTACTAAAGTAAGATCAAAGAGTGTCCAGGCAAGATTAAGCGAACTCACTGCAACCTGTCGATACTCGTGAGGGTTTGAATTATAATTATACAACATAAAAGCATTGTCACATAGGTCATCATGCGGGTGATGAGCAATGGGCCATCATCATGTATTCATGTAGACCAATCGAGAACAACACGCCTCCCAATTATTCAGGTCCTAAGAAGCAACAAAAGCAAAAAGACTCTAATGACTTCTGAGGATCCTGATTTGCATCAGGTTGGTTCATGTAATGAGAAACAATCCATGCAGTCCGAGCCAGTTGGCCCAAAGAAGTGAGACGAACTCATCGTACTGCACTCAAACCAACCCTACTACTAGGATGATCTCATAGGTCTACTAGGGGTTCCTAGAGACTCTCTAATGAGATTTTGGGGTGGCATTACCAGGCACGGCATACCTGCATTCATGGGCACAATCATACACCGACTGGGCACCATCCTCAACTCTCCTAAAAGAGAAAACAACGCCCGTGCGTTCATGGGCACAGTCATACACCGACTGGGCACCATCCTCAACTCTCCTAAAAGAGAAAACAACGCCCGTGCGTTCATGGGCACAGTCATACACCGACTGGGCACCATCCTCAACTCTCCTAAAAGAGAAAACAACGCTCATTTATTCACACTCGGGCTTTTATTCTCTGCATTCTATTTTTATAGGCTTGGGTGAGAACTATTTTGATATTTTTAGGATTTTGTGGGCAGCCAAGCCTCTTTTGCAAATTTTTACTTTTTCATCTTTTTGACTCAATCTAAGGTAAGAGGGCGCGTAGACCATCAAGGAAAATACTTCAACTTGATTATAGTTCAAAATTCATCATTATTCACTTGATACCTATACAAAAAGTAGTAATTATGATCCAAGACATCCTTAGAATAAAGGCAAGTTCGTGAATAATGCAGCTTGGAGTCTTGATCAAACTCTAGCTCTTTCCAATGGTTCCAAAATCCTGGGTTTGTCATTCACAACATAGATCAAGGGAATAATGTTTTAAGCTATGAAAAAGGTGCATAACCTTAGATTTTATCATCAAACTTAAGGAAAGAGTCAATGAGCTGGTCAAGAAAAAGATCAAGCAGTTTAAGATGAAAATTGTGCATTTAGGCAAAAGGATAAGCATTTAGTCTGTGGCCTTAATTGAGATACAAAATATGAAACAAAGTCTTACAAAGCTAAAAATTTATGCTAAATGCAAGGAACATAGAAGATAAACATGCATGCATGAAATGAAAGAAATAAAAGGGAAAGGTGGAAGATAGAGGGTGGTATACCCTGCCACCTTAAGCTTACTTTTTTTACTCATCCTCAAGCAAATCCCAAGCTTTGGATTGTGTGTAAGGCAGCTGCTACTGGTAGTCACTATTTATATACTGGTTCAGATCATCAATGCTTCCTGGTGGGTTCTCATAGTCCTGGTGCATTCCCTACTGAAAGTGGAAGGACTGTCTGAAGTCCTAGGTCAGTTGGTAGAAAGGCTGGAAGGGCTGTTGAAAAGTCGGAGGAGGTGGTAGAGGGAAGGATGTGTCAAACCTCTATCTGAGGTACTACACATCTTGCTCTAGCGCATCAAATTGTCTGTTGGGGTCAGTCCTAAAATCAGTCATAAACTCATAAAGATGCCCCAAGTTGAGATTTCGGGCATATTATTTCTACTGAGGAGGCTGCTAGTAAGCCGTTGAAGGCATCCATGTGTAGGGCCCTCCCTGATATGGGATGTCATGGAAGGTTGCCCTTGTCTGCTGTCTGACCTCCTGAGTCTCTGGCACTGGTGGTGCTGAAGAAGATGCTCCTGCAGTCCCGCCTTCCTGACGAATGTTGCCCTGAGCGTCCAATAGAGAGACGTCCATGAGTATTGTCTAACATGTGAACTCTACATTTGTTGGCAGTAGTACTATGTGCTTACTGTGACCAAAGATATAAAGATATCTTGTGCTGTACTATTTGATCACCCCTGAGAAAATCAAGTGATCCAAGTACAACTTTGACCACTTAGCCTTTTCCTGCATACGTGCCAAATGTCCACGTCCAATCCTAAGATGGCACACCGTGAAAGTGATAATGCCTGCCATTGGCATGAATTGGACCTGCTTCTTGAAAGAGTTGTAAAAGTGGCAGATGATGAAGTTCCCCACATTCACTTTCCTTCCTATTGTTGCACACCACAAAATGTAGAGGTTCGCTGAGCTGAGTGCTCCTTGACTATCCTGCTTCTGTAGGACAAAATTCACGATCACTCAGTGCGGATAATGAAGAGTCAGGTTGTGGATGTGCGGAGATTTGGTGCCTTTAGAAACATATATATCTTCTCCCGTAAGCATCTTTTATGCCTGAGCAGCATCAAAGTCAATGTCCCCTATTTCCAACTGACCCCTGGACATCTCGGTGTAGTCCTCAACAAAGTGTGACAACCAGCTATTAAGGTGATCATCAATGACTTGGCGGCTCTGGTTCAGCAGGCAAAAATGCATGACAGTGTGATGGTGGTCCTTTTGGGTCTCGAGCATAGAATAGATCTCGTAGGTGAGTCTATGATAAGCATCACACTGCGTGTATACAAGGACATCTAGGCCAACAACTACAAGATATATGTCGACTTGTGCTTGCATCCTGAGCATGATGAGTGCGGCAGGGTTGGCATACTATGGGCCTACCAGTCTGTGCTTGTCTTTTATTAAGGCATCAAACTCCTACTTTTGCTTCATATTTATGAATAGGGGAGAAGGGAGGGAGCTTTGGTTAACACCTTCAGAAGTAGGGTGGCATCTCCTCCCCTAAACTAAATTGTGTGATGAAGTTGACCGGTGTAAAGACGTCAACCGTTCTACTAACTCTCGGCATTGATCCCCTGCAGATGAAGCTCTATGTATCTCTGCTACAGACGTGCCATCATGATGGCCTGTCAAAGTATGGAGCTCAGCATCATGGTGTGCTCTCGATCATCTCTCACTCGATACTTCCTCCAATGAATCACAACTGTAGGTGTCAATCAGAGTGGCGGATACACGGTGGTAGTCTGAATCTATCTCGTGCGACCTAAACCCTGCTGAAGTGGAGTGCATGGTCTCATATGCATATACCGGGTTTGTGGTTCGTGTGGCGTAGGGTGGATATCGGCTCTCGTGCTCTACCAATGATGAGGATATTCCTTCCCTTTTCTTTCACGACACTGTCTTCTTGAGCTTCTTGAAGCTATTTCTCATCCGTCCATGGTGCTGATTACTGGTGCTGATTTTTGGTTTGATATGGTTGGGCTCGATCATGCTGAGGTGGGCACGGTCGGGCGGAGAAATTCGATGTTGTTGACTCTCGGCACGGTCAGGCCTACCATGGCACAGTTGTGTCAGTGGGAAGGCTACTGTGGCTAATAAAAGCAGCGAACAGGTGTATGTAGCGGGTGAAGATAGCAGTTGTACAGGGCTTGCGACGAATTCAACGATGTCTTCTGCTGCGGGGGTCAAGTTACAGAGAAGATGATGGTCTGGCAGGGTTCTGCTTCTGTTGACACTATGCACAGTCATATCGGGCCTTGACACGGTCGTGCGGGCGAGGTGGAAAAAGCGCCTTGGGTGGAGAAGGCTACAACGGCGGAAAAGAGGATGGCAGTGCTCAGGTGGTTGCCAGAACATCAACCCTATTGGTCATCATAGAAGGAAGGAGGAGGCAAACTACGACAGAAGTGGCATCACTGACAATGGATGATGCTGTAGCTATGGCGATTGCTTCTGGCCTGCTAGAAGGTGGGGGAAACAAGGGAAAGACGAGAAACAAGTGGGGGCGGTGTAAGGGCTTCACAGGGGAGGAGAGAACTCGGGCGGTGGGTGTGGGAAAGGAAGGATCGACCTGGGGATATTTATAGGAGGGGCATGCATGTTCACCCTTGGCCCGACCATGCAGGGTTGGATACAGTCGTGTCGTGGTGGAAAATTTGAAAAATGATCACTTTTGACTGTTGGTTGGCAAGCGAGAAGTCTGGACAAAAGCACGAGAGTAGCCCGACCGTGCTGGCCTGGCACGACCGTGCTGAGACTAGCCCGGGCAGGGTCAGGTCTCAGAGAATCTGGATTTAAGCAGATAAAATGAGGGTGGAATGTGCTTGAAAATAGCTTCAGAATCAAACACCACAGGAGAACAACAAGATATACCATATAACTTCTTTCAAAAAGATAGACCAATAGTAGCTATTAGGGTGAAAAGGAGAAAATGCATGCAAAGAGTAAAAGAAATCTAGATAATACAAAGGAAACTAAATTTAAATAGTGTGAGGAAAGATAAAACTTGTATTGACTTTATTATGCTAAAATTTAAAATTATATAGAAATTGTGTAGGTAATAGGGGGTGGCTGCCCTACAACCCCTACACTTGGATCCCAAATCCGTAGTTTTGGGGTCTGTGTTACCTGTGTCTTGCTGATCGGACCCACCATGTAGGAGTAGAATAGGTGGATATGTGGGCCCTTCTAAGTCTGAAGAAGAGGAATAAAATCTGGCGACTCGGTGAAGTCATCTATGTGATGGGATTTACTTGAATTGCACTAAAATGAATTCTTCAGTAGAGCATCCTCAAGGTATCCATCAATGTATGAATATGAATAGGAAGGCCCTAGGATGTCAACACATGATGAGATGGAGGGGAGAGGTTGAAAGTCTTCCAGAGGGATCCTCTCTTCTATCCCCACCTCTGAACTTGAGGTTGGATGCTCGGATAAACTTTCATGTACAGACTGAGTCATCTAATCATCTTCAGAACGAGAAGTATCCCTAGGTGAATCTATTTATGGTTCTACCACCCCAAGCTTGTTGCATTCTATGGGGTCTGGGATATCTTCATGCTCAGTAACCATGTTGTAGTAAATTGTCCATCCTACTCTCTTGATGTCAACTTTTCATTAAAAAGGGGTTGTGGAAAATGTCAACTCATGCTGATCCAGTTCGTCGTCTTTAGTATACTCACTCCACTAAGATGAATAGTCGTCATCACTTTCATCAAACAAATTATTCCAAACCATGATTGATGTACTACTCAAAGCAAAGTGACAAGTCTCAATATGAGAGGTATCACTCTGTTCTGGATCAACATCTAATTCATGTTCTTCAAAATGGCCTTCATGTTGTGAGGTTGTTTGACTACCCTGATCATCATAATCGTAGAACTATTTATACATGTGACTTATATCTTCCATTGGTTGATCAGTTGAATAATCTGGATAGAATGAAGGGCTTCCCCAGGTGGGTTGGTCCTCACAGAAAAATTTGGGTGAATCCAATTGATGGTCTGAATAGGATGGTGAGGCATGTTCCAATTCAGGCTCAACGGAATGGTTCTAATGATTGTAATCTTCATGCTTGTGTGATGGCGTTTGCAATTGTGTGGTAACTAAATAGATGAGCTCTTGAAGCCTCCTGCCTTGTTCAACATCCTTATCATGAAGCTATTGGACTTGAGCAACAATGCATTCAATATATATAAATTTTGCCATACACCTCTATTGGAAACCCGCTGTATTAAACTGTCGCACTTGGACAAATCCTTGTTCAATAGTTTCAAATATGCTTCTACTGCGGTCTGCGATCTCAGTGGCTACTTCGAGCTGATGATCCTACTTTTCTAGTAGCTATTGAAGAGGATCGACTTGTTCTTGGAGATGAGGAGTTGAGGAGGAGATTAGTGAATTGATACTTTCTCCAGCTGGCTCCATTTCTATAATCAACTCTTCATCCCACATCAACACGAAAGTTGAAGGCTGGTCCACCATCTCCTTTGTTGGAATTTCAACATATGTCGACGGTGGAGGCGAGTATAGCTCGACTAGCTGTAGAGCACAACCTTTAATTATTTGCCAACTGTCGGAACTACGAAAAAACTCAGGAGGACATGTGGACAAGATAACTTGTCTTGCTGAAGCAAGATCCATGGCTGAAAAATGTATAAGAAAAAGAAAAGCTATTTAGTATATATGAACAAATATGTGTAAAACAAAAGAAGAACTATGCATATATATACATGCTTATGGATGGCATAAAAAAATCTTTTAGGCGTGTAAACGTGGAAAACCACCTCCCCTGCAATGACGCCAAAAGTTGATCAGCTCCAAAGGAGGGTCAGACTTTAAATTTACAGCCTGAAACCTTCAAGGACCACCACAAATTTATTACGGGGTCAAAGTAGATATATGGCATCAAACACAACAACGTGGGGACATTTAGGATGCTTAATATCTCGCTCTTAAGTCAGATAAGCCAATCCGATAGTCGATAAAAGTATGGGGCTAGAACTAGTCTAGTAGATTGTCACATAATAAAACAAAACAAAGAAGAGAAAACAAAACAGAGTCTGTAGGATTCTATTAATCAAAGAGAAGGAGTTCCCAACTATGTAACCACAAGTTGGGCAGTCTATGAACCCCTTCTCTGGTGTAGATAACCTTCAAGCACCTCAGCAAGCAACCTACATCCAATCATAGTACGCACTGTGGTATATGTTCCTATGGGGTCATCCCACTCGCTTTCGCATAGCGTGACCAAACCCATCAATGATATGAAACCTCTCTCAAGGATGACAAATCAACACCCTAGAATATTCTAGATACCCTCTCAGGTCTAGAATATTCTGAGATGCTAGGAACAGGTGTGATCTGGGCAGAACTAAGTAGTGGGCCCGACCGTGCCAGGATGGGCCCGACTGTGCCCAGGTCTATGATTCTGCACATATCACCTTGAGCTGTTCTCCTTTCAGATTCTAATCCAAACTACATTCTCTTATCTATTTCCACAACGAATCTCTCAATATAGGCAGAAATAGAAGTTCAAGCAAGAAAGAGATCAACCAAACTAGCAATCATAACCAAAAAGAGAAGATAGAACAGAAAGTGTACTAGATCTAGAATAAAACTACTTGCTTAAGGTAAATGTATATAAACATGCCCAAAATGGGCTACATAGCCAAGAAAGAGCTCAACTAGCCATGGACAAGCATAGTTGGCACTGAACAAAGATGAAAGAACATCATTTGTACAGAAAGAAATGAGAACAGTGGAAGAAAGGAGGAGAAGAAGAGATTTAGCCTATAGAGGAGAGGTGACTCTCGCTTCTTAGCCTTCGTATAGGCTGGATCTCATCTTTGGGTCATCCTCCTGGTCTTCTGGACTCCTTGGCCTCCTTTCTCTTTGATTCTTCCCTAAAAAATATCTTGGTGGGTGTATGGAGGTGGAAGATGATTGGGAATGGTAGGATATGGGTAAGTGGTGGTGGAAAATGATAGTAGATGGAAGTAAACTAGAGGAACAAATGTAGGATGAGCACTTCAACCCTTTTGGACCTCTAAACTCTCCCAAGGGGCTCTGGGAACCAAGAATGTGTGGAAGCACAAAAATCTCCAAACTTGGAACCCCCTACAGGTCGTGAGGGGTGAATATTTATAGGCGAAGGTGGAAGATGGTCGCGGCACCTACCTCAGTCACAACCCTGGTCTCAGCTTGCTGTGGCAGGCTGGGCACGGTCGTGCCGGGGTCACAGTCGAGGCAGACCCCATAGTCGAGGTAGATGCCTCAGTCGAGACAGACCTCACGGTCGAGGTGGTCGTGCCACGGTCGAGGTTGATGTGCCGCGGTTGCGATCGTGCTGCGATTGAGGTGGTTGTGCCGTGGTCATGCTGGTGTACTGCAGTCGTGGCCTTGGCCTCGGCCCGACAGTGCCGAGCTAAGCCCGGTCGTGTCGAGTGTCAGTTGACACAACATCTTGGCCGCAGTCATGGCATTGTCTTCTTGGTCGCGGTCGCGACATCCTTTTTGGCCGTGGTCGCGGCATCATGGACCAAATCCACCCCCACCGGGGGGCTATTATTGGTGGTCTATGGGCCCACATCGATGAACCTTTTGATTGGCGAGGATGTATTATGACAAAGGATTGGCCATAAAAAATAGGGTCCAAGAAATCAAAAGTTTCTTGGGCCCGCTAGTCGGTTAGCGGGACCACCGCC
Organism: Alisma plantago-aquatica; assembly: GCA_963693085.1. Taxonomy (NCBI): domain Eukaryota; kingdom Viridiplantae; phylum Streptophyta; class Magnoliopsida; order Alismatales; family Alismataceae; genus Alisma; species Alisma plantago-aquatica. The sequence continues at coordinate 570,240,095 of OY856411.1, forward strand.
TCCTAAGCTAGTGCACATAGTGCGATGCTTAATCTGCGATCGCGATGGATGGAAATCTAGTTGCTGCAAAAACCATGTGTTGGGGAGAAAACTTAGAGAATAGATGTTTTCTTAGGTTCGGTGCCTACAAGTCCCAAAATTAGCTGGTTGAGTAACTTTATCTATGAAAAGATATAAATTACTAAAAGATAAGAATTGAGGGTTATTTTGGACTTATTAAGGCTATAATGACACAAAACCATAAATAAATGCTTATAAATGCCTGAATTTGGGTGTTATCAGTCACTTTTTGAGTTTATTAAGCAAAGAGGATGAGAAATGGAAGAATCAAGACAAGAAGAAAACCTAAATGTATTTTACTTCAGGCAAAGACTTCTGACTTTGGCTAGGCATGATGCTCGGGGCAGGAGTCCTCGTAAGCCGACTACCGACGCAGAGGAAAATTTTGCCAGCCCCAATCATGGTCCCTTCTAGACACCATCACCTTTAGAAAATGCCCTAATAATTCCCACACATTTCTACAGATTACTTAAAATTATAATTGATTAAATATTATTTGACAAAATCTGGGGCTCTGATATCAAATGTGATGACCTCACTTTTTAGCAACCCCTAATTAAGGAAGGCCAAAAACATGAGAGCCATTCCCTACAAAAAATACCCAAGGATCCATATTTTAATCAAATAATAATCAATAGTAAACAATTTAATTAACTCAAAATTTGTTTACAAGATGATTTTACATGAAATTTTGAATCTGTACATAGAGAAGAAGTGTCTATCTAAATCCTCCTTACTTAGATTAATGTCTTCACATGGTTTCATCTTTATTTTCATGCCCCTTATCATGTATATCGTAATACACCTAAAACGTCAGGAAACCTAACACACTCAATATAACAAGTTATACTAGTATGTGGGGGAAACAAAATATCACATTTACTTGTAACAACATAATTCACAAATTATTGTTTAACAAATCAAAGTTAGCATTTTGATCATGACTACTCTATCCATGCACATCCAACCTCCGGAGTCTTGTCCCTACAGTGGACATAGGCCACACTTGCCCCTAAGGCTTTGGTGCCTCACCGTTGCCCCCAGGGATTTGGTGATAGATCTTTCCCCCAAGGCTTAGTGAACTTTATGATGATTTCCTTGCCCTCATGGCTTTGTATACATCATTCTTTACTTTCTTATCTTACATCAGAGGTGGAGCAAGATACAAGCTAGTAAAGTCCATATTATGTGATAGTCACAGTCACTTTATAGTTTGTAAGGAAATAAACATACAAGCAGTCATATATTTGCAAACCATGCAGAGAAACCCGAGAAAGACACAGGAAACTAGACCAGTTATTCATAGGCATAACCACATACCTTGATGGTGAGCCATGCAGATTACCATGCAAAATACACTTCAAGCATATTATCCAATCAACAAGCAATTCAAGTAATCCACATTTTAGTATGCATGAATATAAATCCTAAATTGTAACCATCACACATTAATCACATTAAATCCTACTCGGTCCTAGTCTAGGGTTTAGGTTTCTTTGGTATCGAGTTATCATTATGATCATATTTGATACCCCCAATTCCCATGTACATTGATTTAATGACTTAAGAAACATTACTTGTATTGGATGTATCTATGATCATCAAATCTACCATGTTATTATATTAGGACCACTTATATTAGATTAGTCACATTAAGTGTATAAAAAGTTACATCATTGATGTTTAAAATCCTAATTACACATGTTAATGATCATCCACTCTAGAAACCCTAACTACTCATCATTATTGCATGATCACCTTTATTTCTCATCTTATTTAACAATATTAGATAATAGCTTAAAACAAGGGCTTTTAATGTATTTAATGTGCTAATGTCCAATCTAGGGTTTCCATTTATAAATCTTCACTTAAACTGATATATTACCTTACTTTTTGAAGAGAAAGCCTGATTAGATCTCAAACATACTTTATTTGTGTTCTTCTCATTCTCACGATCATATTTATGTATAGGTTTGTTATTTTTGGACACTCCTAGCATTCCTTATAAATTAAACAACATAATCATATATACCTTGATGATAACGCCACGTGTCGACTCCTTATTGGCCATCTACTGCCATGTTGGTTAAGTGAGGGGAGTGTGGTTCACTCCCTAGTTCTTCCTTGAACTGACCACATTAGCCTTGGTTCACCAATGTTGAATCAACGAGAGTTAAGTGCCAGTAGACCGACTCCTCCTTCATTGGTCTCGTGCCCTCATATGATCATAGACGCCTCTCTTTAGGAAAAGCCTTAGGTTGTCTCTCTTGGACTCTGTCGCTTCTGCACATCACCATGCTGCCAATGCAGTAGTCCATGTCTTCTCCTTCACCCTTACTACAACGGCTAAGTTTCCAGCCATCAACCAGTCTTCTCCTTCCTTTGCACTGGTGGTCACCTCCAACAAGCACCATGGCGGCTCCCCTTCCTCTGCGTGTAGCCGTGGCAATGTCCCTGCTACTACAACAATGACAAGCAAGTGTCGACAAAGCAAGAGTAGCTGGGAGCTTACCCAAGCATCAATGTTAGGACATTGCCACATTCAACCATTCACCTTCATCATCTCCTGTCTCGGTGGGAACCTATGTGCACGGAGGCAATACGGGAAACGATGGTAGAGGTGCCTTGCCTATCCTGGCACTTCTTCATTGCCACCTACTAGGTTTGTTATCTATAGACCACCACTGAAGGGAGGTGCATCGATATTAGGGCGCTATTGCGTCTTTCTAAGGACCAGGCCACCGTTTGTCGTCACCATCTACAATTTTATCCAAGCAAGTCTATGGACGGAGGGACATAGGAGGATAGGAGGGTTTAAAAGGAAAGTATTCTTATAAGGGATTCACCGGCTATTGAGGCCATAACCATGCATTCTTGGTGATGGGAAGAACTTCATGTGATCTTATATATATATATATATATATATATATATATATATATATATATATATATATATATCAAAATCCTAGGAGTAAACCCTAGTGATCATTACAAGGAAAGAAAAGGAAGACAGAGAGGGAGGAAGGCAAGGGGAGGAAATTTGTGTCTCGCCCTTCCATACATGCATACCATGACTTACTTGGAAAGTTATTTAGTCATCATTAACCACCGACATCTCCAACCTGCCTTATTCCTATATCTCAAGGCTAGATATTCTTATCCCAAAATCCATTAAAAGAATATTTGCTCTTTTCCTTTCATGGATTTGTCCAACTCCCTCATCTTTGTAGAACTTGGTTGGCAAACTAAATGCTACTAAGGAAGGAGTATAATTACTTGACCCATACTCAATAATCTTATTATTGAAGTCTCGACTATTCTTTATATCTCTTTTCAATATTCCCAAATATTCCTTCATATAAATTCTTTGATATTCTTTCACAAATCTCCATGTTACAAGAAGAAACCTCTACCCTCTCCTTTTGGCAACATGTGATGCAAAAGGGAGAACAATCAATATTTTTACAATTTATATTTGGTCTTTTATTGAAAAACTCTCATGTACACATGTTGTTCTTTAAGCATTTTCATTAATTAACAATATTTCATGGAGTGTCCTTTAACTCCCAATTTTTAGAATCTTCTTCATTTTCATTATTATTTTCAATTATACAACAGATAAATTGAAATATTCTTGTTTGATGCCTCAAAAATGGGTTTGCCAATATGGGCTAGAGAATTATCCCTTAATTAGCTAAAACACCATGTATGTTATTTTCCGTTGGGAACACAACAATTATTTGATTTATCACATCAAACAAACATTATAATTTACTCGTGTATGATTTCCTTTTAATTTACTTGTGCCACAACCACCCATGCCACAATGGTGATTAATATTAATATTCCACTAATAACACCATTGGGGAGGATTACTTATTAATCCATGGCTTATATTTATACAATTCAATCTTATCAAAATCGAGGATATTATAGTTTCACTTGATTAATTAAGTCAATTGGGTGTCTTTTAGCATCAATCAAGTTACAACACACAAACCCAAAACAAGCTCTACAAAGACAAGGGCATGATACAACTCCAGAAGATATAAAATGTATAAGGTGTGAACTTGACTCATCATGATCACATGGTACTTGTAGCACTTCCCTTCACAAGACCATCGCCAATGTCACATAACTATGGGATATGAATCCCTTAATCTCATCACTAGAGGATATCAACTCACAATCAGCATTAGGCCTTCACCAGGTTCTAGGACCCATCACATCAATATGCTATCATCATGTTTCATTAAGGCTTGTAGCCATCACCCTATGTCATAATATTACCATCATAGCATACATAAGCTATGATATTAATCACCTGCATGGTTAGAATCACACAAGTATAAGAGACAGAAAATAATCACATGCCATCCATCCAACGAACTCAACAAGAACAACATGCCCTAGAATTAGGGTTAGGGTTCACTCATATACACAATTAGGGTTTTGCAATCCAACATTATCTAAAAACCCTAGATATCTTACCTTCCCACATTATTGGAGCTTGTGGGTCAACTACTATCATCAAGGCATTCATTATCATCAATCCATCATAACCCTTCATCAAAGAGCTAAGGCATTCAAGCCACCAATGATGCAATTATAGAGAGAGATAAACATTAGGGTCAAATAAAAGTTCATCATGTCGAAGGCATACCAGCAATCAAAGAATCACCCAAGACAATGACCAAAACCAACGATCAAGCCTTCAACATAGGTCAAACGGTCGAAGGGACTCAGCCCATTCAACAACCAAAACTATCAACCAAAGAGAAACCAAATCCACCATGGTCAAAGACTCATCAACGATCAACCCTTAAACGAGGTCAGTGACCAAGGCCAACCACGTCCATTCGATTGAAGGGGAAACCCTAGGTCATAAAGCCATGCGGTCATAGGGAAAACCAATCAAGGCCAGCGGTCGAAGAGAAATCCACCATCTATGCGACCAAAACCAAGGGGATCATCTAAGTGACCAAATCTTGTCCAAAACTTCAACAACATGGACACCACATGAAGGCCATTTTAGGGAGAGAAACAAACCATCAAAACAAATATTAACACCTTAAAAATAGAACTCTTAAGAAAGAGAACTCATTAGGGAAAGGATCATGCTTAAACTCTAAAATCGAGCATTCCACATGATCAACATCATAACCATGATATGGTAAATGAAAATTGAAGAAATCCACACATGAAAACAGAACCAAAACTCCATCTCATCCAAGGAATCCAAACCAAGAACTAAGATCAACAAACCAATGTTTAGTTCCGTGCAAAACCACCATCATCACCTTCCACTAAAGTTCGGCTACAAGAATTAGGGTTTAGATAAAGAAGCAAGTGTATACAAGATCATCATAGAAACTTAAACCCTAATCAAGATAAAATAATCAACAATAAGATATCACGTTTTAGAGAAATATGTGTGTAGAAATAAAGTGCTATTATAGAAGAGGGAAAATAGTTATATAAACCACCTTAGATGACAGTCCAACTTCCTCCAAGCAAAGAAGCTCCAAAGCAAGAAGAAACCCTACCTTTGACCTCCTTCACTATCAAGATAGTCACCACCTCAAAGGATAAGAGAAAACCCTAGATAAAAGGGCAAGATAGAGAACCCAAAAAGGCCAAAAAGAACAAAAGAGGGAAAAGGGAGAGGATATTCTCCGCCTCACTTGAACACTACCTTGATAACACTAAGGATTTGTCTCAAGAGGTAGGAGTACCTCCATCCCAAGACAAGCACCACCATGATGAACCATGGGTTCAGCTAAGAGAAGAAAAGGAGATAGGGTTTCAAAGAAAATGAGATCAATAGGTGGAAACACTTACCAAAGATCAAAGAACCACCAAAGATCACCAAGGAAGAGCTTCTCCAAGCTTGGATCACCACATGCAAGAGATATCGTCCACCAAACACCAAGAATGAGCTCCTCCACACCACCAAGCACACAAGGGCTGAGCATAAGATGGAAGAGAGAAGGAGGAAGACTGAAAGAGATAATTGCATGTGTAGGAGATAGCTTATATACTTGGGAGTATGAGAGATACAAAAGGGTTGAGGTGTCATGCACATAGGTGCCACATGTCCATCAAAGAACCAACATGCAACCACTAAAACCATGCATGCAAGATAGGTCGTGAAAACTAGGAAAACCAGCAACCGTTGGTGCATCCGCCAGAGGTGCGCACACTAACCGATTAGATTTGACGAGATGAGGCCCACAAGATCGGAACACACAAGTAGATTAAACTTTCAAAATTTATAATGACCTAGACTTAAACACACCTATGTCTACTAAAACACTATCCCACAAGCGCACGGGGTCGTGCTGTAGTATAGGAGGGCGGTAAGTTAGGGTTGATCCATAGGGAGAAAAGGGGGCACTAGAGCTAGGTGATGGGTTTCTACTGCAGAGACTAGGGTTAAGGGTTTAAAGGTTTTTTTTATTGTTAAACTAATGTGAGCATGAAAGCAATTAAAGACAAGAATGAAATCTAAGTTAACCCTAGACCAGATTAAGACTAATTAAGCAAGGAAAGACTAAGCAAGGTATGAAAAGGCAATTTACATTAAGGCAAGCAAGAGAAAAGCAAAAGAGCAAGTAAAGACCTAAGCTAGCAAGAACAAAGCAAGAACAAGGCAAGAAGCTATCTAGGCAAGAAAAGTGCTAACTAAGCTAACACTAGCTAAGCAAGAAGAAAACTAGGATTTTAAAGCAATTAAGGAAGATGTGGGCTGTTTAGGGGATGCACTTATCACTTAAGTTTGGGGGTGAGATATGAACAATATGATTCCAATTATATTATCAAACCAAACAACAAGCTAGAGTCTAATGAATTAACCTAAGCTACTAACTAGCCATGGATATGCTAGGTTGTGTATAGGGGAACTAGTCCCTAACACTCCCCACTACCCTTGCGAGGCTCAATTGGGTTAGGGATTGGGTTCAATTTAATTAGAGTCAAGGCAAGTCTAGGTTTCTTGATTAGACATTCCTAGTGTAACACCCCTGACATGGGTTATGACCTAACCTTGGAAGTTTTGCCTAAATATGTAATTAATTTACTTGTGAACACTCCCTGGCATGTAATTAAGTTCCTCAGGAACATTTACTTTCAATTTTGCTCCTTTTTGTATAAAGTTGTAGCATTGTGTTGTATGCAGGGACCTATGTGCAAATTACCCAGTTTAAGGGTTGAACTTGCAAAATTCACAAGATAAGATGTTCCTTTGATGTTGAAACATCATGTGAACGGTTATGGTAAAGTTTGAGGGATTTCCCAAGCTTGAGCACCAAGGTGCAGCTGTGAAAGCAATTCCCATGCTTAGAAACCCTAATTTGGGGTAAAGTGCAATTTACCCAAATTGAGGGGTCCAACTTGTAATTTTCACCATCTAGAACATCTTTTATGACTCTTGTCATCATTTAGAGTAAAAATGATGAAAGGGATACATCATTTAATAATTAAATGAGAAAAATGATCTTTGTGATAGAAATCACCTAAAATGGGTACAAAACCCTTTCTTGTATGTACCCTAGTTGAAGGTTGGATTCCTTTACCCTTAGATCTTGAGTTTTCTTGAGATTTGCATAAGATTAGATGGGCTTGGACGTGCCCTTGAACAAGGAGGGACCTAGATGTGAATTTTGAATTTGAAAGGTCCTTGTAGTAGGAAATAGGCTTAAGCTATAAAAAGGCTTTTCCTTTGCAAATGAGCAAACGATCTTTCCCTGTTCCATTCATTTCCTTTCTTTCCCAAACGGCCAAGCCTTGCTCTGGAGCTCAGGAGAAACGACCAAGGGTGCAAGGTAGGTTTGGATTCCCCTTCTTGCCCAAATTCCATGGTTAGAATTCGGATTCAAGGGCAAATTCATGGCTAGCTTACTGAATTCTATCTTTTTAGCCATCTTTTCTCAACCTTCCTTGGAGGATTAACCTTGGCCGACCTGTGGAGCTTCTAGGACGCCATTAAAGGCTTGGAGCTCGAAAGCTTGGAGCTCAAGGAGCAAGCTTTAGGCGGGTTTTATAACTCTAAACTTTATGCTTTGATTATACATCTTTTCTATGCATATAGTTGATAGATCTTCTTCTTCCCTATCTTCCCTTGCATCCTTGCAAGCAAAAACGTGAAGAACTGCTACTGTTCTTAAGGTGGAAGATAAGGGCGTTAATTCCTATGCTTATCCACAGATTTTCACTTTATCAAACGACCTCCACCTATTGCTCAAAACGGTTTCAAACCGTTTGGTGGGCAAACGGTTTCAGGGTCGTTTGAGGGCAAACGGTCTCAAGACCGTTTGGTCCCGTTGACCAAGCAAAGACCGTTTGGGAATCTTGTTCATAATTATGTAGGTTAATCACCCACGAAATTTGAGAGGTTAACTCCAAAGAAATCGTGAGATATGAGCAAATCAATTAGCAAAACGAATTGAATTAATTTCTGATTTGCAATCTGTTTAATTTGCCCTTTTTGGGCAAACGGTCTCAAGACCGTTTAAGATGGTTGACTAAACGTTGACCGTTTGGGATTACTGTTCATAATGATGTTAATTAACGACTCACCAAATTTTATGGATTAATTCCAAACGAGTCATGAGTTGAAGGATGATTAATAGGGCAAACCCTAATTGAAATTAGTGCTGAATCTCCTATGAGTTAAGTTGAGATTTTGGGTTGCTTAGCCCAAACGGTTTCAAGACCGTTTGGGAATCACCCAAACGGTCTCAAGACCGTTTGGGGGTCACCCCAAGACCGTTTGGAGGTCTGGGGTCAAGTATAGTTGATCAATTGAAGGTCCAAAGGCACCAAATCATATTGCAATTAAGTATTGATGTGATGATCAACTCAATAGATCAAACCTTGATGAATTTTCGCTAAAGTCCAAAGGATGGATGGGCAAACGGTCTCAAGACCATTTGGAACTCATCCAAACGGTCTCAAGACCGTTTGGTGTCAACCCAAGACCGTTTGAAGGTCTAGGGTTGAGTTAATCTAATGGTTTGAGGGTCCAATTGTAGGAAATTGATGCATTGTTGAAAATTGCTGATTTTGACCTAATTGGACTTCAACCTTAGTCAAAACGACTTGGTTTTTGGTCAAACTTTGGGCAAACGGTCTCAAGACCGTTTGGATGATGTCCAAACGACCTCAAGACCGTTTGGGCCAAGTTTGAGCCCAATTGGAGGTCAATTGATAGGTTCAACCTTGAATTGTTTCACATTGTTGAACATTGATGACCAATCAACTTGAAACCCTAATTGAGAACGATTGAACCCTAATTGGTTTACAATTGAGGGTCAATTTGATGTCTAAGTGGTTAAGGCTAACCCTAATTGGCTCAAAGTATAAGTGGTTAGCATACCTTTAGCCAATTGAGGGCTTCAACATACATATCCTTGAACTTTGGTGACCTTTGAACCCTTTTGGAGGTCCAAACGGTTTGAGCCCATTTGGACCAAACGGTCTCAAGACCGTTTGGGTCCAAACGGTCTCAAGACCGTTTGGGCTCAAACGACCTCAAGACCGTTTGAGCTCAAACGACCTCAAGGTCGATTGGTCCAAACGACCTCAAGGTCGATTGGTCCAAACGACCTCAAACCGATTGAAGCTCCAAACGGTTTGGAAGTCAACCCTTCCAAACGGTCTTCACCTCCAAACGGTCTCAAGACCGTTTGGATCCAAACGGTCTCAAGACCGTTTGAGGGCCAAACGGTCTCAAGACCGTTTAGGTGGTTGAAACCGTTTGAAGGTTGAAACCGTTTGGAGATTGGTGATGGTTTGTACTTAACCATTTGATGATGTAATCAGTTCAATGGTGATTCAATCTAAACCCTAATGGTAACCTAGGTCATTAAGGGACTATGTGATTAGTGGATTAACCCATGATGGTGATCATGTGGCAAATTACCAAAATACCCTTGAAGGGTCTAAAGGGGGTAAAACCCTAATCTAATTAAACCCTAATCACATGATGTTGATTCCTTGGCTCATATCAGTCAATGGAGACTTGTCTCAACCTAATCTAGAGTGGTGTTGCCACCATCTACTAGAGAGAGGAAAGAGAAAGTGTTTCTAGAGAGAGAAAGTATCCTAGAGAGAGAAAGTGCCCTTTTTAGGAGGAAAAATCTAGTAAGATACTTCTTTTACACATGAATGCGCATGATTAGGGAATGACCCACCTATGTGAGGTCATGGAAACCCTAATTATGATATCTAATGGATCCTAATCCTAATGAAGAGTCTTAATGATGGTGTTTCTCTTACATGATGATGTAATGAGTACAATTCACCATAGAGTGAATAGTAAACCCTAAAACACAGAATTTTGAGGGTGATTCCATGTGAAACCCTAGTTGAGGGTGATTCCATGTGAAACCCTAGTTGAGGGTGATTCCATGTGAAACCCTAGTTGAGGGTGAAACCAAGTGAAACCCTGATTGGGAATGTATTCCTATTTACTGAATTGTTACTATTATCTGTTGAGTTAACCATGCCGGTTGTTATGAGATGATGGTCACACCCAGGTATGGAATACCATGTTATATTCATTAAAGGCATGTCTTATGCTTTATGAATAGTGAACCATCTTGATGCACTGCTAAGTGACATCCTTTGTGATTTATGGGCTGTAAGAGCCATAAATGTTATTAAGGTCATGCTTGACAGATGACTTGAGATGAATATCTGATAATTGTGATAAGTTAGGCCTGTTACATTTTGTATTCTCATATATATAGCTGTGTTACTGTATGATGATTGGAATACTGAATGTACCTAACTAATCAAGTGAAATGTAGAGCCCTGATCATAGATCCATCATTGTCAGTTGTCTAAATGATGGTGAAACAGGTCTTCCTAAGGGAACTCCTGGAGCACATACTTTTGAGTATGTGGGGTACATGGATGTGTAGAACCTTACATCCTAGTGTAGGTATTTGATGTAGATTCTTGTAGTCCATCATACCTTCACTATAAAAGAAAAGGTGAGAGGATGATGTAGATTCTAGTAGTCCATCAGACCCCACCATAAAGTCCTAAAGGTGAGATGTATATCTACACTCCCTTAAAGACACAAATACCGTATCGGTGAAAGATAAACAAGAAATCTTCCGATAGTGAAGAGAGTACAGAATGCCACTGTAACTCTAAAAATAGCGAAGGACCAGAGTACCCTGGTGAGCTATTATAAAGACATCCCGCCAGATGTCAAACAATCAATCCTCTAACTGACTGAGGAAGATGAGGTCATAAGAATCCGGCTCTCTTAATGGCCTATGCATGATACTGATGTGACTTCTTAGCGATCAGTTGGAGTATGAGTGGTATGCCTCATCTCCACAGGGCATAATAATGTTTGGAAAAACATAAACAACAGCGTAGTATATCTGTTAGAGTTAATTATGAGTTATTTGATTGATGTTACCTTGAATAGCATAGATGTTCTCATATTTTAATATTGATTGAACTCTTGCTTATCATCAGAACTGCCAGTGAATATCTTGAAGGCTCTTATTGCTTTAGTTATTCCTTGCTTTGCTTATAAAGCCTAGTGGAGAGTTATAACTCTCGCTGGGGCAATTATGTATAATTGTCTCACCTCGTAGACTTCTACTTTTTAGGTGGTCGTCGAAGACGAAGGAACAAGAACTCAGGTGAACAATCCCAGCAACAGCAGCATCAGGAGCAGTAAATATCTCAGGTGGAGATCTAGCCTGCTTCATGGTGTAGTTAGAGTTAAGTCCTATGTGTCCTCTGTACTCTCAGGTCCTGGAGTGTTTTGGAGTATGAATTCTTGAGAGTTTTGGTATCATGTTGTATGTAATTACTCAAGAAGTAATTGTCAGTGATGTAAACAGTTAAATCCTTTTTCTATGGAAAAGGTTTGTGGTTTCAGGCTCTTGTCTCAAAAAGTTTTAAATTCCCGTGATTTTTGTCTTCCGCTGTTTACCGATTGCTTCCGCACATGATTAAATCGGGATTAATTCGTGGTTTGGAGATCGGAGCCCACAATTAAGTGGTATCAGAGCTCCAGGTTCATTCGAGTCTACAGAGGCATAGGACTTAGGAAGTCGAGTCTATCTTTAGTATTCCTTCCTTATCTAATAGAATCTTCTACTCCTCAGGAGAAGAAGATACTTAAGATGTCAGAGCCACATGATGAGAATGTGGAAGAAAGTAGTGCTAGTGCACCTCAAGGTGGTGCAGGAGTACCAGGATTGGAACAGCATGTACCAGAACAACCTAGAGAGCCACCCCAGTTTGATCCAGATGACATGGGTAACCCAACAGTCCAGATAATGTTTGGGCAGTTTATGACTGCCATGACACACATAACCGACAGGTTGCCTATGCCTGCACCTAGGGTACCTGCCCAGCCTGAGGGGCAGGGTATCGGGAAGACGTTCGAGCGACTACGTCGTGTCGGAGCTACCGAGTACCATGGGACTGCTGACCCCGCAGATGCTGATCTGTGGTTGACAGAGCTGGAGAAGGCCTTCAGGATCCTCAACATCCCTGAAGCTGAGAAGGTTAGACATGCTGTCTATCTTCTCAAAGGAAGTGCTGGTCACTGGTGGAACATGGAAGAGCAGAAGAGACCTGGGGCAGAGTTCTCATGGGAAGAGTTTCGTCGGGAATTTATCAATAGATATTTTCCCAAGACCTTCCTAGACGAGAAGATCTCTCAGTTTGAGAGACTGAGATAGGGTATTATGAACATTAGCGAATACGAAGCTAAGTTCATGGAGCTGTTGCGATTTTGTCCGCACATGGCTGCCACAGAAGAAGAAAGAATCAGAAGGTTTGAGAAGGGGTTGAATGCTGACATGTCTACCCCAGTGTCTGCCTTAGAGAACCGAGAGAGATTCTCTACCTTCGTTGAGTCAGTCCGAAGGATAGAGAGATCTGTAGTTGAGAAAAGACAAACCCATAAAAGATATCCACAGTTCCAGGGTTCTTCATCTAGGGATTCCAAGAAACCTAGATTCTCTGCACCTAACCCTCCGCCACCCAGATCGAGTTTTCAAACTCAATGGACACCAAGCAGAGGTAGAGGACGAAGTCAACCGCTTCAAGGGACGCACAGTTCTGCATCTGTGTCAGTTACTGGACCACCCAGACCACAGCAACAGGAAAAGAGTTGCTACAACTGTGGTAAGGTGGGACACTTGATGAAGGATTGTCGTTCTAGGGCTGTCGGTGTGACACAACAAACCCCGAGACAGAATCGACAGGGATCTCAGAATAGACAACATCAAGGAGCAGCTCGAGGACGTGGACAAGCGTCTCAAGCTGGATCATCAGCACCACCTCAACAGCAGGCTACAGCAAGGTTCTATGCTATGAACCCACCAGAAGCAGTGGTCAATCCACAAGTGGTGACAGGTCATATGGAACTTTTATATTCTGATATGTCTAAATCTTGTGTAGTATCTGTTTTGATTGACCCGGGTGCTACGCACTCTTTCATCACTCGAAGAGTGATTCGTAACTGCAATATGACAACTAGTCATAGGGCAGATAAGTTGTTGTTGGAGACTCCGTTGAGTGGGTCTGCTGTTCTGCAAGAAGTATGCTCTCCTTGCGTACTTTTCTTTTCTAAGCATCGCATTCAAGTGGATCTCATACCGCTTGATATGCAAGGATTTGATATAATCCTAGGGATGGATAACTTGGAAAAGTATCGAGTTGTCTTAGATTGTGAATCCAAGCTGGCAGTGTTTGCTGATGAAAGCAACACATGGATCTTTCAAGGTGAAAGAAAGATTCTGCCCACCTGTCTTGTATCAGCTATGGTTGCTGATAAGTTGATGAGGCAAGGATGCTACGCATTCTTAGCCCATGTGGTAGATGTTACCAAGGAGAGTTCCAACCCTGCTGAAGTTCTGATAGTTAGGGAATTCGAGGATGTGTTTCCCGAAGAACTTCCTGGTATACCACCACCCCGGGAAATTGATTTTGAGATCAATTTGGTCCCAGATACGAAACCTATAGCCCAGACTCCATATAGGATGGCGCCTGCTGAGATGGCAGAACTCAAGAAACAGCTTCAAGAGTTACTTGAGAAGGGTTTCATCCGACCGAGTACCTCACCTTGGGGTGCTCCGGTTTTGTTTGTTAAAAAGAAAGATGGATCGATGCGGTTGTGCATTGATTATAGACAACTCAATAAAGTAACGATAAAGAATAAATATCCTTTGCCGAGGATTGATGATCTTTTCGACCAGTTGCGTGGTGCAACAGTCTTTTCTAAGATAGACTTAAGGTCTGGATATCATCAACTCCGCATTAAGGACAGTGACATATCTAAGTCTGCCTTTAGGACAAGATATGGTCACTATGAGTTCACGGTCATGTCGTTTGGACTAACCAATGCACCGGCTGCATTCATGGAACTCATGAATAGAGTCTTTCGACCTTTCCTTGATCAGTGTGTTGTCGTCTTCATAGATGACATACTGATTTATAGTAAGGATGCTCAGCAGCATGAGCAACACCTTCGCCAGACTTTGACCTTGCTAAGAGAGCATAAGCTATACGCTAAGTTTAGCAAGTGTGAGTTTTGGTTATCTGAAGTATCCTTCCTTGGACATGTGGTATCTGCCTCGGGAATTCGTGTTGACCCTGCAAAGATAGAATCTGTTCTGCAGTGGGAACAACCGAAGACACCGACGGAGATTAGAAGTTTCTTGGGGTTAGCTGGTTATTATCGAAGGTTTATTAAAAATTTCAGTTCTATAGCCTTACCTTTGACCAAGTTAACCCGGAAGGATGTTCCTTTTGCTTGGAGTGATAAGTGTCAACAGTCTTTTCAGCTGTTGAAGGAGAGGTTGACAAGTGCACCTGTGCTTGTGTTACCTGAGCAAGGAAAGGAATATATAATCTTTTGTGATGCCTCCAAGAATGGACTTGGATGTGTGTTGATGCAGGATAACCAAGTGATTTCTTTTGCTTCCCGACAGCTTAAGAAACACGAAGAGAATTATCCGACACACGATCTGGAGTTAGCTGCTGTGGTCCATGCTTTGAAAATCTGGAGACATTATCTCTACGGAGAAACTTTCCAGATTTTCACAGACCACAAGAACCTTAAGTACATCTTCACTCAGCATGAGCTTAATATGAGGCAACGTCGCTGGATGGAGTTAATCAAGGACTACGATTGTACAATTGATTACCATCCGGGCAAGGCCAATGTGGTTGCAGATGCCTTGAGTAGGAAATCAGCAACATCAACCATGGATAGGGCACAACTAAGTTCCTTAGTATGCTCTAGAAGAGATATGCTTATCTCTTTAAGGCATGACAATGTGCAGTTGAAGGCATCATTGTTAGCCGGTCTGTTAGCTGAGATGCAGATTAAACCTACCTTAAGAGAGCAGATAAAGGAGGCACAACAAGTAGATGTTTCTGTACAGCAGATTAGATTTGAGTTTGGAAATGAGAAGCGAGAAGGTTTTCATGAGTCAGATGACCAGGTGGCATGCTATCATGGAAGGATGATAGTGCCAAATGTGGACGACCTGAGGAAGTTAGTCCTGGAAGAAGCTCATTCTTCGATGTATGCTATGCATCCAGGGAGCACCAAGATGTATCGAAACTTGAAAGACATGTATTGGTGGCCTGGGATGAAGAAGGATGTAGCTGAGTTTGTTCTGAGGTGTCCTGTGTGTCAGCAGGTCAAGGCTGAACACCAGAAACCTGCAGGGACAATGCAACCCTTACCCATACCACAGTGGAAGTGGGACCATGTAACCATGGACTTTGTTGTTGGCCTACCCAGGACAAACAAAGGACATGATTCCATTTGGGTAGTTGTTGATAGGTTGACAAAGACAACGCATTTCTTACCTGTCAAAACAACCTATACTGCTGAAAGGTTATCCCAGATATATGTCCAAGAGATAGTGCGTTTGCACGGAGTTCCTGTCACCATAGTTTCTGACAGAGGTCCCCAGTTTACAAGTCGCTTTTGGGAACAGTTACACAGAGCCCTAGGCACCAAGTTAAGGTTTAGTACAACCTTTCATCCTCAAACTGATGGACAGTCAGAAAGGACTATACAGACCTTAGAAGATCTGTTGAGAGCATGTGTTCTCCAGTTTATCGGGAGTTGGGATCTACATCTAAGCTTGATAGAGTTTGCCTATAACAATAGCTATCAACATAGCATTGATATGGCACCATATGAAGCCTTATATGGCAGACGTTGTAGATCACCCTTGTGTTGGTATGAAACTGGTGAGCACCAGTGATTAGGCCCTGATCTTGTGCAGCAAACTACAGAAAAGATTAAAGTTATACAACAACAGCTTAAGACTGCACAAGATAGACAGAAATCATATGCCGATAAACGTCGTAGACCCCTAGAATTCCAGGATGGAGACAGAGTGTATCTCAAGGTCTCACCTTGGAAAGGAGTCCTTCGTTTTGGGAAGAAAGGAAAGTTAGCTCCTAGATTTTTGGGACCTTATCCAATTGTTGAAAAAGTTGGAAAGGTGGCCTATAGACTAGAGTTACCTCTAGAGTTGCAGAAGCTGCACCCTGTGTTTCACATTTCCATGCTGAGGAAATGTCATCCAGATACCGAGTCAGTTCTACAACCTATGGAGGTAAAATTGAATGAAGATATAACGTATGAGGAGGGACCAGTGTCAATCCTCGATAACAGAACTAAAAAGTTAAAGAAGAAGGATATAAGCCTTGTAAAAGTCCTCTGGAACCATCGTGGTGTTGAAGAAGCCACTTGGGAACTAGAAGATGAAATGAGAAGAAAATATCCTGCTCTCTTCTTATAATATGCTTTATCGATTTCGGGGACGAAATCCTTTTGAAGGGGTAAAGAATTTGTAACACCCCTGACCTGGGTTATGACCTAACCCTGGAAGTTTTGCCTAAATATGTAATTAATATACTTGTGAACACTCCCTGGCATGTAATTAAGTTCCTCAGGAACATTTACTTTCAATTTTGCTCCTTTTTGTATAAAGTTGTAGCATTGTGTTGTATGCAGGGACCTATGTGCAAATTACCCAGTTTAAGGGTTGAACTTGCAAAATTCACAAGATAAGATGTTCCTTTGATGTTGAAACATCATGTGAACGGTTATGGTAAAGTTTGAGGGATTTCCCAAGCTTGAGCACCAAGGTGCAGCTGTGAAAGCAATTCCCATGCTTAGAAACCCTAATTTGGGGTAAAGTGCAATTTACCCAAATTGAGGGGTCCAACTTGTAATTTTCACCATCTAGAACATCTTTTATGACTCTTGTCATCATTTAGAGTAAAAATGATGAAAGGGATACATCATTTAATAATTAAATGAGAAAAATGATCTTTGTGATAGAAATCACCTAAAATGGGTACAAAACCCTTTCTTGTATGTACCCTAGTTGAAGGTTGGATTCCTTTACCCTTAGATCTTGAGTTTTCTTGAGATTTGCATAAGATTAGATGGGCTTGGACGTGCCCTTGAACAAGGAGGGACCTAGATGTGAATTTTGAATTTGAAAGGTCCTTGTAGTAGGAAATAGGCTTAAGCTATAAAAAGGCTTTTCCTTTGCAAATGAGCAAACGATCTTTCCCTGTTCCATTCATTTCCTTTCTTTCCCAAACGGCCAAGCCTTGCTCTGGAGCTCAGGAGAAACGACCAAGGGTGCAAGGTAGGTTTGGATTCCCCTTCTTGCCCAAATTCCATGGTTAGAATTCGGATTCAAGGGCAAATTCATGGCTAGCTTACTGAATTCTATCTTTTTAGCCATCTTTTCTCAACCTTCCTTGGAGGATTAACCTTGGCCGACCTGTGGAGCTTCTAGGACGCCATTAAAGGCTTGGAGCTCGAAAGCTTGGAGCTCAAGGAGCAAGCTTTAGGCGGGTTTTATAACTCTAAACTTTATGCTTTGATTATACATCTTTTCTATGCATATAGTTGATAGATCTTCTTCTTCCCTATCTTCCCTTGCATCCTTGCAAGCAAAAACGTGAAGAACTGCTACTGTTCTTAAGGTGGAAGATAAGGGCGTTAATTCCTATGCTTATCCACAGATTTTCACTTTATCAAACGACCTCCACCTATTGCTCAAAACGGTTTCAAACCGTTTGGTGGGCAAACGGTTTCAGGGTCGTTTGAGGGCAAACGGTCTCAAGACCGTTTGGTCCCGTTGACCAAGCGAAGACCGTTTGGGAATCTTGTTCATAATTATGTAGGTTAATCACCCACGAAATTTTAGAGGTTAACTCCAAAGAAATCGTGAGATATGAGCAAATCAATTAGCAAAACGAATTGAATTAATTTCTGATTTGCAATCTGTTTAATTTGCCCTTTTTGGGCAAACGGTCTCAAGACCGTTTAAGATGGTTGACTAAACGTTGACCGTTTGGGATTACTGTTCATAATGATGTTAATTAACGACTCACCAAATTTTATGGATTAATTCCAAACGAGTCATGAGTTGAAGGATGATTAATAGGGCAAACCCTAATTGAAATTAGTGCTGAATCTCCTATGAGTTAAGTTGAGATTTTGGGTTGCTTAGCCCAAACGGTTTCAAGACCGTTTGGGAATCACCCAAACGGTCTCAAGACCGTTTGGGGGTCACCCCAAGACCGTTTGGAGGTCTGGGGTCAAGTATAGTTGATCAATTGAAGGTCCAAAGGCACCAAATCATATTGCAATTAAGTATTGATGTGATGATCAACTCAATAGATCAAACCTTGATGAATTTTCGCTAAAGTCCAAAGGATGGATGGGCAAACGGTCTCAAGACCGTTTGGAACTCATCCAAACGGTCTCAAGACCGTTTGGTGTCAACCCAAGACCGTTTGAAGGTCTAGGGTTGAGTTAATCTAATGGTTTGAGGGTCCAATTGTAGGAAATTGATGCATTGTTGAAAATTGCTGATTTTGACCTAATTGGACTTCAACCTTAGTCAAAACGACTTGGTTTTTGGTCAAACTTTGGGCAAACGGTCTCAAGACCGTTTGGATGATGTCCAAACGACCTCAAGACCGTTTGGGCCAAGTTTGAGCCCAATTGGAGGTCAATTGATAGGTTCAACCTTGAATTGTTTCACATTGTTGAACATTGATGACCAATCAACTTGAAACCCTAATTGAGAACGATTGAACCCTAATTGGTTTACAATTGAGGGTCAATTTGATGTCTAAGTGGTTAAGGCTAACCCTAATTGGCTCAAAGTATAAGTGGTTAGCATACCTTTAGCCAATTGAGGGCTTCAACATACATATCCTTGAACTTTGGTGACCTTTGAACCCTTTTGGAGGTCCAAACGGTTTGAGCCCATTTGGACCAAACGGTCTCAAGACCGTTTGGGTCCAAACGGTCTCAAGACCGTTTGAGACCAAACGGTCTCAAGACCGTTTGGGGCCAAACGGTCTCAAGACCGTTTGGGCTCAAACGACCTCAAGACCGTTTGAGCTCAAACGACCTCAAGGTCGATTGGTCCAAACGACCTCAAGGTCGATTGGTCCAAACGACCTCAAACCGATTGAAGCTCCAAACGGTTTGGAAGTCAACCCTTCCAAACGGTCTTCACCTCCAAACGGTCTCAAGACCGTTTGGATCCAAACGGTCTCAAGACCGTTTGAGGGCCAAACGGTCTCAAGACCGTTTAGGTGGTTGAAACCGTTTGAAGGTTGAAACCGTTTGGAGATTGGTGATGGTTTGTACTTAACCATTTGATGATGTAATCAGTTCAATGGTGATTCAATCTAAACCCTAATGGTAACCTAGGTCATTAAGGGACTATGTGATTAGTGGATTAACCCATGATGGTGATCATGTGGCAAATTACCAAAATACCCTTGAAGGGTCTAAAGGGGGTAAAACCCTAATCTAATTAAACCCTAATCACATGATGTTGATTCCTTGGCTCATATCAGTCAATGGAGACTTGTCTCAACCTAATCTAGAGTGGTGTTGCCACCATCTACTAGAGAGAGGAAAGAGAAAGTGTTTCTAGAGAGAGAAAGTATCCTAGAGAGAGAAAGTGCCCTTTTTAGGAGGAAAAATCTAGTAAGATACTTCTTTTACACATGAATGTGCATGATTAGGGAATGACCCACCTATGTGAGGTCATGGAAACCCTAATTATGATATCTAATGGATCCTAATCCTAATGAAGAGTCTTAATGATGGTGTTTTCTTACATGATGATGTAATGAGTACAATTCACCATAGAGTGAATAGTAAACCCTAAAACACAGAATTTTGAGGGTGATTCCATGTGAAACCCTAGTTGAGGGTGATTCCATGTGAAACCCTAGTTGAGGGTGATTCCATGTGAAACCCTAGTTGAGGGTGAAACCAAGTGAAACCCTGATTGGGAATGTATTCCTATTTACTGAATTGTTACTATTATCTGTTGAGTTAACCATGCCGGTTGTTATGAGATGATGGTCACACCCAGGTATGGAATACCATGTTATATTCATTAAAGGAATGTCTTATGCTTTATGAATAGTGAACCATCTTGATGCACTGCTAAGTGACATCCTTTGTGATTTATGGGCTGTAAGAGCCATAAATGTTATTAAGGTCATGCTTGACAGATGACTTGAGATGAATATCTGATAATTGTGATAAGTTAGGCCTGTTACATTTTGTATTCTCATATATATAGCTGTGTTACTGTATGATGATTGGAATACTGAATGTACCTAACTAATCAAGTGAAATGTAGAGCCCTGATCATAGATCCATCATTGTCAGTTGTCTAAATGATGGTGAAACAGGTCTTCCTAAGGGAACTCCTGGAGCACATACTTTTGAGTATGTGGGGTACATGGATGTGTAGAACCTTACATCCTAGTGTAGGTATTTGATGTAGATTCTTGTAGTCCATCATACCTTCACTATAAAAGAAAAGGTGAGAGGATGATGTAGATTCTAGTAGTCCATCAGACCCCACCATAAAGTCCTAAAGGTGAGATGTATATCTACACTCCCTTAAAGACACAAATACCGTATCGGTGAAAGATAAACAAGAAATCTTCCGATAGTGAAGAGAGTACAGAATGCCACTGTAACTCTAAAAATAGCGAAGGACCAGAGTACCCTGGTGAGCTATTATAAAGACATCCCGCCAGATGTCAAACAATCAATCCTCTAACTGACTGAGGAAGATGAGGTCATAAGAATCCGGCTCTCTTAATGGCCTATGCATGATACTGATGTGACTTCTTAGCGATCAGTTGGAGTATGAGTGGTATGCCTCATCTCCACAGGGCATAATAATGTTTGGAAAAACATAAACAACAGCGTAGTATATCTGTTAGAGTTAATTATGAGTTATTTGATTGATGTTACCTTGAATAGCATAGATGTTCTCATATTTTAATATTGATTGAACTCTTGCTTATCATCAGAACTGCCAGTGAATATCTTGAAGGCTCTTATTGCTTTAGTTATTCCTTGCTTTGCTTATAAAGCCTAGTGGAGAGTTATAACTCTCGCTGGGGCAATTATGTATAATTGTCTCACCCCGTAGACTTCTACTTTTTAGGTGGTCGTCGAAGACGAAGGAACAAGAACTCAGGTGAACAATCCCAGCAACAGCAGCATCAGGAGCAGTAAATATCTCAGGTGGAGATCTAGCCTGCTTCATGGTGTAGTTAGAGTTAAGTCCTATGTGTCCTCTGTACTCTCAGGTCCTGGAGTGTTTTGGAGTATGAATTCTTGAGAGTTTTGGTATCATGTTGTATGTAATTACTCAAGAAGTAATTGTCAGTGATGTAAACAGTTAAATCCTTTTTCTATGGAAAAGGTTTGTGGTTTCAGGCTCTTGTCTCAAAAAGTTTTAAATTCCCGTGATTTTTGTCTTCCGCTGTTTACCGATTGCTTCCGCACATGATTAAATCGGGATTAATTCGTGGTTTGGAGATCGGAGCCCACACCTAGGGCAATTAGGGGCCGAGGGTAGTAATGGGGAGGTGAAATTAGGGTTTTGGACCCCAATTCCCCCACATTCTACCCTTGAGAAGGCTCCATGCTAATTGCACTAGAGTCACCTAATCTAGCTACTTAGATCCATCACTTAGGCTTAGGGAGATTGATTAGGATGTAGGAAGATGGGAGGCAACCTAGGGATCCAAGAATTGGACCTAGGGGTAAATCCCAAAATTCACACATATAAGTAATTTTCCTAAATTCCTAGGTGATTTCACACACAGACCAACAAGCGATTCATGGATAATGAGATAGAAATAGAACATAACCATTATCAAATGGAATTACAAATTTTACATATCATTTTCCCCTAACATGGTATCAAACTAACATTTTGCACCCCAAAGAGCCCACCCAAGGGGCCTAGCTACTCATAACAATGCAAAACACAAAAAGGGAAGAGAAGGAGATAGAAGAAGCCATGAAGCTCAGTGTAGATGAAGAAATCATCCACTTCGGCTACTGCAGTGCGTCCTCCTCTCTCCTCCAAGGTGTAGAGGCATGGAGTGATGGTGGAAATCGGTGGAAATGGAAGGAAACTAGGGTTTTGATGGTGGAAATGGTGAAATGGAGTGAAATGGCTAAGGGGAGAAAATGGGGAGCTAAGAGGTGGTAGGAGGTAGCTAATCTCATGCTAGAGCAGCCACCTAGGTATATATAGGTGTCGGGGAAGCACTAGGTCAAGTAGGGGTAGTATGGGAAAAATAGTGCAGAAGTAGCTAGGTTTTGTGAGTAGCACAGCCGTGGTGGGTAGGGGTGAGCACGACCGTGGTGGGGTAGAATGACCGTTGGAATTAAAATGTGAAAATCACAGGTTGAGGGTCACTTTTGTACTGAAGCTGGCACGGTCGTGGTGGTCACCACGACCTTAATGGGGTAAGGGTAGCACGACCTTGGTGGCTCAAAATGCTCAGGATGTTCTCTGCTCCACGATTGTTCTGCCTCTGCAGTAACACGGCCGTGCTAGGTGGCACAACCCATCTGGTTCAGTTCATCATGGCCATCCTGTGTGGCAGGGTCGTGGTGATTCTAGCTTCACTTGAGGATGATTTTGTTGATTTGCAAGTGACCTAGCACAACTGTTCTGTGGTACCACGATCGTGCCGGTCTCTGGATTAACACTTTGACTTGATTATTTAGATTTTCTTAGACATCTTTGCTTCAATAGATCTTTGACCACTAGGGGTAGGTTGAGGGAGTATCGGGATTTAGTTTGGGTCTCTCCAAGAGTAGAGGAACCCGAGGATCACTCCTTTTCTCTCTCTTCCATAAAGCGTGGTCCAAATGCTTGAAAAACATGCAAATAATGTTCATAAGTGCATTTTACACAAATATGCATATTGAGAAAAATAACATGTAATCTAACATGTATAGATGTGATTGAAATGAAAGATGAAACAAGATGAAGCCATAAAATAGGGCTGAATCACCACCCCAAACTTGAAACATACTTGTCCTCAAGTATGCTCCAACTCAATCTCTCTGCAATTTTTCCACCATCAAGAAATGACAAATGCAATGTAAAGGATGATTATTGCTTTTGGGATCAATAGTGACTAAGTACACACATTCCACCTCTCTCCTCTCCTACTTTCACAAACCAATCATGAAAAGAGCACAAAGCATATGAACTTCAAATATAGTGCATAAAACACACAAGATATCCATACTTCTCTCATGTGGTTTTAGGTAGACCGTTTCATGATGGCGTTAATCAAGGATGACTAGGAGTGTTGTTTCACCTTCATGCTTTCAACCTTATGTTTCAAAACACACCAAATGACCCACGTGGCTGCGGAAAAGGGCAAAATGAGCTTGATTTGATGTTACCTAGCTCAATGGGTATGAAAATGGAAGAAAGGGTTGCGGTAAACTTTTGGAGTGCTATTACATAGAGCACTCATCTTTTCTTTACTTAGATGCTCTTAAACAGGAACACCTTTTATTTTCTTTTTGCATTTTTTCTTTTCTTTTTCTTTTTCTTTGCCCTTGGAGTAGATAGGGCATATTGTGATGAGAGTGAAGCAGTGAGATGTAGATGTGAACACCTCAAACTTTTGGAGGTGGCCACGGCTCATATGTGCACTTTGCCATCCTTTCATGAGGTAGAGGGGTAAGTAGATGGTGAGTGAAGAGTCGGGTCAAAGAGGGGTCATCAATGTGATTCTTAACATAAGGTCTTCTGTAGGAAAATTAATCCAACACTTCATCTAACAATATCACACCACATGAATGAACAACCTAAAATTGATACTTCTATCAAGTGATTTCATAGGCACTAAGCGCTTAGACCTTGCTCAAGTCACAATTCAACAAAATCATTCACAAACACAAGAGAAGTGGTGCGCATGTAAAAAGTCAAGCATTGATACCATTTAGCAACAAACAATGATAAATCACTTGTATTTGTCAAAGGTCATCATTTTTAATCCAAAAAGTAGATATTGGGTTGAATCACACTTTTAGGCAAAATTGGTCAAATTTGGGCACAATTGGTCAAAACAGTGCCAAGTTGCCTTCAATCACATATAAGTCTATATTATTGAACTTAAAGCAGTAAACAAACAAATCCTAGCTAAAACATGCAAAAATTACAAAAAATCTACATGATATGCAATGCATGGCAAAAAGAGTTTTGTTTTTGAAAATTATGCAAAAATGACAAGCAAACTACATGGCATGCAAGTATGCAAAGAAGGTGAACTCTAAACTAGATAGCAAAAACAAACAAAAAGTAATCAGATGAGATAGGGAATCAACAAAATAAGATGAGAACTGAGGGATTACCGCCCTACCACCCCAAACTTTTGAATCATGCTATCCTTAGCATGAAACTAAAGCTTAGGAATGATAGGGTAGAAGTCATGGATGTGGTGGTGGTGGTCCTCCCTGTTGTGGGGGGTGCTGGTAGTAATGGCCCCGTTAGTCTACCTGAGGAGGCGGGTATGTCTCTTGGTAACCAGAAAGTGATTCTTAGAAATCCTCCCCCCATTGGGGGTTCCTATGTGCCTGCGCATGCTGATAGTGGTACATGTGGTTAATCTAATGATGCATATGCTGTTGATCTAACCATATGGACTGTTGTGTCCTCTGAATTGCCTCCAACTTTACATGAATGGATGACATGTCGTATGCATTTGTTGGAGATGGCTGCACCTCAAAGTCCTCTCCTCTCGATCGTATGCGGCATGGCTACTCAAAAATGTGATGCTGCTCTGGCACATTTGTCTCTCCTACTTCTTCCTGTAAGTCCACATTTGGTGCACTAAACCCCTCTCTTAGGTGCTCCTCCTCATACTATGTTATCACCTCAGATGAGTTCTCTAGTGGCCCCACATCCATAAGTAGGGGGTGGCATGGTATGGAAGCTCCAAGGTGATTTTAGGGTACCCGGGGTATAGAACATAGAAGATTTTTCTATCTCTAAGGGAGATCATTTGGGACCTAGCAAGATAGTTTAGATCAACATATTTGCTTCCCTCTACCTTGGTAAGTCCATCTAGACTGGAGCCCACTGCCTTTGTCATTGTGGCGATAAGACCTCCCATAATGAATGGATTTTTACTCTTGGAGGGAATTGTCTTCAAGTGGTCAATCACCATGGCACCTATGTTTACAAATCCCCTACTTGCAATTGTGGCCATAACAAACAAATGCTTTTACGAGCAACACCCTTGATTGTCATAATGGCCAAAGAAGGTGTTTGCTAAGACCTTCTGTAGGTATCTCATGAATGGGTTGTAAATCTTGTTGGTCTTTGATTTTCCTACAGAAAAAGAAGCTTGACCAGTGATTGTCTTCCACATCTTGGAGTAATCTGCTCTATCACTCTTATCAAGTCTTCCTTCATTGAACTTCTCTACCATTTTTGAATTGGGGGTAAAGATAGCATTAATTTGGGAAGCTTTAAGAACATGAGTGGAGCTGTGCAGCTTGAACCTGATGGCATCTTCTCCCTGGTACTTTACCTTCTCTAAGATTGCAAAGAACTCATGAGTTAGCTCTAAGTAGGTTTCTTCAACCTCAGTCAAGATCTTATACAGTCCACAATGTTGCATTTTTCCCTTGAATGTGTAGTTGATCCCTAGATTTTGCACGATAGTCATAAATGCATATCTAGTGGGGATCACCCTCCTTGTCAAGCACTCAGGGTGGAGAGGCCTCATTATGGATTTTCTTGTCGTTCCCCTTCTATAGGTGGTTCCCTCTGGTTGCTTTACCACCCATTTCAACTTGTCCTCTTCTAGCCTGGACACAACATCCATCGATTCATCTTCCATCTCCTCACTTTCAGTATCATCTTCCTCCTCTTTTGCATAAGTGTGTGACCCTGAACTTGTGTCTAAGTTCAAGGGCACCCTCTCATAGCTTGCACTAGGTCAAGACGAGTAAGTGGAGTGTCTTGCTGGAGCTGGTCATGGAGGTAAGCACAAGGAAGATGCATCATTTGATTTCTTGGCCCTCCTTTTATGAGCCGGTGCATCAACATTGATGGAGTCCACTATATTTTCTAGCTCTTCTTCCTCCTCCTCCTCCTCTTTGAGGTTGTAGTAGCTTGGATCTATGGTGTGGCCGCTGGGGGAGGATCAGTTTCGGGAGCCGCTCATCGATGCTGACCGTCTAAAGGATTAGGAAATGGAATTTGACAGTAACGATGCACTTCCAGACTGTTGTGAACGGGAGGCCCGCTTGGAGCGGATTTTGCCTCCAGTGAGGAGGTCTATCATCTTTTCTACTCCCTTCCTGATTGACTTGCCCATGATCTTCATATTTGCAAGTTTCTTCGGTGAAAAACGAGCAACAACAACAAAAGCTGAACTCTCCGACTGTAGGGGCAGAGTTTGCTTGGAAAGTGGAGAAATAAGTGGTGATGGAGGGTGGAAATTGAATCTTGAGGTTAGGGAAGATGATTGGGGACCAAGGGGAACTCAAATCCAGAGTTTGGGAGCAAGAGGAGTTGATTTGGGGTGAAGGAGGGTCGTCCTAATCGCCAGGCTGCGCGGAACGGCCGTTCTGTGTCGTACGAATGTGTTCTGGGTCGTGCTGTCTTAGGTCGGGTGACTTAAGTGTTGGATCTGGGCCAGCACGACCATTCTGGCGGGATGCCAACATGACCGTTCTGGCCAGCATGGTCATGCTTCCCGCGTCCAAAACTCAAGTATTCCCTATTGAAATCCAACTTAATTAGCACGGGCGTTCCAATACAACACGGTCATTCTGGCCAGTACAACTATTTTTCTGGAGGCCAAATCTTGAATTTTCCTTGTTGAAAACCACCTTTGCCAGCACAACTATTCTATACCAGCACGGCCGTGCTGGGCTCTGTCAATTAAAAAATCTTTAGAAATCATCAAATCATTTCATCATTCATAACCTAATCATCTTGAATGATCATGACGTGGGAATTTATCGCACTAACAAACTCACTCGAGGTTGAAATCCTCGAGCTTTTACCAAAACCAATGTGCAATAATAGCACCCACAAGCGGACAAGTCTTATTACAGTATAGTTAAGGATCAAACCCGAAGGACAATGTTTTTAAGAATCTTTGTCAGTCGAATCTAGCTCAAGTAAAACTAATATTTAGAACGATTGGTTGGTTTGTGGTTAATTAAACTAAATGCAAGAAAGTAAAGGCTAAATTAAAGTTGGATTTAGATCAAATGATATGGAATCACTAGGATGGTATCAGGTTTCACCTCCACTACACATGCAAACACGTCTGAACGTCAAACATCCAGGCAAGATATAACTATCCAAATAGAGCTGCTGCAAAACCCCCCATACGGGCGTTAGGTTTGCGTAAGCATCACCTTAGGCATCAGATGTCTTGTCATCATCCAGATCACTTACTTACGGGTCCAGAGATACAGAAATCCAACAAAGGTTGTGGCCCCCCTATACAAGTGTTAGGCACACCGAAGCGTCACCGAAGGCTAGATGG
Source organism: Alisma plantago-aquatica (assembly GCA_963693085.1). Classification (NCBI taxonomy): domain Eukaryota; kingdom Viridiplantae; phylum Streptophyta; class Magnoliopsida; order Alismatales; family Alismataceae; genus Alisma; species Alisma plantago-aquatica. The sequence continues at coordinate 570,268,076 of OY856411.1, forward strand.
CTCATCCCCTCACAGATCATACACTTACGACCTCGAAGAAATCCCATTCTATTTCTAGTTTGGGAGTCAACCGCATTAATCAATAAGAAAGCAAGTGGTTAATATATGAGCAAACATTGACGATTAATAAGAAGATACAAATCCAACTAAGGTTGTGAACCCCCTATACAGGCGTTAGGCACACAGAAGCATCACCGAAGGCTAGATGGCTTGTCCCCTTACGGATCATACACTTACGACCTCAAGGAATCCCATTCCATTTCTAGTTTGGGAGTCAACTTGTTAAACGACATTCAATTCTACATATAGAAGTTCTCACAACGTAGGAAGAACAAAGATGAAAGCAAGTAATTAATCTAACTACGAACATAACGATTAACAATGAAATGAAAAGTTATATACATTGCCATGGAATGCTTAACAAAAGAACATGCTTGCATGGGCAGCAGGGTTAGTCCCTGCACCCCAGCAAAGATGAACTACTCGCTCATGATGCGAGAAACAAGAAGAATAAGAAAGAGAGAGAAATCCACCATGAGCATAGTGGAGAAGGTAGTCGCAGCTCGGTGAAGATGATGCAGTCTTCTACGTCGTGTCGGAGTAGATCTGGATGTGAAACGGGAGATGCCAAGACAGACTGGACAATCTCTCTTGCCCCATCTTCCATCTCTTCTCAGTCTCATTGATTGCAACACGAGCAGTAGGTGGAGTGAAACTGGCATGGATGGAGCTCATCTGGATCGGACCTGTGTATAGGCAGCCTGTCGGTGTCCCGGAACCGATGCCCCAAATAAGGACCGTGCTGGTCCTATTTATAGGCACTTGACTGGTCCTCACATTTTTGATGTGTTTCCAGCCCAAACAGTCTACTAAATATCTTCTTTAAACGGTTTGGTAAAATATCTGCTCCAAACGGTTTCATGCAATGAGCAGATGACCAAACGGTCTTCAAAGATCCACTTTATCTAACGGTTTTGCTTTGCACTACTTTTTAATTCGGTCTTCATGCATGCTAAGGTCATGCACGTGATTCGGTCTTGCGAGCTTAGTAGCAAACAGTCTTTACATTTCCTTCATTCGGTCTTTGATTTGGTCATTTGGTCTTGCATATTTCCTTCATTCAGTCTTGTATTGGCAGCAACAAACGGTCTCTCATGGGGTAGCAAATGGTCTTCAGCATGAGGCCATTTGGTCTTCATATTCCAACAATCAGCAAACGGTCTTCGAGCAAGAGGCCATTTGGTTTTGCTGCTGCTATTTGTTCACGTGAAACTCAAACGGTCTCGCATGCTCATTCAGTCTTATGCATGCACACATGCCTTCCCATGCACGTTGCTTGTTCAGTTTGCAGTAGGTTATTCCAAACGATCTTCATGTGGGTGATTGCCTATACACGGTTTGCTATTCATTCAGTTTTCACATTAGTAGAAACTTTTTCATTTGATTTGATAATCCATTTGGTTTGCATGCATGAGCATCAAACATTCTTCACATGAACTTCTCAAACGGTTTGGCAGGGAGTTTCGGTTTGCATGCATATGCTCATTTGAAGCAAACAGTCTTGCGCTAGGAAGCAAATGGTCTTCGCGCTTCCTTTACCAAACAGTTTCGTAGAAATCTTACTCTCCTCCATTCGGTCTTCACGTGGACAATATCAAACGGTTTGCTCCATGCGGTCTGCATGCATGTGCTAATTCGGTTTGTGTCTTCATTCGGTTTGGTGATCCATTCGGTTTGCATGCAGCAAACGATCTTCATCGCTCGGTTGTTCAAACGGTCTAAGACCGTGACCTCTCCAAATGGTTTTGAGGTGTGCCTCCAATCGGTCTCTGCTGGTCTATCAGTCTTGAGATCGAATGGGCTCAAATGGTCTTGAGACTGAATGGATGAAATCGCTTGGTTAGATCGATTGGTCAGAACCAAGGGTGAGTGAAGGTGGGCCCTAGCTGATTGTTTAGCTTTATTAAGACCTGCATCAAATCAACATAATTTCAGTTAAAATCATGATAATTGGACCAATTTAGTAATTTTGCAAATTTTGATATTTAGTAAATGAAATTGAATGCATTGAGTCGAATTTGACCCAATGTGGTGATTGAAATTCCTGATGAATATGCATTCATCAAAGTACCCCAAACTTAAACGTTGCTCGTCCTCGAGTAACACAAAATCTGAAACAGTTGCCAAATGAATACTTCCAATTCGTGTGATTGCCTCATCATCACATCACAATTATTTTCTTTCTACTTAGTATGACTCAGTATCTCAACCTCCTGAGACCACTAAACACATCTTACCATATCTTCGTACCTGAGTTTGCTTTCCAATATCACTTCCTCCTTACTTTTTCCAACAACAAGTGTGTCAAAGAGTTTCGTAAGAGTCCAAAGATACCCATAGAACAACAAGTGTGCATCTGATCTGACACTGGTGTTTTTTTAGGATAGAGGGGGCATGCATTGTGCCATTAGGTAGAAGATGGAGTGAATGGTGGTATGGAAGGGAGAAATAAATCTCTCTCTATTCGACTCGAGATTTTATTCTTATTTGTTTTGCAATTTCATTTATTGCATTTTTTTGTGCGAATCTCTCCTCTATTCAACTCGAGATTGCATTTCTTTTTGTGTGCGATTTGGCATCTTTTTGTGTGCGAATCTCTCCTCTATTCGACTCGAGATTGCACTTTTTGTGGTACGCCCCTATTAATTTGCGAGGGGTATGGAAGAAGTGGATATAGAGGGAAGTGGTGTGTCACCCCGAACTTAGAGTTTGACACTATTTTGGCTATTTTTGTTTCTTTTTTATGGATGGAGGGGTACGAAGATGATGGAAGAAGTGTAGAAGAGAGTTCAGATCAGAATGCAACTTGATTTACAATTCCATGCACCAGGTCATTCTCTTTATCATACTCTATTCAAATAATGGCCTGATGAGGATCCAGTAGGGATTCCATGCTATTGTTCCACTACTCAGTTAGGAAGCACGACGTGTTTGATCCCTATTAGTTTGACAGACACTTGTCATATTTGCATAAGTGTCATGATGTTAGGAGTCATAAGCTTCACAAAATGATTTCAATCAAAAGCTAGTTTCAAAAAGTGATCCTTTTGAGGATTTACTTTGAATAAGGAGGATATAATGATTCAAAATGCATAGCAGGTTAGTTAGTGACTTTTAATGAAACCAGGAAGTGTCAAAAATTCATCAAGTATCTGTTCAAACTCTTTGAAAAACTTTTAAAAATTGTTTAAATTTTTGAATTTTTTTTATCAAAAATGTGTCGATGCAATCTTAAGTCTGAATTAGATGGGAGAGTGGAAAGTAAGATACGTACCACCCACCCTCCACCCCAAACTTAGAAATTTGCTCATCTCGGGTAAACTCTAAATCCGAGATGGAGGGGGGAGTTCATGCCATTTGGACCACTGAATGTGGTTGCATTCCAATCAGCGTGCATCCTCCATCTGAAAATATCAAAAATGAAGATTAGTTAGAACTTAAAATAGCATCTCGTGATGCGATTCTTATTTGTCAAAAAATTATCTAAAAGGTAAAAACAAAATTGAGAAAAATTTCTAATTCAAAGTTAAAACAAATTTTATTTATCGGGTTGCCTCCCGACAAGCGCCTTTGTTTTACGTCGATGGCTTGATGTGATATCTTCAACTTCATGGTGGTTCCTTAGGATTGGAGAGATCTATTATTACTTCGGTGCTTATGTCAGCTGTGGTGAAATATCTTTTCAAGCGCTGACCATTTGCCATGAATTCATCTGACTTTTCGCTCCATAAAGAGAAAGCAACATGTGGGGAGATACTTTTGACAATGTACGATCCAGATGAGCGGGAGCGGAGTTTCCCTGGGAATAACTTCAACGTTGAGTTGAATAGCAGAACTTGGTCTCCCAATTGTATGTCTTTTCTTTTCAAATGACCATCATGCCAAAGTTTGGTGTGTTCTTTATAGATTCGTGCATTCTCATAAGCTGTCATCCTGAGTTCATCCAGCTCTTGGAGTTGTAGAATCCTGGCTTGGCCTACTTTTTTCATATCAAAATTTAGTTGTTTTATTACCCACCATGCCTTGTGTTCCAGTTCTACTGGCAGGTGGCAAGCCTTTCCATATATTAATCAAAAAGGTGTAGTCCCGAGGGGAGTTTTATAAGCAATTCGATAGGCCCATAATGCGTCGTTGATTTTCACTGACCAATCTTTTCGATTGTGGCCTACAATTTTTTGCAGAATAGCCTTGAGTTGACGGTTAGAAACCTCTACCTGTCCACTAGTTTGTGGATGGTAGGGTGAGGCTACCTTGTGCGTTACACCATACTTTCTCAGTAACACTTCAAAGCTTCTTTCTAGAAAATGTGACCCTCCGTCGGATATCACAGTTCGTGGTACTCCAAAATGGGGGAAGATAATATATTTGAATAATTTGATGATGGGTTTGGAATCACTAGTGACGGTTGGTATGGATTCAACCCATTTTGAGACGTAGTCTACCGCCACTAGGATGTAAGAAAATCCATGAGAAGATGGGAATGGACCCATGTAGTCCACCCCCCAAACATCGAATATCTCTACTTCCTGCCACATATTCAGTGGCATCTCATCTCTCTTTGTTATATTGCCAGATCTTTGACATTTGTCACATGATAGGATAAAGCCATGGGAATCTTTGGATATGGTTGGCCAAAAGAACCCACATTGCAAAACTTTTATAGCAGTTTTCTTTGAACTGATATGGCCTCCAACTAGGCCAGAGTGACAGTGCTCTAGAATAGATTGATCATCTTCCTCAATGATACATCGTCTGTAAAGACCATCAACACATAGCTTAAAGAGATATGGCTCATCCCAGTGATATTGCTTCACATCATGCATGAATTTCTTCCATGCATTCCCGATGCATTGGGGGTGAATAACCCCAGCAACAAGGTAGTTCACATAATCTGAGTACCACAGTGTGGCTTCTGAGACCTTCATTAGTTGGTCGTCTGGAAGGGAATCATTAATCAGGATCTTCTCTGTATCCAGAGTATGGATGCGACTGAGGTGGTCTGCTACCACATTGTCTGTACCCTTTTTATCTCTTATCTCTAAATCAAATTCTTACAGTAGGATAATCCATCTAATTAGCCTGGGTTTTGCATCTTTCTTTGCTAGAAGGTAACGAATGGCAGCGTGATCTATGTAGACAATGACCTTTAAACCAATTAGGTAGGATCTGAACTTGTCAAAGGCATACACGACTGCCAGAAGTTCTTTCTCAGTAATAGCATAATTCCTCTGAGCTTCATTGAGGGTCTTTGATGCATAATGGATCACATAATGTTTCTTTTCTATACATCGGCCCAAGACAACACCTACAACATAATTGCTTGCATCATACATGATTTCAAAAGGGTGATCCCAATCGGGAGCTCTATTGATGGGTGTGGTTGTAAGGGCATGCTTCAGTGTGTTGAAACTTTTAACACATTCTCCGTCAAAATTGAATTCAGCATCCTTGAGTAACAAATTTGTCATTGGCTTGGTTATCTTTGAGAAGTCCTTTATAAACCACCTATAGAATCCTGCATGGTCTAGGAATGCTTGAACTTCCTTTAAATTGATAGGGATAGAGAGCTTGGAAATCACTTCAATCTTGGCCTTATCTACTTCAATACCTTGGTTACTGACCCTATGGCCCAGGTTAATGCCTTCCTTTACCATAAAATGACACTTCTCCCAGTTGAGCACAAGATGAGCTTATTCACATCATTTGAGGACCAGGGAGAGGTGTTTTAGACATGAATCGAATGAATCACCGTATACAGAAAAATCATCCATGAAAACTTCCATAATGGTCTCGGCGAGACCGGCAAATATGGCAGCCATGCAACGCTGGAAAGTTGCAGGTGCATTGCAGAGGCCGAACAACATTCTTCTAAATGTGTATGTTCCGAATGGGTAGGTGAAAGTGGTTTTCTCCTGGTCATCTGGGTGTATAGGTATTTGGTACAATCCAGAGTAACCATCGAGATAACAGAGGTATTCTTGATGGGCCAGCCGCTCTAATACTTGATCAAGAAAAGGCATTGGAAAATGATCTTTTCGAGTTGCCTTGTTCAACTTCCTATAATAAATGCACATCCTCCACCCTGTGACTGTTCGGGTGGGGATGAGTTCATTGTTTTCATTTCATATTACAATTGTTCCACCTTTCTTTGGGACTACATGCACCGGGCTCACCCATGGTGAGTTTGATATCGGATAGATAATTCCAGCAGTGAGCAGTTTAATGACCTCTTTACGGACTACCTTCTTCATATTTGATTTCAATTTCTGTTGATGTTCAATAGTTGGCTTGTGATCTTCCATCATGGGGATCTTGTGCATACACAACGCTTTACTAGCCCCAGTGAGATCACTCATTTTATAGCCAATCACTTTCTTCCTCTCCTTCAATTCTTTCAAGAGTTTAACTTCTTGTTCAGTCGTAAGATCGGAATTTATTATTACTGGACAAACCTTGAGGTCATCCAAAAACACACACTTCAGTCCCTCAGACAGGGGCTTCATTTCGGGGGCCTCTAGATTTTCGTATGTTTCTTCAGTAGCTTCCACGACCTTGAGTCCTTCAAACGTAGCTTCGGGATCTCCTTCGGCAGTGTCAAGGTCAAGAACACACTCTTTAACTTGTTCACTGTTGGAATTATCAGAAGAGGGGTTTGTTAGAGTCACTTCTAAAGGATCATCTTGTTCATATCCCTCTTGTGTGAGGAGTGATATTTGTTCAATGCAGTCAATTAGATAAACTTCTTCTTGCATACTTGGTCTTCTCATGCTTTCAAAAACCTTGAATTCGAGAGTTTCCTTGCCTAATCTAAGCAGCAAGGTTCCTGTTTCAACGTCAATAAGAACTCTTGCAGTGGCGAGGAATGAACGTACAAAGATTAGAGGATATCTGGCATCCTATTTTATGTCCATGATGACAAAGTCACACGGAACATAGGAATCTTTTCCTACCTTGATAGGTGCATCCTCAATAATTCCTAATGGGCGTTTTATCGAATTGTCTGCGAGTTGTATGGTCATGCCAGTTGGAAGAAGTTTAGCAAACCCTAGCCTTTTGCAAAGGCTAAATGGCATGATGAAGATGCTAGCACCAAGATCTGCTAGTCCTTTCTTGCATGAAGAATCACTGATATGGCAGGAAATCCCAAAAGATCCTGGATCTTTCTATTTCTTTGGCATCTTACTCTGGATGATATCTGAAGTAGTTTTAGCTAATTTGACTATCTCATATTCTTCAGTTATATATTTCCTGGTGAGGAGTGACTTTAAGTATTTTTTCCAAGCTGGTATCTTAGCCAGCGCATCCAAAAAGGGTATATCAACATGACGTTTCTTCATAGCTTCCTTAAACTTATTGAACCGAGTACTAAGCTTGGTTTGCCTTAAACGAGCAGAGAAAGGAATACGAGGCTTGTATACAGGGATATTAGGTTCTGGTGTTTTAGTTTCTTCATCAATACATTTCTCATGACTTTCCTTGTCTGTCTTATCAGCAGTTACTGGTTCTTTCGGTTGAGACTCCAGTGTTGTTGAGTCTTGGACAATTACAGGTTCATCTTCATCTGTAACAACCACATGTGTCTTGATAGGGGGATCAGAATAGTCTTTTCCTAATCTGGTGGTGAGTGACTTCAATTGTTCAGGATTATTCTCGGGTTGGCCAACAAAAACTCTAGCAGGTGGCTTTATGCTAGCTGCGAGTTGAGCTAGTTGAGATTCAATAGCCTTCTGCTGGGCTTGTTGGTTAGCTATCATAGTTTGCTGAGTTTGCAACATCTTTTCAATGGCTTTTAACTTGTCATCAGGTGATACGGGACTTGCTTATTGTCCTTGTTGTTGATAAGGAACTTGGTTAAGACTCTGGTACTGGGAATTGTTTTGATAATTATTGAAGTTCCTATTCTGAAAGTTTCCCTTGAAATTTCCTTGATTTCCAAAATTCTATTGTTGATTGTACTGGAATCCTGGTGGGACTCGTGACTCATTGTTCGAACCAAATTGATGTGAGTTTACTGTTCCAGAGGGGTTTCCATATTGAAATCCTAGATGATTCTTATTCTAATTCAGATTGTAATAACCTTGACCAGGGATGGTATTAACAACATTCAGGTTTTCCATTTGATTATTATCTCCTTGGCCACATACATTGCTTAGAACAACATCGTAGAGAACATTGCATGCCAAAGTGGAGTGATCTATGCCCTTACATGCTTCAAAAAATAGTGTGGCAGACCTGACCTATTCTTATTGTCGAGTGGGCGAACATCCTCTTCCAATCGCAACAAGAGATGATTCAATATGGTCTTGCTTGGAAACTAAGAGTTTTAAGGTTTCATTGATAGACTTGTACTCGGGGGTAGCTTCAGCCATAGCCACTTTCAACACTCCTTTACCTATAGATCTACCCCAATTGGCTTGATTTTCTGCTCCAAGGGTGACAACCCTCCATGCGCTGTCATAACTTAGACGTATGAAGTTTCCCCCAGACGAGGAGTCTAAGAATCTCTTGATATCGTCATCCACACCCCTATAGAAAATTTCGATGAGTTGATTCTTAGGAATTCCATGGTGTGGACACTTGCGTAGAAGCTCTTTGTATCTATCCCATGCTTCAGCAAGAGTTTCTCCAGGGACTTGAGAGTGAAATTTGTTATTCGCCCTCTAATTTCATAGGTGAGAGATGGAGGGTAGAACTTTTCTAGAAACACATTTTGAAGTTGTTCCCAAGTGGTGATGGGTTCACTTTGTAATGAGTTATACCAACTTATGGCTCTATCAGCAAGAGAGTACTTGAAGAGACGGAGTCGAATGGCATCATCAGATACTCCATTTTGCTTTGTCATGGCACATAGATCAATAAACCTCAAAAGATGCTCCTGGCTATCCTCTCCTTGTTTGCCATAGAAAGGGTTGTTTTGAAGCAATGTCATCCAATGTGCCCTAATCTCAAAATTGGCAGCATTGATGGGAGGAGGTTGTACTGGATGATGAACATTTGCAGCCTTTGGGATTGAGAATTCTCTAAGGTCTTTTTGTTCGGGATTGAGAATTCTCTAAGGTCTTTTTGTAGTTCAGCTGCTTGTGTTGCTTCCTGTGCTGCTAGGATTTCTTCTTGAACTACGTCTCTGGCTTCTTGCATGAGCTTTTCTCTCTGTGCATTGATGGCTTGAGCCACCCTTCGGGCTACTTCCTCTTCCTGGGCCATCCTTGCTTGATTTTCTCTGATCTGACGATGAAAATTTCTATCTATCTCGGGATCAAAGCTCGCTGTTAGTCTGGGGCTGTCCGAACGGTGCATGCACTATGATTTGGGTTGTACCTGAAAATAGAAGGATTTTGAAAATGAGATCCACAAAGTAGAGTCAAAGTCAAGTAGATGATCGATTGTATCAAAAGAAAAACCAAATCCTAGATTAGCCTTAAAAGAACTAGATTTGACTAACTGATTTTGTTGTCCCCGACAACGGTGCCAGAATTTGACGTGGGAATTTATCGCACTAACAAACTCACTCGGGGTTGAAATCCCTGAGCTTTTACCAAAACCAATGTGTAATAATACCACCCGCAAGCAGACGAGTCTTATCACAGTATAGTTAAGGATCGAACCCAAAGGACAACGTTTTTAAGAATCTTTGTCACTCGAATCTAGCTCAAGTAAAACTAATATTTAGAACGATTGGTTGGTTTGTGGTTAATTAAACTAAATACAGGAAAGTAAAGGCTGAATTAAAGTTGGATTTAGATCAAATGATATGGAATCGCTGGGATGGTATCGGGTTTCACCTCCACTACACATGCAAACATGTCCGAACGTCAAACATCCAGGCAAGATATAACTATCCAAATAGAGCTGCTGCAAAACCCCCATACGAGCGTTAGGTTTGTGTAAGCATCACCTTAGGCATCAGATGTCTCATCACCATCCAGATCACTTACTTATGGCTCCGAAGATACAGAAATCCAACGAAGGTTGTGGGCCCACTATATAGGCATTAGGCACACAGAAGCATCACCGAAAGCTAGATGTCTCGTCCCCTCACGGATCATACACTTACGACCTCGAAGAAATCCCATTCTATTTCTAGTTTGGGAGTCAACCACATTAATCGATAAGCAAGCAGGTGGTTAATATATGAGCAAACATTGACAATTAATAAGAAGATATAAATCCAACTAAGGTTGTGAACCCCCTATACAGGCGTTAGGCACACAGAAGCGTCATCGAAGGCTAGATGGCTCGTCCCCTTACGGATCATACACTTATGACCTTAAGGAATCCCATTCCATTTCTAGTCTGGGAGTCAACTTGTTAAACGACATTCAATCCTACATATAGAAGTTCTCACAACGTAGGAAGAACAAAGTTGAAAGCAAGCAATTAATCTAACTACGAACATAACGATTAACAATGAAATGAAAAATTATATACATTGCCATGGAATGCTTAACAAAAGAACATGCTTGCATGGGCATCGGGGTTAGTCCCCACACCCCAACGAAGAGGAACTACTCACTCATGATGTGAGAAATAAGAAGAATAAGAAAGAGAGAGAAATCCGCCATGAGCACGGTGCAGAAGGTAGTCGTAGCTCGATGAAGATGATGCGGTCTTCTACGTCGTGTCGGAGCAGATCTGGACGCGAAATGGGAGATGCCAAGACAGATCAGATAGTCTCTCTCACTCCGTCTTCCTTCTCTTCTCAGTCTCCTTGATTGCAGCACGGGCAGTAGGTGGAGTGAAACTGGTGCAGATGGAGCTGATCTACATCGGACCTATGTACAGGCAGCATGTCGGCGTCCCGGAACCGATGCCCCAAATAAGGACCCTACTGGTCCTATTTATAGGCACTTGACTGGTCCTCACGTTTTTGGTGTGTTTCCAGCCCAAATGGTCTATGAAATATCTTCTTTAAATGGTTTGGTAAAATATCTGCTCCAAACGGTTTCATGCAATGAGCAGATGACCAAACGGTCTTCAAAGATCCACTTTATCTAACAGTTTTGCTTTGCACTACTTTTTCATTCGGTCTTCATGCATGCTAAAGTCATGCACGTGATTCAGTCTTGCGAGTTTAGCAGCAAACAATCTTTACATTTCCTTCATTCAGTCTTTGATTTGGTCATTTGGTCTTGCATATTTCCTTCATTCGGTCTTTGATTTGGTCATTCAGTCTTGCATATTTCCTTCATTCGGTCTTGTATTGGAAGCAACAAACGGTCTCACATGGGGGTAGCAAACGGTCTTCGGCATGAGGCCATCCAGTCTTCATATTCCAACAATCAGCAAATGGTCTTCGGGCAAGAGGCCATTTGGTTTTGCTGCTGCTATTTGTTCGCGTGAAACTCAAACGGCCTCGCATGCCCATTCGGTCTTATGCATGCACACATGCCTTCCCATGCACGTTGCTTGTTTGGTTTGTAGCAGGTTATTCCAAACGGTCTTCATGTGGGTGATTTCCTATACACGGTTTGCTATTCATTCAGTTTTCACATCAGTAGCAACTTTTTCATTCGATTTGATAATCCATTTGGTTTGCATGCATGAGTATCAAACGTTCTTCACGCGAACTTCTCAAACGGTTTGGCAGGGAGTATCAGTTTGCATGCATATGCTCATTTGAAGCAAACAGTCTTGTGCTAGGCAGCAAACGGTCTTCGTGCTTCCTTTACCAAATGGTTTGGTAGAAATCTTTCTCTCCTCCATTCGGTCTTCATGTGGGCAGTATCAAACGGTTTTCTCCATGTGGTTTGCATGCATGTGCTAATTCGGTTTGCGTCTTCATTCGGTTTGCATGCATCAAACGGTCTTCATCGCTCGGTCGTTCAAACGGTCTGATAGTGTGATCTCTCCAAACGGTTTTGAGGTGTGCCTCCAATCGGTCTTGAGATCGAATGGGCTCAAACGGTCTTGAGATCGAATGGGCTCAAATGGTCTTGAGATCGAATCAGCTCAAACGGTCTTGAGACCGAATGGGCTCAAATGGTCTTGAGACTGAATGGATGAAATCGCTTGGTTAGATCGATTGGTCAGAACCAAGGGTGAGTGAAGGTGGGGCCTAGCTGATTGTTTAGCTTTATCAAGACCTGCATCAAATCAACATAATTTTAGTTAAAATCATGATAATTGGATCAATTTAGTAATTTTGCAAATTTTGATATTCAGTAAATGAAATTGAACGCATTGAGTCAAATTTGACCCAATGTGGTGATTGAAATTCCTAATGAATATGCATTCGTCAGATCACTTTGATATTGTATCAACCATTTTTCACTAAATGTGCCTCATTTCTCAACTTGCACCTGCTTCACCTGACATTTCATCAAAAATAAAACAAAAACCATCAAGCACAAGTGTGCATGTGTGTGTTTTTAGGTTTGTGTAAAAATAAAGCAAACATATAAAAAATGAGAGGTCGGGTGAAAAATTCCCCAAACCTAGGTGGGTTGCCTCCCACAAGCACTGAGTTTCTTGCCTTCAACTTGGCTTCTTGGCGATTCTTCATTCATTCATCCATTTGGCATTCTCAAGTGTCCATTCTTTGAAAACATGCATCCCTCATTTACACTCAATCTGTTTTCCTCATCCCTTTGATCACAATAATCATTATCAATTGTTCCATCTTGATCTCCTTTTCTCAAATGATCATTCGGACTTGTGAAGTGATCATGTCCAATATCCCTATATTGGACCTACCGGGTTGGGGTTTTGTACATGTTGATCTTGATCTTCATGTCCATGAATGAAACCGTCATGGTGTCGCTGCGTACATGAATCTCAACATCAGCTATAGATAAGAATGACCTTCCCAAGATGATGGGAATCTTCCTATCCTCCGGCTCCATATCAAGTACAATGAAATATGCTAGAAACACTACACCTTTCTCTTTATCTATCATCACCAAGACATCATCCACTCTACCCATAGGCACTTTTATGGATCTATCCGCCAACAGGAGAGTGCAATGTGCCGGCTTCAACTTGCCTAAGCCCAACTCAACATAGACATTGTATGTCATAAAATTCACACTAGATCCCAAATCAAGTAAGGACATGTCTATGTGATGTCCCCCTATATAACTAGGTATGAGTGGGGCTCCTGGGTCTTTTCTCTTCATAGGAAGTGAATGTTGTATGATGGAGCTCACTTGTTCAGTCAACTTCACTTTCTTTGGTATCCACCATGTCGACCTTCTCTTCACAATGCATAGGTTATTGAGGAAATTTGCATATGATGGGATTTTCTTGATAGCATCTAAGAGTGGAATGTTCACCTTCACTTAGCAAAACACCTCAAGAATATCCACATTGTGCTTTTGTCTCCTCCTCATTTTTGGTGGCTCATCTAGTGCTTCAATGAATGGAGGATCATTGGCTTTTTCCTTGCTTGCATCAATGTGAGGTGGAACACTAGGGATGGTAGGGCTTGCAACCGGAGTATGAAGTGGAGCACATAGTGTCCCGAAATCAACATGATGTATCACTGAATAATCTTCGGCAATTTCAATCATAATATCACCACTTGGCTGCCTTTGCTTTGCTTTGTCAACCTTTCTTTGACTTGTGGGCTGCTCAAGAGATTTCCCACTCCTTAGATTTTTCACAACACTTCCTTGCTCATGGTGGAGAGGGGGAGTAGTTGTGGCTGTGGAGGAGGTGGAGGTGACACTTGGTGTTGAAATTGAGGTGGAGGGGGAAATTGAGGTTGGAAGGTGAATTGTTGGGAAAAAAGTGGTGATGGAGGGGGAGGTGGAGTATAAGGCTTGGAATCGCCTTAGAAATGGTAAATGGGCTTCACTTGCATGGGAGGCAGACTATAGAAGACTTGAGAAGAGGGCATTGGTCCACTTGCTTCATGGTAGCTCATGATGGGTTTTGAAGACAACTTTTCTTCTTGGAGAGCAAATATGGAAGATAGCTTCTCTACTTTCTCTTCTAGCCTTGCAACATCTTTTTGAACACCATCAAATATTTTCAATCTAGAGAGAACCTCTTCCTCAAACCTTGAGCTATATATTTGGACTTTGTGGCTCGTGATAGCTATAGGAGTGAGGTATCTTCTTTTCCTCACCATAGAACTCAATATAATTGACCGGGTGGCAAGGAACATTTGTCACCTAGTTCTTCAAGAAGCTCACCATGTCACCAAGAATCTTCATCACTTGTGGGCTTGAGTCATTATGAGTAGGAGGTGTCACACCAAAGGCATAGCCCCCGTCATTCATCATGCTAGAAGCTCGAATTCTTGATCCTTCAACCAACTGCTCAAACAAAGGCCATATCTCCTCAGGTGGCCTAGCCATGAAAACTCCTCCACAAGAAGAATCCACTATGTCTTGGTCCTTTACAGATAAACCATAGTAGAATGATTGAACTAGCTACCACAAAGGGATCTCATGGTGCAGACACTCTCTCAAAAGCTTCTTAAATCTCTCCCATGCATTATGGAACTACTCATTGCCCATTTGACTAAAACTTGTCACGGCACACCGCATTTGTGTTAACCTTGCTATAGAGTAGAATTGTCTCAAGAAGGCATTCTTCATTGTTACCCAACTCATGATGTCCCTTCTTGAGTCATACCAATATTTGGCTCTATCTTTGAGGGAGAAAGAGAACAAGGTCAACCCGATTGTATCATCACTAGCCATCAACGTCCTGAAGGTGGATCATACTTCAAGAAAGGAGTCCAAGTGCTTGTAGGGGTTCTCACTCTCCGAGTCGTAGAAGTTGGGAAGGAGACCAAGAAGACCTGGAGGAATAGAGAATTTCTCCCCTCGAATTTGATCAACCCTGCTAGCAATTGGGGATTTATAGTTGCTAAGCATGAAGTAGTCTTGAAGTGACTTGTGGGGTACATTTTGGCCTTCCATCTTGTCTTCTCCTGAGTGGCTTGTCACATGCACAAAGTACAACCAAACAAAAGAGAACAAGTTAGTAAACCAATATACATAAAGAATGCAAAGAATAATGAATAAAGAATAGCAATGGTGAAGGTAGTAGGAAAAGTCAAAGAAAAACTAACTAGCTAGGCCGAGCGCCTTTCTCCCCGGCAACAGTGCCAGAAAACTTGGTGCGTCTGCCATAGGTGCACACACTAACCGATTAGATTCGACTAGATGCACCCCATGAGATTGAAATACATGGGTGGATTAAACTTTCAAAATTTATAATGACCTAGACTTAAACACACATACGTCTACCAAAACACTATCCCACAAGTGCACGGGGTCATGTCGTAGTATAGGAGGGCGGTAAGTATAGGGTCGATCCACAGGGAGAAAAGGGGCACTAGAGCTAGGTTAGTTTTGCTGGGTTCCTACTGCAGATACTAGGGTTAAGGGTTTAAAGGTTGTTTTGATTATTAAACTAATGTGAGTAGAAAAACAATTAAAGACAAGAATGAAATCTAAGTTAACCTTAGACTAGATTAAGAATAATTAAGCAAGGAAAGACTAAGCTAGATATGAAAAGACAACTTACACTAAGGCAAGAAAGAGAAAAACAAAAGAGTAAGTAAAGACCTAAGCTAGCAAGAACAAAGCAAGAACAAGACAAGAAGCTATCTAGGCAAGAAAAGAGCTAACTAAGCTAACCCTAGCTAAGCAAGAAGAAAATTAGGGTTTTAAAGAAATTAAGGAAGACGTGGGCTGTTTAGGGCATGAACTCATCACTTAAGTTGGGGGGTGACATATGAACATTATGATTCCATTTAAATTATCAAACCAAACAACAAGCTAAAGTCTAATGAATTAACCTAAGCTACTAACTGACCATGGATATGCTAGGCTGTGTATAGGGGAACTAGTCCCTAACACTCCCCACTACCCTTGCGAGGCTCAATTGGGTTAGGGATTAGGTTCAATTCAATTAGAGTCTAGGCAAGTCTAGGTTTCTAGATTAGACATTCTTAGGGCAATTAGGGGCCAAGGGTAGTAATGGGGAAGTGAAATTAGGGCTTTGGACCCCAATCCCCCCACAATCTAGCCTTGAGAAGGCTACATGCTAATTGCACTAGAGTCACCTAATATAGCTACTTAGATCTCTCACTTAGGCTTAGGGAGATTGATTAGGATGTAAGAAGATGGGAGGCAACCTAGGGATCCAAGAATTGGACCTAGGGGCAAATCCCAAAATCCACACATATAAGCAATTTCCTAAATTCCTAGGCGATTTCACACACAAACCAACAAGCAATTCATGGAGAATGAGATAGAAATAGAACATAATCATTATCAAATGGATTACAAAGTTTACATACCATTTTCCCTCAACATGGCATCAAAGTAACATTTTACACCCCAAACTGCCCACCCAAGGGTCCTAGCTACTCATAACAATGCAAAACACAAAAAGGGAAGAGAAGGAGATAAAAGAAGCCATGGAGCTCAGTGTAGATGAAGAAAGCCTCCATTTTAGCTACTGTAGGATGTCCTCCTCTCTCCTCTAAGGTGTAGGGGCATGGAATGATGGTGGAAATGGAAGGAAACTAGTGTTTTAATGGTGGAAATGATGAAATGGAGGTGAAAATGGAGTGGAATGGCTAAGGGGCGAAAATGGGGAGCTAAGAGGTGGTAGGAGGTAGCTAACCTCGTACTGGAGCTGCCATCTAGGTATATATATGTGTGGAGGAAGAACTATATCAAGTAGGGGTAGTATGGAAAAAATAGTGCAGAAGTAGCTAGGTTTTGTGAGTAGCACGACCATGGTGGGTAGGGGTGAGCACAGTCATAGTGGGGTAGAACGACCGTTGGAATTAAAATGTGAAAATCACAGGTTGAGGGTCACTTTTGCACTGAAGATGACATGGCCGTTGTGGTCACCACGACCATGGTGGGGTAAGGGTAGCACGACCATGGTGGTCTCCACGGCCGCGGTGGCTCAAAATGCTCAGGCCATTCTCTGCTCCACGACCATTTTGCCTCTGCTGTAGCACGACCGTGCTAGGTGGCATGGCCGTTCTGGGTCAGTTCAGCACAAACGTCCTATGTGGCATGGCCGTGGTGATTCTAGATTCACTTTAGGATGATTATGTTAATTTGCAAGTGACCTAGCACAACCGTTCTGTGGTACCATGGCCGTACTGGTCTCTAGATAAACTCTTTGACTTTATTCTTTGAATTGTCTTGGACATTTTTGCTTCAATGGATCTTTGGCCACTAGGGGTAGGTTGAGGGAGCATCAAGATTCACTTTGGGTCTCCCCAAGGGTAGAGGAACCCTAGGATCAATCATTTTCTCTCTCTTCCATCAAGTGTGATCCAAATGCTTGAAAAACATGCAAATAATGTCCATAAGTGCATTTTACACAAATATGCATATTGAGGGAAATAACATGTAATATAACAGGTATAGATGTGATTAAAATGAAAGATGATACAAGATGAAGCCCTAAAATAGGCTGAATCAACCGCAAGGGTCCGTGGTTGTAGAGAACCAAGCGACCAACATGGTTCATGCACGTAGAGAACCAAGTGACCACATGAAGCCTTGGGTCAAGCGACCAATAGAGAGGGTGAGAGTCCATGCGACTGAAGGGACTCCACCACACACTAAAAAACTCATTCAACCATAGAGAAACACCAAGGAAAACCAAGGATGGTAGAAGGAAAAGCAAGAACATCAAATGGTCAACCAAAAGGTCAAACATCCACATAAGCATCAAGCAAACCCTAGAAACGATACTCAACATATCATCTTCTCTCTCCTCCTCATACCAAAGCATAAAAGGTGACCCTAAGCACCATCCTCTCTCTAATTATGCCAAGGTATCAAAGGCACTCTCTACATGTGACAAATCACAAGATAACCCCTGAACATGTGTAAATTGCAACTAGGTCCAAAATAGGCACATATATAGCAAAACTGGCTCAACAATTATCAGAACATGACCAAACTGAAAACTTAAGCTTGTCACATGTTTTATAAGCATATCAAGAGATTAGATTAAGGTTCTAATCATATTATAAAGAAAAACAAACAAGGTTAGACCAAAATCTAGGTTAGGGGTCTTACAACCATAAACCTCTTACAAGGATTTCGCCCTCAAAATCCTACGTAAAAAGAGATGGGTACTTCCTACACATCTCTTCCTCAAGCTCCCATGTGACTTCATCCATGCCACAATGATCCCACAAAACCTTAACTAACACAATATCCTTCTTCTTCAACTTCTTGATCCTCCTATCTAGGATCAACACAAGACCTTCCACATAAGATATATCCTCCTCAAGCTCAACCTCCACTGGTTGCAAAACCAACTCAGTACTAGGGTGGTACTTCCTAAACATCGGTACATGGAACACTAGATGCAATCTGTGCAACTCAGGTGGCAACTCCAAATTTTACGCCACCTTCCCAACATGTGCCACCACAAGGTAAGGCCCCATATACCTGGGATCCAACTTACCCTTCTTTCTAAACCTCAAAACACCTATCCAAGGAGAGACCTTGAGGTACACTCTGTCCCTCACTTGGAACTCCAACAATCTATGCTAGTTATCTGCATATGACTTCTGCCTATCTCGGGCTACCTTCAACTGTTGATGTATCACTTTGATTTTCTCTGTTGTCTGTTACACAAGCTCAGGATCCAAGAGCTGATACTCACCAGTATCATACCAACACAATAAAAACCTACAATGTCTCCCATACAACACCTCATAAGGTGCCATATGAATACTCCTCTGATAAATGTTATGGTAGGCAAACTCTACCAGGATGAGGTGGACATCCCAACTGCCCAAAAACTATAAGACATAAGCTCTTCGCATGTCCTCTAAAGTCTTTATGGCTGTCTCAGACTCTCCGTCTATCTATGGGTGAAACACAATGTTGAACCTCAACTGCATACCCAAAGATGCATGCAAACGCTCTCAAACATGACTTGTAAATTGATGACCTCTATCTAACACAATAGTACCTGGGACACCATGCAAACACACTATCTCATCAACATATATCTGTGTGAGCTTCTCTGATGTATACATTATCTTCACTAGAAAAAAGTGTGCTATCTTTGTCAACCGCTCCACTGTCATCCAAATGGATTCATGACCCTTGGCTGTCCTAGAAAGACCAACCACAAAGTCCATTGTAACATGTTTCCATTTCTATTGTGGTATAGGCAACGGTTGCAACATCCATGCAGACTTCTGATGCTATGTCTTAACCTGCTAACAGACATGACACCTTGCAAAAAATTCCACCACATCACACTTCAAACTAGGCCACCAATATAGATCTTTAAGGTTATGGTACACAAACCACTGGCACCTCCTAGATACTCAGACTCCTTGCCTTAGTATCCACCACATGGCCTAAGACTACATCACAGCCTTGCCTCATCATCTTCTTTGCCACCATTACTGACACTAGACACGTCGGAAGAATCTTCCTATCTCCTTGGAAGATCCACATCATGCCACCATCAACAGACGTCACCACTTATAGAACTAAAATCCAAAACCACCTGATACTGTTCCAAAGTGTCCATTCCAAGGATCACATCGAATCCATGCATGTCAAGTGGTACAAGATCCACTTGAATGTTGTGCCCTAAAAAAAAGGACACAGGAAGGACACACCTCCTGCAACTTGGCAAAACCAACCAATAGAGTTTCTATACGAGGACTATCATGTATATGACTAACAGGCAAAGAACAACTTTTAATCACTTCTCGAGTGATAAAAGAGTGTGTCGCACCCGGGTCAACAAAAACAGATATAAAGCAAGAAGAAGAAAAATCAAAATGAAATAACTCCATCTGACCTGCCACAACTTGTGGGTTGACCACTCCTTCCAGCTGACTCATGTTGTAGAATCAAGTTGTTGCCTGTTGTTGTCCTCATCCTTTGTTGGCTTGTCCAGAAGAATCATCTTGCGACGCCTGTCCACATCTACGAGATCAACCGCTACCTCTATGAGCCCTACTGACTCTGCCTTGACTGTTGGGTCACCTCCTCATCTCTCACAGGGCAATACAGTCTTGTATGCCCAGTATGTCCATACTTTTAGCATGCCTTGTTCTCATACCATGGCCTAGACGATCCTATCATAGACACTAATGCAACACTATGGGATCCTAAAAGCGGGAAGATATGGCCTCTACCTCTACTAAGTGACCATTGAGATTGACTTGCTGATCTCCACCATGTCAACGGTGCAAAAAACTTAGGCTTCTTAAAGCCTTCAGAAGACTGTACCTAATACTTTGCAAGCCTCCTCTTGGCATTCGCCTCACTCTTCTCAACAAACAATCTTTCTATCCTCTGGATCGACTCCACAAATGTGGTGAACTTCTCACGGTTCTCTAAATTAGATGTCAATATCATCAGCTTGGTGTTCAAACCCTTCTCAAGACTTCCTCTCCTCTCCTCATCTGTTGCTGCCATATGAGGACAAAATCATAACTACTACATGAACTTTGCCTCATATTCATTGATCGACATGGATCCCTTCTAAATCCTCTCAAACTATGATATCTTCTCATATTGGTAAGTTTAAGGAAAGTATGAGCTCACAAATTCCCATCAGAACCCCTCCCAACTGATCTCAACATCGAGTCTCTTCTCTTCCTCAATGGCCAACCAATCTCTAGCACTCCCCTTTAAAAGATACACAATATGCTTCCACTTGTCTGCTTCAGGGATGTTGAGGATCTTAAAGCCCTTCTACAACTACATCAACCAAAGGTCAACATTCGTTGGATCTTCCATACCAGCATACTCCACAACCCAACTCGCCTCAACCTCTCAAAGGTCTTCCCAGAACCCAAAGATTCCACATTGAGGACTGTAGCTCTCACTTGAGGAATGGGCATTCTGTCCTCCATATGTGTCAATGTCGTAATGAACTGCCCAAACAAGGATTGAAAGGTAGGGTTTTCCATCATGGTAGGGTCAAACTGAGGCAACTCGGGCACTCCATCAACCCTCTCATGCCTCCTTGCACCACCTCCTGGTGCAGCAACACTACTCTCAACATCGTGTATTTTGTGTTCTCCATCCATTATCTCTTCTCTTCTTCTTCTGCATAAGTAGACGTTACCATTAACAGACTAGAGGACACTAGAACAGACACAAAACCTAGTCATATATTTCTTTAGACTCAATGAACCTAAAGCTCTGATACCAACCAAACTGTAACGCCCCAACGCATCACAAAGTGAGATTACTCAAAACAAAATGTGGAATTAACACTAACAAACCAGCTTACCAGAAAACACAAAAAATTAAAACCATTTGCAGATATCTACCTCAAGTGGAAAGATATCACATTAGAGTCCACAAGCCACCTGCATGTGCGTATATATATATATATATATATATATATATATATATATATATATATATATATATATATATATATATATATATATATATATATATAAAAGTCAGGCTAGAACACAATTGGAGTGTACAGATCACACGAATACACTCAAGTGTGTTTTCATATTAAGACTGTTTTTTGCAAAATGTAAACCATTGATCTTTACCGTCATACTATAACTAGGCTACATACAAATTTTGAGCCCATTTGGATGAGTGTAAGTCACTCATCTAAGGGCAACAAAATCGACACATGAAACTAATTTGACATGCATAATTTTTGCAGTCTTTATAACATGACCTATAAATGGCCAAATGTGCTCAAATTTTGTGTATGAGCTATTCACAAGATGTTTAAGAAGATCAATTGATTAGATTTTTGAAAAAAATATTGCAACTTTATTACGGGGTCAAAGTAGATATATGGGGTCAAACACAAGGATGTGGGGACATTTAGGACGCTTAATATCTCACTCTTAAGTCAGATAAGACAATTCGATAGTCGATAAATGTATGCGGCTAGAACTAGTCTAGCAGATTGTCACAAAATAAAACAAAAAAAAAAGAGAAAACAAAACAGAGTTTGTAGGATTATACGAATCAGAGAGAAGGAGTTCCCAGCTATGTAACCACAAGTTGGGCAATCTATGAACCCCTTCTCTAGCATAGATAACCCTCGAACACCTCAGCAAGCAACCTACATCCAAACATAGTACGTACTTTGGTATATGTTCATGTGGGGTCATCCCACTCACTTTTGCTTAGCGTGACTAAAACCCATAAATGATATAAAACCTCTCTCAAGGATGACAAATCAACACCCTAGAATATTCTAGACCTGAAGAATATTCTGAGATGCTAGGAACAGTTGTGATCTGGGAAGAACCAAGTAGTGGGCCCAACCGTACCCAGGTATACAATTATGCACAGATCACCTTGAGTCATTCTCCTTTCAGATTCCGATCCAAACTACCTTCTCTTATCTATTTCCACAACGAGTCTCTCAATATAGGCAGAAATAGAAGTTCAAGCAAGAAAGAGATCAACCAAACTAGAAATCATAACCAGAAAGAGAAGATAGAACATAAAGTGTGCTAGATTTGGAATAAAACTACTTGCTTAAGGTAAACATACATAAACATGCCCAAAACGGGCTACATAGCCAAGAAGGAGCTCAACTAGCCATGGACAAGCATAGTTGGCACCGAACAAAGATGGAAGAACATCATTTGTATAGAAACAAAGGCGAATAGTGGAAGAAAGGAGAAGAAGAAGAGATTTAACCTATAGAGGAGAGGTGTCTCTCACTCCTTAGCCTCCGTATAGGCTGGATCTCGTCTTTGGGTCGTCCTCCCTGGTCTTCTAGACTCCTTGGCCTTCTTTTACTTTGATTCTGCCCCAAACAATAGCTTGGTGGGTGTATGGAGGTGGAAGATGGCTGAGAATGGTAGGATATGGGCGAGTGGTGGTGGAAAATGATAGTATATGGAAGTAAACTAGAGGAATGGACATAGGATGAGAACTTCAGCCCTTTTGGACCTATGAACTCTCCCAGGGGCCTCTGGGAACTAAGAATGTGTGAAACTGCAAAAATCTCCAAACTTGGAACCCCCCTCCAAGTTGCGAGGGGTGAATATTTATAGGCGAAGGCAGAAGATGGTCGCAAGACCTAACTCAGTCGTGGCCCTAGTCTCAGCTCGATCATGCCAGGCTGGGCACGATCATTTCGAGGTCACGCTCAAGGCAGACCCCATGGTTGAGGTAGATGCCTCAGTCGAGACAGACCCCGCGGTCAAGGTGGTCGTGCCGCGATCGAGGTTGATGTGCCTCAGTCGCGATCATGCTGCGATTGAGGTGGTTGTGTCACGGTCGTGCTGGTGTACCACGATCATGGCCTTGGCCTAGGCCCGACTGTGCCAAGCTAGGCCCGGTCATGTCGAGTGTCGGTCGACACAACATCTTAGCATCGGTCGTGGCATTGTCTTCTTGGCCGCAATTACGACATCCTTTTTGGCTGCGGTCGCGGCATCATGGACCAAACCCACCCCCAATGGGAGGGCTATTATTGGCTAATATTGGTGGTCTCCTAAGTTAGTGCACATAGTGCAATTCTTAATCTACGGTCACAATGGATGGAAGTCTAGCTGCTGCAAAAATCATGTGTTGGGGAGAAAACTTGGAGAATAGATGTCTTCTCAGGTTTGGCGCCTATAAGTCCCAAAATTGGCTGGTTGAGCAACTTTATCTATGAAACGATATAAATTACTAAAAGATAAGAATTTAGGGTTATTTTGGGCATATTAAGACTATAATGACACAAAACCATAAATAAATGCTTAGCATAAATGCCTGAATTTGGGTGTTATCATTACCTTTTTGAGTTTATTAAGCAAAGAGGATGAGAAATGGATGAATTAAGACAAGAAGAAAACCTAAAGGTATTTTACTTCAGGCAAAGGCTTCTGACTTTGGCCATGCAGGATGCCCGGGGCAGAAGTCCTCGTAAGCTGACTACCGGTGCAGAGGAAAATTTTTGCCAGCCCCCGGTCATTGTCCCTTCTAGACACCATCACCTTTAGAAAATTCCCTAATAATTCCCACATATTTCTACAGATTACTTAAAATTATAAATGATTAAATATTATTTGACAAAATCTGGGTCTCTGATATCGAATGTAACAACCTCACTTTTCAAAAACCCCTAATTAAGGAAGGCCAAAAAGATGAGAGCCATTCCCTACAAAAAACCAAGGATCCATATTTTAATCAAATAATAATCAATAGCAAACAATTTAATTAACTCAAAATTTGTTTAAAAGATGAATTTACATGAAATTCTAAAATTGTACATAGAGAAGAAGTGTCTATCTAAATCCTCCTTACTTAGATTAATATCTTCACATGGCTTCATCTTTATGTTTGTGCCCCTTATCATGTATATCATAATACACCTAAAATGTCAGGAAACCTAAGACAGTCTGTATAACAAGTTATACTGATATGTGGGGGAAACAAAATATCACATTTACTTGTAACAACATAATCCACCAATTATTGTTTAACAAATCAAAGTTAGAATTTTGATCATGACTACTTGATCCATGCACATCCAACCTCTAGAGTCTTGTCCCTACAGTGGACATAGGCCACACTTGCCCCCAAGGATTTGGTGCCTCATCGTTGCTCCCCGGGCTTTGGTGATAGATCTTTCCCCTAGGGCTTAGTGATCTTTCTGGTTATTTCCTTACCCTCATGGCTTTGTATTCATCATTCTTTACTTTCTTATCTTACGTCAGAGGTGGTGCAAGATACGAGCTAGTAAAGTCCATATTATGTGATAGTCACAGTCACTTTATAGTTTGCAAGGAAATAAATAGACAAGCAGTCGTATATTTGCAAACCATGCAGAGAAACCCGAGAAAGACATGTGAAACTAGATCAGTTATTCATAGGCATAACCACATACCTTAATGGTGAGCCATGCAGAATACACTTCAAGCATATTATCCAATCAACAAGCAATTCAAGCAATCTACATTTTAGTTTGCATGAACATAAATCCTAAATTATAACCATCACACATTAATCACATTAAATCCTACTTGGTCCTAGTCTAGGGTTTAGGTTTCTTTAGTATCGAGTTATCATTATGATCATATTTGATACCCCCAGTTCCCATGTACATTGATTTAATGACTTAAGAAACCTTATTCATATTGGATGTATCCATGATCATCAAATCTACCATGTTACTATATTAGGACCACTTATATTAGATTAGTCACATTAAGTGTAAAAGTTACATCATTGATGTTTAAAATCCTAATTACACATGTTAATGATCATCCACTCAAGAAACCCTAACTACTCATCATCATTACATGATCACCTTTATTTCTCATCTTGTTTAACAATATCAGATAATAACATAAAACAAGGGCTTTTAATGTATTTAATGTGCTAATGTCCAATCTAGGGTTTCCATTTATAAATCTTTACTTAAACTGATATATTACCTTACTTTTTTAAATAGAAAGCTTGATTAGATCTCAAACATATTTTATTTGTGTTCTTCTCATTCTCACGATCATTTTGATATACATGTTTGTTATTTTTGGACACTCCTAGCATTTCTTATGAATTAAATAACATAATCACATATACCTTGATGATAACACCACATGTCGACTCCTTATTGGTCATCTACTGCCATGCTGGTTAAGTGAGGGGAGCGTGGTTCACTCACCAGTTCTTCCTTGAACCGGCCACATTAGCCTTGGTTCACCAGTGTTGAATCAACGGGCGTTAAGTGGTAGTAGACCGACTCCTCCTTCGTTGGTCTCGTGCCCTCAGACGATCGTAGACACCTCTTCGTAGGAAAATCCTTATGCCGTCTCTCTTGGACTCCATCACTTCTGCATAGCACCATGCTGCTAATACAGTCATCTACGTATTCTCCTTCATACTTCCTATAACGGCTGAGTTGCCAGCCATCAACCAGTCTTCTCCTTCCTTCGCACTGGTGGTCACCTCCAACAAGCACCATGGTGGATCCTCTTCCTCTGCATGTAGTTGTGGCAACATCCCTATTGCTACAACAATGAAGAGCGAGTGCCGACGAAGCAAGAGCATCTGGGAGCTTGCCCAAGCATCAACATTAGGACACTGCCACATTCAACCATGCACCTTCATCATCTCCTATCTTGGTGGGAACCTATGTGCGCAGAGGCAATACGAGAAATGATGGAAGAGTTGCCCTGCCTATCCTGGAACTTCTTCATCGCCACCTACTAGGTCTGTTTTCTACAGATCACCACCAAAGGGAGGTGCACTGATATTAGGGCACTGTTGCATCTTTCTAAGGACCAAGCCACTATTTGTTGTCACCATATGCAATTTTATCCAAGCAAGTCTATGGGCGGTGAGGAGGATAGGAGGGTTCAGAAGGCAAGTATTCTTATCATGGATTCACCGACTATTGAGGCCATAACCATGCATTCTTGGTTATGGGAAGAACTTCCTGTGATCTTCTATATATATATATATCCAAATCCTAGGAGTAAACCCTAGTGATCATTACGAGGAAACTAAAGGAAGATAGAGAGGGAGGAAGGTAAGGGGAGGAACTTGTGTCTCACCCTTCCATACATGCATACCATGATTTACTTGGAAAGTTCTTTAGTCATCATTAACCACCGACATCTCCAACCTGCCTTATTCCCATATCTCAAGGCTAGATATTCTTATCCCAAAAGCCATTAAAAGAATATTTTCATGGATTTGTCCAACTTCCCCATCTTTGTAGAACTTGGTTGGCAAACTAAATGCTACTAAGGAAGGAGTATAATTACTTGACCCATACTCAATAATCTTATTATTGAAGTCTCAACTATTCTTTATCTCTCTTTTCAATATTCCCAAATATTCCTTTATATAAATTCTTTGATTTTCTTTCACAAATCCCCATGTTACAAGAAGAAACCTCTACCCTCTCCTTTTGGCAACATGCGATGCAAAAGGGAGAACAATCAATATTTTTACAACTTATATTTGGTCTTTTATTGAAAAACTCTCATGTACACATGTTGTGCTTTTAAGCATTTTCATTAATTAACATTATTTCATGGAATGTCCTTTAACTCCCAATTTCTAGAATCTTCTACCTTTTCATTATTATTTTCAATTATACAACAAATACATTGAAATATTCTTGTTTGATGCCTCAAACATGGGTTTGCCAATATGGGCTAGATAATTATCCCTTAATTATCTAAAATACCATGTATGTTATTTTCCATTGGGAACACGATAATTATTTGATTTATCACATCAAACAAACACTATTATTTACTCGTGTATGATTTCCTTTTATTTAACTTGTGCCACAACCACCCATGCCACAATGGTGATTAATATTAATATTCCACTAATAACACCATTGGGGAGAATTACTTATTAATCCATGGATTATATTTAAACAATTAAATTTTATCAAAATTGAGGATATTATAGTTTCACTTGATTAATTTAGTCAATTGGGTGTCTTTTAGCATCAATCAAGTTACAACGTATAAACCCAAAACAAGCTCTACAAAGACAAGGGCATGATACAGCTGCAGAAGATATAAAATGTATAAGGTGTGAACTTGTCTCATCATGATCACATGGTACTTGTAGCACTTCCCTTCACAAGACCATCACCAATGTCACATCACTATGGGATATCAATCCCTTAATCTCATCACTAGAGGATATCACCTCACAATTAGCATTAGGCATTCACCAGGTTCTAGGACCCATCACATCAATATGCTCTCATCATGTTTCATTAAGGCTCGTAGCCATCGCCCTATATCATAAGATTACCATCATAGCATACAAAAGCTATGATATTAATCACTTGCATGGTTAGAATCACACAAGTAGAAGAGAGAGAAAATAATCACATGCCATCCATCTAACGAACTCAACAAGAACAACATGCCCTAGAATTAGGGTTAGGGTTCTCTCATATACACAATTAGGGTTTTGTAATCCAACATTATCCAAAAACCCTAGATATCTTACCTTCCCACATTATTGGAGCTTGTGGGTCAACTACTATCATCAAGGCATTCATTATCATCAACCCGTCATAACCCTTCATCAAAGAGCTAAGGCATTCAAGCCACCAATGATGCGATCATAGAGAGAGATAAACATTAGAGTCAAATAAAAGTTCATCATGGTCGAAGGCATACTAGAAATCAAAGCATCGCCCAAGACAATGATCAAAACCAACAATCAAGCCTTCAACATAGGTCAAACGGTCGAAGGGACTCAGCCCATTCAACAACCAAAACTAGCAACTAAAGAGAAACCAACTCCACCATGGTCAAAGACTCATCAACGATCAACCCTTAAACGAGGTCAGCGACCAAGACCAACCCAAGTCCATTCGATTGAAGGGGAAACCCTAGGTCATAAAGCCATGCGGTCATAGGGAAAACCAATCAAGGCCAGCGATCGAAGAGAATTCCACCATCTATGCGACCAAAACCAAGGGGATCATATAAGTGACCAAATCTTATCCAAAACTTCAACAACATGGAACACCACATGAAGGCCATTTTAGGGAGATAAACAAACCATCAAAACAAAGATTAACACCTTAAAAATAGAACTCTTAAGAAAGAGAACTCATTAGGGAAAGGATCATGCTTAAACCCTAAAATTGAGCATTCCACATGATCAACATCATAACCATGATATGGTAAATGAAAATCGAAGAAATACACACATGAAAATAGAACCAAAACTCCATCTCATCCAAGGAATATGAACCAAGAACTAAGATCAACAAACCAATGTTTAGTTCCATGCAAAACCACCAACATCACCTTCCACTAAAGTTCGGTCACAAGAATTAGGGTTTAGATAAAGAAGCAAGTGTATACAAGATCAACATAGAAACTTAACCCTAATTAAGATAAAATCATCAACAACAAGATATCACATTTTAGAGAAAGATGCACGTAGAATTAAAGTGCTATTATAGAAGAGGGAAAAGAGTTATATAAACTGCCTTAGATGATGGTCCAACTTCCTCCAAGCAAATAAGCTCCAAAGCAAGAAGAAACCCTACCTTTAACCTACTTCACTATCAAGATAGTCACCACCTCAAATAATAAGAGAAAACCCTAGATAAAAGGGCAAGAAAGAGTACCCAAAAAGGCCAAAAAGAACAAAAGAGGGAAAAGGATGAGGATATTATCCACCTAACTTGAACACTACCTTGATAACACTAAGGATTTGGCTCAAGAGGTAGGAGTAACTCCATCCCAAGACAAGCACCACCATGATGAACCATGGGTTCAACCAAGAGAAGAAAAGGAGATAGGATTTCAAAGAAAATGAGATCAATAGGTGGAAACACTTACCAAAGATCAAAGAACCACCAAAGATCACCAAGGAAGAGCTTCTCCAAGCTTTGATCACCACATGTAAGAGATCTCAGCCACCAAGAACCAAGAATGAGCTCCTCCACACCACCAAGCACACAAGGGCCAAGCATAAGATGGAAGAGAGAAGGAGGAAGGCTAAAAGAGATAACTGCATGTGTAGGAGAGAGCTTATATACTTGGGAGTATGAGAGAGATAAAAGGGTTGAGGTGTCATGCACAAAGGTGCCACATGTCCATAAAAAAACCAACATGCAACCACTAAAACCATGCATGCAAGATAGGCCATGAAAAACTAGGAAAACCAGCAACCGCTGGTGCATCCTCCAGAGGTGCGCACACTAACCGATTAGATTTGACGAGATGCACCCCACGAGATCGGAACACACATGTGGATTAAACTTTCAAAATTTATAATGACCTAGACTTAAACATACCTATGTCTACCAAAACACTATTCCGCAAGCGCACGGGGTCGTTCCGTAGTATAGGAGGGCAGTAAGTTAGGGTTGATCCATAGGGAGAAAAGGGGGCACTAGAGCTAGGTTAGTTTTGCTGGGTTCCGACTACGGAGACTAGGGTTAAGGGTTTAAAGGTTGTTTTGATTGTTGAAGTAATGTGAGTAGGAAAGCAATTAAAGACAATAATGAAATCTAAGTTAACCCTAGACTAGATTAAGACTAATTAAGTAAGGAAAGACTAAGCTAGGTATGAAAAGGCAATTTATACTAAGGCAAGCAAGAGAAAAGCAAAAGAGCAAGTAAAGACCTAAGCTAGCAAGAACAAAGCAAGAACAGGGCAAGAAGCTATCTAGTCAAGAAAAGAGCTAACTAAGCTAACACTAGCTAAGCAAGAAGAAAACTAGGGTTTTAAAGAAATTAAGGAAGATGTGGGTTGTTTAGGGGATGCAATTATCACTTAAGTTGGGGGTGAGATACGAACATTATGATTCCAATTAGATTATCAAACCAAACAACAAGCTAGAGTCTAATGAATTAACCTAAGCTACTAACTGGCCATGGATATGCTAGGTTGTGTATAGGGGAACTAGTCCCTAATCACTCCCCACTACCCTTGCGAGACTCAATTGGGTTAGGGATTAGGTTCAATTCAATTAGAGTCTAGACAAGTCTAGGTTTCTAGATTAGACATTCCTAGGGAAATTAGGGGCCGAGGGTAGTAATGGGGAGGTGAAATTAGGGTTTTGGACCCCAATTCCCCCACATTCTAGCCTTGAGAAGGCTCCATGCTAATTGCACTAGAGTCACCTAATATAGCTACTTAGATCCATCCCTTAGGCTTAGGGAGATTGATTAGGATGTAGGAAGATGGGAGGCAACCTAGGGATCCAAGAATTGGACCTAGGGCAAATCCCAAAATTCACACATATAAGTAATTTTCCTAAATTCCTAGGTGATTTCACACACAAACCAACAAGAAATTCATGGAGAATGAGATAGAAATAGAACATAATCATTAGAAAATGGAATTACAAAGTTTACATATCATTTCCCCCCAACATGGTATCAAAGTAACATTTTACACCCCAAATAGCCCACCCAAGGGGCCTAGCTACTCATAACAATGCAAAACACCAAAAGGGAAGAGAAGGAGATAGAAGAAGCCATGGAGCTTAGTGTAGATGAAGAAATCATCCACTTCGGCTACTGTAGGGCATCCTCCTCTCGCCTCCAAGGTGTAGAGAGATGTAATGATGGTGGAAATGGGTGGAAACGGAAGGAAACTAGGGTTTTGATGGTGGAAATGGTGAAATGGAGGTGGAAATGGAGTGGAATGGCTAAGGGGCAAAAATGGGGATCTAAGAGGTGGTAGGAGGCAGTTAACCTCATGCTAGAGCTGCCACCTAGGTATATATAGGTGTGGGGGAAGAACTAGGTCAAGTAGGGGTAGTATGGGAAAAATAGTGTAGAAGTAGCTAGGTTTTGTGAGTAGCACGACTGTGGTGGATCACCACGACCGTGGTGGGTAGGGGTGAGCATAGTCGTGGTGGGGTAGAACGACCGTTGGAATTAAAATGTGAAAATCACAAGTGGATGGTCACTTTTGTACTGAAGCTGGCATGGTCGTGGTGGTCACCACGACATTAATGGGGTAAGGGTAGTACGACCATAGTGGCTCGAAATGCTTAGCCCATTCTCTGCTCCACGACTGTTCTGCCTCTGCTGTAGCATGACCGTGCTAGGTGGCACGACCCATCTGGGTCAGTTCACCATGGCCATTCTGTGTGGTAGGGCCGTGGTGATTCTAGCTTCACTTGAGGATGATTCTGTTGATTTGCAAGTGACCTAGCATGACTTCTCTGTGGTACCACGGCCGTGCTGGTCTCTGGATCAACACTTTGACTTGATTCTTTAGATTTTCTTGGACATATTTGCTTCAATAGATCTTTGGCCACTAGGGGTAGTTTGAGGGAGTATCGGGCTTCACTTTGGGTCTCTCCAAGAGTAGAGGAACCCTAGGATCACTCTTTTTATCTCTCTTCCATCAAGCATGGTCCAAATGCTTGAAAAACATGCAAATAATGTCCATAAGTGCATTTTACACAAATATGCATATTGAGGAAAATAACATGTAATATAACATGTATAGATGTGATTGAAATGCAAGATGACATAAGATGAAGCTCTAAAATAGGGCTGAATCACCACCCCAAACTTGAAACATACTTGTCCTCAAGTATGCTCCAACTCAATCTCTCTACAATTTTTCTACAATCAAGAAATGACAAATGCAATATAAAGGATGATTATTGCTTATGGGATCAATAGTGACTAATTACATGCATTCCACCTCTCTCCTCTCCTTCTTTCACAAACCAATCATGAAAAGAGCACAAAGCATATGAACTTCAAATATAGTGCATAAAACACACAAGATATCCATATTTCTCTCATGTGGTTCTGGGTAGACCGTTTCATGATGGCGTCAATCAAGGATGACTAGGAGTGCTGTTTCACCTTCATGCTTTCAACCTTATGTTTCAAAACACACCAAATGACCCACGTGGCTGCGGAAAAGGGAAAAATGAGCTAAGTTTGATGTTTCCTAGCTCAATGGGTATGAAAATGGAAGAAAGGGTTGCGGTAAGATTTTGGAGTGCTATCACATAGAGCACTCATCTTTTCTTTACTTAGATGCTCTTAAATAGGAGCACCTTTTATTTCTTTTTGCATTTTTTTCTTTTTCTTTTTCTTTGCCCTTGGAGTAGATAGGGCATATGGTGATGAGAGTGAAGCAGTGAGATGTAGATATGTCCACCTCAAACTTTTGGAGGTGGCCACGGCTCATATGTGCACTTTGCCATCCTTTCATGAGGTAGAGGGGTAAGAAGATGGTGAGTGAAGAGTCAGGTCAAAGAGGGGTCATCGGCGTGATTCTTAACATAAGGTCTCCTACATGAAAATTAATCCAACACTTCATCCAACAATATCACACCACATGAATGAACAACCTGAAATTGATACTTCTATCAAGCGATTTCATAGGCACTAAGCGCTCATAGCTTGCTCAAGTCACAATTCAACCAAATCATTCACAAACACAAGAGAAGTGGTGAGTAAACAAGCAAATCCTAGCTAAAACATGCAAAAATTACCAAAAATCTACATGATATGCAGTGCATGGCAAAAAGAGTTTTTTTTGAAAATTATGCAAAAATTACAAGAAAGAAAACTACATGGCATAAAAGTATGCAAAGAAGGTCAACTCTAAACCAGATAGCAAAAATAAACAAAAAGTAATCAGATGAGATAGGGAATAAAAAAATAAGATGAGAACTGAGGACTTACCTCCCTACCACCCCAAACTTTTAAATCATGCTATCCTCAGCATGAAACTATATCTTAGGAATGATAGGGTAGAAGTCATGGATGTGGTGGTGGTGGTCCTCCCTGTGGTGGGGGTGCTGGTAGTAATGACCCCAGTAGTCTGCTTGAGGAGGCGGGTATGTCTCCTGGTAACCAGAAAGTGATCCTTAGAAATCCTCCCCCCATTGGGGGTTCCTCTACGCCTGCACATGCTGATAGTGGTACATGTGGTTAATCTGATGATGCATCTACTGCTGATCTAACCACATGGACTGTTGTGTCCTCTAAATTGCCTCCAATTGTGCATGAATGGCTGACATGTTGTATGCATTTGTTGGAGATGGCTGCGCCTCAAAGTCCTCCCCTCTCGGTCGTGTGCGGCGTGGCTTCTCAAAAATGTGCTGCTGCTCTGACACATTTGTCTCTCCTCCTTCTTCTTGTAAGTCCACATTTGGTGCACTGAACCCCTCTCTTGGGTGCTCCTCCTCATATTGTGTTATCACCTCAGATGAGTTCTCCGGTGGCCCCACATCCATGAGTAGGGGGTGGCATGGTATGGAAGCTTCAAGGTGATTCCAGGGTACCCAACGTTTAGAACATAGAAGATTTTTCTATCTCTGAGAGAGATCATTTGGGACCTAGCAAGATAGTTTAGATCAACATATTTGCTTCCCACTACCTTGGTAAGTCCATCTAGAGTGTAGACCACTGACTTTGCCATTGTGGTGATAAGTCCTCCCATGATGAATGGATTTTTACTCTTGGAGGGAATTGTCTTCAAGTGGTCAATCACCATGGCACCTATGTTTACAAATCCCCTACTTGCAATTGTGGAAATAACAAACAAATCCTTTTGCGAGCAACACCTGTGATTGTCATAACGGCCAAACAAGGTGTTTCTTAAGACCTTCTGTAGGTATCTCATGAAGGGGTTGCAAATCTTACTGGTCTTTGATTTTCCTATAAAAAAAGAAGCTTGACCAGTGATTGTCTTCCACATCTTGCAATAATCTGCTCTACCACTCTTGTCAAGTCTTCCTTCATTGAACTTCTCTGCCATTTTTGAATTGGGGGCAAAGATAGCATTGATTTGGGAAGCTTTAAGCACATGAGTGGAGCTGTGCAGCTTGAACCTGATGGCATCTTCTCCCTGGTACTGTACCTTCTCTAAGGTTGCAAAGAACTCATGAGTCAGCTCCAAATAGGTTTCTTCAACCTCAGTCAAGATCTTGTACAATCCACAATGTTGCACTTGTCCCTTGAATGTGTAGTTGATCCCTAGATTTTGCACGATAGTCATACATGCATATCTAGTGGGGATCACCCTCCTTATCAAGCACTCAGGGTGGAGAGGCCTCATTACGACCTTTCTTGCCATTCCCCTTCAGTATGTGGTTCCCTCTGGTTGCTTTCCCACCCATTTCAACATGTCCTCTTCTAGCCTAGACACAACATCCACTGGTTCATCTTCCATCTCTTCACTTTCAGTATCATCTTCCTCCTCTTCTACATAAGTGTGTGACCATGAACTTGTCTCTAAGTTCAAGGGCACCCTCTCATAGATTGCACTAGGTTGAGCTGAGGAAGTGGAGTGTCTTGCTGGATCTAGTCATGGTGGTAAGCGCGAGGAAGATGCATCATTTGATTTCTTGGCCCTCCTTTCATGAGCTGGTGCATCAACATTGACGGAGTCCACTATATTTTCTAGCTCTTCTTCTTCCTCCTCCTCTTTGGAGTTGTGGTAGCATGGATCTATGGTGTGGCTACTGGGGGAGGATCGATGTTGAGATCTGCTCATCGATGCCGACTGTCTGAAGGATTGGGAAATGGAATTTGACAGTGACGATGCACTTCCAGACTGCTGTGAATGGGAGGCCCGCTTGGAGTGGCTTTTGCCTCCAGTGAGGAGGTCTATCATCTTCTCTACTCCCTTCCTGATTGACTTGCTCGTGATCTTCATATTTGCAAGTTTCTTTGGTGTAAAATGAGCAAGAACAAAAAAGCCGAACTCTCCGATTGTAGGGGCGGAGTTTGCTTGGAAAGTGGAGAAATCAGTGGTGATGGAGGGTGAAAATTTAAACTTGAGGTTAGGGAAGATGATTGGGGCCCAAGGGGAACTCAAATCCAGAGTTTGGGAGCAAGAGGAGTTGATTTGGGGGTGAAGGAGGGTTACTCTAATCGCCAGGCTGCACAGAATGGCCATTCTGTGTTGCACGAATGTGTTCTGGGTCATGCTGTCTGGGGTGGAGTTGGGTGACTTAAGTGATGGATTTGGGCCAGCATGATCATTCTGGCAGGATGCCAACACGGCCGTTCTGGCCAGCACGGTCATGGTGTCCGCGTCCAAAACTCAAGTTTTCCCTATTGAAATCCAACTTAATCAGCACGGGTGTTCCAATCCAGCATGGTCGTTCTGGCTGGATGCCATCACAACCATTCTGGCCAGCACAACCATTTTTCTGGAGGCCAAATCTTGCATTTTCCTTGTTGAAAACCACCTTTTCCAGCACGACTGTTCTATACTAGCACAACCATAGTGGGCTCTGTCAATTCAAAAATCTTCAGAAATCATCAAATCATTTCATCATTCATAACCCAATCATCTTGAATGATCATTTTGATATTGTATCAACCATTTTTCACTAAATGTGCCTCATTTCTCAACTTGCACCTGCTTCACCTGACATTTCATAAAAAATAAAACAAAAACTATCAAGCACAAGTGTGTGTGTGTGTGTTTAGGTTTGTGTAAAAATAAAGCAAACGTATAAAAAATGAGAGGTCGGGTGAAAAATTCCCCAAACCTAGGTGGGTTGCCTCCTACAAGTGCTAAATTTCTTGCCTTCAGCTTGGCATTTTGGTGATTCTTCATTCATTCATCCATTTGGCATTCTCAAGTGTCCATTCTTGCAAAACATGCATCCCTCATTTACACTTAATATGTTTTCCTCATCCCTTTGATCACAATAATAATTATCAATTGTTCCATCTTGATCTCCTTTTCTAAAATGATCATTCAGACTTGTGAAGTGATCATGTCCAATATCCCTATATCGGACCTGCCAGGTTGGAGTTTTGTACATGTTGATCTTGATCTTCATGTCCATGAATGAAACTGTCATGGTGCCGATGCGTACATGAATCTCGACATCAACTGTAGATAAGAACGACCTTTCCAAGATGATGGGAATCTTCCTATCCTCCGGATCCATATCAAGTACAATGAAATCCACTGGGAACACTGCACCTTTCTCTTTATCCATCATCACCAAGACATCATCCACTCTACCCCTAGACACGTTTATAGATCTATCCGCCAACTGGAGAGTGCAATGTGCCGACTTCAACTTGCCTAAGCCCAACTCAACATAGACATTATATGGTATCAAATTCACACTAGATCCCAAATCAAGTAAGGACCTGTCTATGCGATGTCCCCCTATATTGCTAGGTATGAGTGGGGATCCTGGGTCTTTTCTCTTCATAGGAAGTGAATGTTGTATGATGGAGTTTACTTGTTCAGTCAACTTCACTTTCTTTGGTATCCTCCCCGTTGACCTTATCTTCACAGTGCATAGGTTATTGAGGAACTTGGCATATGATGGGATTTGCTTGATAGTATCCAAGAGTGGAATGTTCACCTTCACTTGGCGAAACACCTCAAGAATATCCACATTGTGCTTTTGCCTCCTCATTTTTGGTGGCTCATCTAGTGCTTCAATGAATGGAGGATCATTGGCTTTTTCCTTGCTTGCATCAATGTGAGGTGGACTACTAGGGATGGTAGGGCTTGCAACTGGAGTATGAATTAGAGCACATAGTATCACAAAATCAACATGATGTATCACTGAATCATCTTCGACAATTTCAACCATAGTATCACCATTCACCACTTGGATGCCTTTGCTTTTCTTTGTCAACCTTTCTTTGACTTGTGGGCTGCTCAAAAGATTTCCCACTCCTTAGAATTGTCACAACACTTCCTTTCTCATGGTAGATACGGGGAGCTAGTTGTGGTTGTGGAGGAGGTGGAGGTGACACTTGGTGTTGAAATTGAGGTGGAGGGGAAAATTGAGGTTGGAAGATGAATTGTTGAGAAAAAGGTGGTGATGGAGGGGGATGTGGAGTATAAGGCTTGGAATTGCCTTGGAAATGGTAGATGGGCTGCACTTGCATGGGAGGCAGACTATAGAAGACTTGATAAGAGGGCATTGGTCCCCTTGCTTCATGGCAGTTCATGATGGGTTTTGAAGACAACTTTTCTTCTTGGAGAGCAATTATGGAAGATAGATGCTCTACTTTCTCTTCTAGCCTTGCAACATCTTTTTGAACACCATCAAATATTTTCAATCTAGAGAGAACCTCTTCCTCAAACCTTGAGCTATATTTTGGACTTTGTGGCTCTTGATAGCTATAGGAGTGATGTGTCTTCTTTTCCTAAACATAGAACTCAATAGAATTGACAGGGTGGCAAGGAACATTTGTCACCCGGTTCTTCATGAAGCTCACCATGTCACCAAGAATCTTCATCACTTGCGGGCTTCAGTCATTATGAGTAGGTGGTGTCACACTAAAGGCATAGCCCCCGTCATTCATCATGCTAGAAGCTCGAATTCTTGATCCTTCAGCCAAGTGCTCAAACAAAGGTCATATCTCCTCAGGTGGCCTAGCCATGAAAACTCCTCCACAAGAAGAATCCACTATGTCTTGGTCCTTTAGAGATAAACCATAATAGAATGATTGAACTGGCTGCCATAAAGGGATCTCATGGTGCAGGCACTCTCTCAAAAGCTTCTTAAATCTCTCCTATGCATTGTGGAACCACTCATTTCCCATTTGACTAAAACTTGTCATGGCACACCACATTTGTATTAACCTTGATATAGGGTAGAATGGTCTCAAGAAGGCATTCTTCATTGTTTCCCAACTCATGATGTCCCTTTTTGAGTCATACAAACCTTTGGCTCTATCTTTGAGGGAGAAAGCGAACAAGGTCAACCAGATTGTATCATCACTAGCCGTCGACGTCCTGAAGGTGGAACATACTTCAAGAAAGGAATCCAAGTGCTTGTAGGGGTTCTCACTCTCTGAGCCGTAGAAGATGGGAAGGAGCCCAAGAAACCTGGAGGAATAGAGAATTGCTTCCCTGGCATTTGATCAACCCTACTAGCAATTGGGGATTTATAGTTCCTAGGCAGGAAGTAGTCTTCAAGCGGCTTATGGGGTACATTTTGACCTTCCATCTTGTCTTCTCCCGAGTGTCTTATCAAACAAAAGAGAACAAGTTAGTAAACTAATATACACAAAGAATGCAAAGAATAATGGATAAAGAATAGCAATGGTGAGGGCAGTAGGAAAAGTCAAAGCAAAACTAACTAGCTAGGCCGAGCGTCTTTCTCCCCGAAAACGGTGCCAGAAAGCTTGGTGCATCCGCTAGAGGTGCGCACACTAACCAATTAGATTCGACTAGATGCGCCCCATGAGATCAGAATACATGGCTGGATTTAACTTTCAAAATTTATAATGACCTAGACTTAAACACACCTATGTCTACCAAAACACTATTCCGCAAGTGCACGGGGTCGTGTTGTAGTATAGGAGGGTGGTAAGTATAGGGTCAATCCACAGGGAGAAAAGGGGGCACTAGAGCTAGGTTAGTTTTGTTGGGTTCCTACTGTGAATACTAGGGTTAAGGGTTTAAAGGTTGTTTTGATTGTTAAACTAATGTGAGCAGGAAAGCAATTAAAGATAAGAATGAAATCTAAGTTAACCCTAAACTAGATTAAGACTTATTAAGCAAGGAAAGACTAATCTAGATATGAAATGGCAATTTACAAAAAGACAAGAAAGAGAAAAACAAAACAGCAAGTAAAGACCTAAGCTAGAAAGAACAAAGCAAGAACAGGACAATAAGCTATCTAGGCAAGAAAATAGTTAACTAAGCTAACACTAGCTAAGCAAGAAGAAAACTAGGGTTTTAAAGAAATTAAGGAAGACGTGGGCTGTTTAGGGGATGCACTTATCACTTAAGTTGGGGGGTGACATATGAACATTATGATTCCATTTAGATTATCAAACCAAACAACAATCTAGAGTCTATTGAATTAACCTAAGCTACTAACTGGCCATGGATATGCTAGGTTGTGTATAGGGGAACTAGTCCCTAACACTCCCCACTACCCTTGTGAGGCTCAATTGGGTTAGGGATTAGGTTCAATTCAATTAGAGTCTAGGCAAGTCTAGGTTTCTATATTAGACATTTCTTGGGCAATTAGGGGCCGAGGGTAGTAATGGGGAAGTGAAATTAGGATTTTGGACCCCAATTCCCCCACATTCTAGCCTTGAGAAGGCTCCATGCTAATTGCACTAGAGTCACCTAATCTAGATACTTAGATCTCTTACTTAGGCTTAGGGAGATTGATTAGGATGTAGGAATATGGGAGGCAACCTAGGGATCTAAGAATTGGACCTAGGGGCAAATCCTAAAATCCACACATATAAGCAATTTTCCTAAATTCCTAGGTGATTTCACACACAAACCAACAAGCAATTCATGGAGAATGAGATAGAAATAGAACATAATCATTATAAAATGGAATTACAAAGTTTACATATCATTTTCCCTCAACATGGTATCAAGGTAACATTTTACACCCCAAACTTCCCACCCAAGGGGCCTAGCTACTCATAACAATGCAAAACACAAAAAGGTAAGATAAAGAGATATAAGAAGCTATGGAGCTCAATGTAGATGAAGAAAGCCTCCATTTCAACTACTGTAGGGTGTCCTCCTCTCTCCTCCAAGGTGTAGGGGCATGGAATGATGGTGGAAATGGAAGGAAACTAGTGTTTTTATGGTGGAAATGATGAAATGGAGGTGGAAATGGAGCAAAATGGCTAAGGGGTGAAAATGGGGATCTAAGAGGTGGTAG
Source organism: Alisma plantago-aquatica (assembly GCA_963693085.1). Taxonomy (NCBI): domain Eukaryota; kingdom Viridiplantae; phylum Streptophyta; class Magnoliopsida; order Alismatales; family Alismataceae; genus Alisma; species Alisma plantago-aquatica. Next base: position 570,308,161 of record OY856411.1, read on the forward strand.
GAGGTAGCTAACCTCGTACTGGATCCGCCACCTAGGTATATATATGTATAGAGTAAGCACTAGGTCAAGTAGGCGTAGTATGGGAAAAATAGTGCAGAAGTAGTTAGGTTTTGTGAGTAGCACGACCTTGTTGGATCACCACGGGCGTGGTGGGTAGGGGTGAGCACGGTCGTGGTGGGGTAGAATGACCGTTGGAATTAAAATATGAAAATCATAGGTTGAGGGTCACTTTTGTACTAAAGCTAGCATGACAGTGGTGGTCACCACGGCCATGGTGGGGTAAGGGTAACACGACCATGGTGGTCACCACGACCGCGGTGGCTCAAAATGCTCATGCCATTCTCTGCTCCACGACCGTTCTACCTCTGCTGTAGCATGACCGTGTTAGGTGGCACGACCGTTCTCGGTCAGTTCACCATGGCCGTCCTGTGTGGCATGGTCATGGTGATTCTAGCTTCACTCGAGGATGATTCTGTTGATTTGCAAGTGACCTGGCATGACCGTTCTGTGGTACCACAGCCGTGCTGGTCTCTGGATCAACACTTTGACTTGATTCTTTGGATTTTCTTGGACATCTTTGCTTCAATGGATCTTTGGCCACTAGGGGTAGGTTGAGGGAATATCGATATTCACTTTGGGTCTCCCTAAGGGTAGAGGAACCCTAGGATCACTCCTTTTCTCTCTCTTTCATCAAGCGTGATCCAAATGCCTGAAAAATATGCAAATAATGTCCATAAGTGCATTTTACACAAATATACATCTTGAGGGAAATAACATGTAATCTAATAGGTATAGATGTGATTGAAATGAAAGATGACAAAAAATGAAGCCCTAAAATAGGGCTGAATCAACTACAAGGGTCCATGGTCATAGAGAACCAAGCGACCAACAGGGTTCATGCTCGTAGAGAACCAAGTGACCACATGAAACCCTGGGTCAAGTGACTAATAGAGAGGGTGAGAGTCCATGCGACCGAAGGGACTCCACAACACACTCAAAAACTCAATCAACCATAGAGAAACACCAAGGAAAACCAAGGATGGTAGAAGGAAAAGCAAGAACATCAAACGGTCAACCAAAAGGTCAAACATCCACATAAGCATCAAGCAAACCCTAGAAACGATACTCAACATATAATCTTCTCTCTCCTCCTCATACCAAAGAATAACAAGATGACCCTAAGAACCATCCTCTATCTCATTATGCCAAGGTATCAAAGGCACTCTCTAAATGTGACAAATCACAAGATAACCCCTCAACATGTGTAAATTGCAACTAGATCCAAAATAGGCATATATATAGAAAAACTGGCTCAACAATTATCAGAACAGGACCAAACTGAAAACTTAAGCTTGTCACATGTTAGATAAGCATATCAAGAGATTAAAGTAAGGTTCTAATCATATTATAAATAAAGCAAAACAAATAAGGTTAGACCAAAATCTAGGTTAGGGGTCTTACAACCATAAACCCCTTACAAGGATATCATCCTCAAAATCCTATGTGAAAAGAGATGGGTACTTCTTACACATCTCTTCCTCAAGCTCCCATGTGAATTCATCCATCCCAAAATGATGCCACAAAAACTTAACTAACATGATATCCTTCTTCTTCAACTTCTTGATCCTCCTATCTAGGATCAACACAGGACCTTCCACATAAGATATATCCTCCTCAAGCTCAACCTCCACTGGCTGCAAAACCAACTCGGTACCAGGGTGGCACTTCCTTAGCATCGATACATGGAACACTGGATGCAATCCGTGCAACTCAGGTGGCAACTCCAAATTGTATGCCACTTTCCCAACACGTGCCACCACAAGCTAATGCCCCATATACATGGGATCCAACTTACCCTTCCTCCTAACCCTCAAAACACCTTTCCAAGGAGAGACCTTGAGGTATACTCTATCCCTCACTTGGTACTCCAACGGTCTATGCCAATTATCTGCATATGACTTCTACCTATCCTGGGATGCCTTCAACTGTTGATGTATCACTTTGATTTTCTCTGTTGTTTGTTACACAAGCTCAGGACCCAAGAGCTGATACTCACCAGTCTCATACCAACACAACAAAAACCTACAACGTCTCCCATACAACACCTCATAAGGTTCCATATCAATACTCCTCTGATAACTGTCATTGTAGGCAAACTCTACCAGGCTGAGGTGGACATTCCAACTACCCAAAAACTATAAGACACAAGATCTTAGCATGTCCTCTAAATTTTGTTTGGCCCTCTCAAACTCTCTGTCTGTCTATGGGTGAAACACAATGTTGAACCTCAACTGCGTACCTAAAGCTGTGTGCAAATGCTCCAAAATGTGACTTGTAAACTGATGACCTCTATTTGACACGATAGTACCTGGGACACCATGCAAACACACTATCTCATCAACATATATTTGTGCAAGCTTCTCTGTTGTATACATTGTCTTCACTGGCAAAAAGTGTGCTATCTTTGTCAACCGGTCCACTATCACCCAAATGAAATCATGACCCTTGGCTGTCCTAGGAAGACCAACCACAAAGTTCATCATAATATGATTCCATTTGTATTGTGGTATAGGCAACAATTGCAACGTCCATGTAGATGTCTGATGCTATGTCTTGACCTGCTGACGCACATGACACCTTGCAAAAAACTCCACCACATCACACTTCAAACTAGGCCACCAATACAAATCTTTAAGGTTATGGTACATCTTGGTGCTACATGGGTGCATAGCATACATCAAAGAGTGAGCCTCTTCCAAAACCATCTGCCTCAGTTTCTCAACATCAAGAACCACAACTCCGCCATGGTAACATATTGTTCCATCCTCTGACTCATGGAAGTCATCATGCTTCTCGCTACCAAACTTTGATCATATCTGTTATATCACAATATCATTCTACTATGCATCTATAATATGCTACCTCAATATAGGCTTCACCTATAACTGTTCCAGCAAACCTACTAACAGGGAGACTTCCAACTTCATGTTCATCTAACGCAAGGAGACCAACATGTCCCTCTTATGGTACACCAAGGAACACAACTACACATTATCTACATATGATGATGATGAAGACTTCCTATTCAAGGTGTCTACCATGACATTCACCTTCCCTTAATGGTAATCTATGGCGTAGTCATAATCCTTGATTAACTCCATCTAGTGCCTCTGCCGCAAGTTCAACTCCTGACGTGAAAAGATTTATTTCAAGTTCTTGTGATCTGTGAAGATCTGACACTTCTCACCATAAAGGTAGTGTCTCCAAATCTTCAAGGAGTGGACCACCACTACAAGTTCTAGATCATGAGTTGGGTAATTCTCCTCGTGTTGCTTAAGATGTTGAGAAGCAAAAGAAATCACATTCTTGTCTTGCATCAACACACAAGCCAAACCATTTCTTGATGTATCATAGAAAACTATGTAGCCTTTTGCATGTTCTGGCAACACTGGCATAGGCGCACTAGTCAACTTCTCCTTTAACAATTGGAAAGAATGTTGAAACTTTTCATCCTAGACAAAAGGTACATCCTTACTTGTCAGCTTGGTTAGGGGTAAAAACACTGTGTTGAAGTTCTTTATGAACCTCCTATAATAGCCAGCCAGAACTAGAAAACTGCAAACTTCAATAGGCATCTTTGACTGCTCCCACTCTAACATGGATTCAACCTTCTCGAGGTTCACATGAACACCCTTAGTAGATATCATGTTTCTAAGAAAAAAATCTCCTTCATCAAAAACTTGCACTTACTGAACTTGGCGTACAACTGATGCTGTCTCAACAAGGTCAATGCCTGATGAAGATACTGCTCATGATGTTGGCTATCACAACTGTATATCATGATATCATCTATGAAGACCACCATGAACTGATCCACATACGATCGAAACACCATGTTCATCAAGTCCATAAATGTTGTCGGTGCATTGGTTAGCCCAAATGGCATAATCATGAACTCGTAGTGACCATACCTTATCCTAAAAGATGATTTTGGTATGTCATCTACCTTGATCCACAACTGGTGATATTCAGACCTCAGGTCTATCTTGGAAAAGACTACAACACCTCATAACTGGTCAAATAGATCATCAATTTGTGGCAAATGATACTTATTCTTGATCGTCACTTTGTTCAACTATCTGTAGTCGATGCACAACCTCATGGATCCATCATTCTTCTTCACGAACAACACGGGAGCACCCCAAGGAGACATGCTCGGTCTGATGAAACCCTTCTCAAGAAACTCTTACAATTATTTCTTTAACTATGCCATCTCTATTGGAGCCATCCCATATAGTGTATGTGCTATCAGTTGCGTTCTTAGAACTAGATTGATCTCAAAGTCAATCTCTATGACTGGGGGAACACCTGGGAACTCATATGGAAACACATCCTTGAACTCACAGACCATTGGAACCTCCTGGATACTCGGACTCCTTGCCTTAGTATCCACCACATGGCCTAAGAATGCATCACCGCCTTGCCTCATCATCTAATTTGCCACCATTGCTGACACCAGACACGTCGGAAGAATCTTCCTATCTCCTTGGAAGATCCACATCACACCACCATCCACAAACATCACCACTTATAGAACTAAAATCCAAAACCACCTGATATTGTTCCAAAGTGTCCATTCCAAGGATCACATAGAATCCATGCATGTTAATTGGTACAAGATCCACTTGAATGTTGTGCCCTAAAAAAGAAAGGAAGGACACACCTCCTACGACTTAGAAAAACCAACCAATAGAGTTTCTATACGAGGACTATCACGTATATGACTAACAGGAAAAGAACAACTTTTAATCACTTCCCGAGTGATAAAAGAGTGTGTCACACCCGAGTCAACAAAAATAGATATAAAGCAAGAAGAAGACAAATTAAAAGGAAATAACTCCATCTGACTTGTCACAACTTGTATGTTGACCAATCCTTCTGGCTGACTCATGGCGTAGGATCAAGTTGTTGCCTATTGTTGTCCTTGTCCTCTGTTGGCTTGTCCAGAAGAACCAGCTTGCAACGTCTGTCCACATCTACGACCTCAACCGCTGCCTTTGCGAGCCCTACTAACTCTGCCTTGACTGTTGGGTTACCTCCTCATCTCTCACAGGGCAATACAGTCTTGTATGCCCGGTCTGTGCACACTTGTAGCACACCTTGTTCTCATACCATGGCCTAGACGATCCTATCATAGACACTAATGCAACACTATGGGCTCCTAAAGGAGGGAAGATATGGCCTCTACCTCTGCTAGGTGACCACTGAGATTGACTTACTAATCTCCAGGCTTCTTAAAGCCTTCAAATGACTATCCCTAATACTCTGCAAGCCTCCTCTTGGCCTTCGTCTCACTCTTCTCAACAAACAATCTTTCTATCCTCTTGATCGACTCCACAAACATGGCGAACTTCTCACGATTCTCTGAAGTAGATGTCAATGTCATCAACTTGGTGTTCAAACCCTTCTCAAAACTTCCGATCCTCTCCTCATCTACTGCTGCCATATGAGGATAAAATCATAACAACTACATGAACTTTGCCTCATATTCATTGATCGACATGGATCCCTGCCAGATCCTCTCAAACTATGATATCTTCTCATCTTGGTAAGTTCAAGGAAAGTATCAGCTCACAAATTCCCATAAGAACCCCTCCCAATTGATCTCAACACTGAGTCTCTTCTCTTCCTCAATGGCCAACCAATCACTAGCACTCCCCTTCAAAAGATACACAACATGCTTCCACTTGTCTGCTTCAGGGATGTTGAGGATCTTAAAGCCCTTCTCCAACTCCGTCAACCAAAGGTCAACATTCGCTGGATTTTCCATACCAGCATACTCCACATCCCATCTCGCCCCAATCTCTCAAAGGTCTTCCCAAAACCCAAAGATTCCACGTTGAGGACTATTGCACTCGCTTGAGGAATGGGCATTCTATCTGCTATACGTGTCAATGTTGCAATGAACTGCCCAAACATAGATTGAAAGGTAGGATTTTCCATCATGGTAGGGTCAAACTGAGGCGTCTCAGACACTCCATCATCATGCCTCCTTGCACCACCTCCTGGTGCAGCAACACTACTCTTAGCAATGTGTTTTTCATGTTCTCCATCCATTATCTCTTCTCTTCTTCTTCTACATAAGTAGACACTACCATTAACAAACTGGAGGACACTAGAACAAATACAAAACCTAGTCCTATGCCCCTTTAGACTCAATGAACCTAAATCTCTAATACCAACCAAACTATGATGCCTCGACGCATCACAAAGCGAGATTACTCCAAATAAAATGTGGAATTAACACTAACAAACCAGCTTACCAGAAAACACAGAAAATTAAATCCATGTACACATATCTACCTCAAGTGGAAATATATCACATTAGAGTCCACAAGCCACCTATGTGTGCATATATATATATATATATATATATATATATATATATATATATATATATATATATATATATATATATATATATATATAAGTCAGGCTAGAATACACTCGAGTGTACAGATCGCACAAATACACTCAAGTGTATTTGCATATTAAGACTATTTTTTGCAAAATGTAAACCATTGATCTTCACCATCATACTATAACTAGGCTACATACAAATTTTGAGCCCATTTGGATGAGTGTGAGTCACTCATCCAAGGGTAACAAAATCAACGTGTGAAACTAATTTGAAATGCATAATTTTTGCAGTCTTTATAATATGACATATAAATGTCCAAATGTGCTCAAATTTTGTGTATGATCTATTCACAAGATGTTTAAGAAGATCAACTGATTAGATTTTTTGAAAAAAATATTACATCATAAAAAACTACTTGTGTATTTTGCTCTGAATACACTCGAGTGTATTCTAGCCTGACTCTCTCTGTCTCTCTCTCTCTCTATGTATATATATATATATATATATATATATATATATATATATATATATATATAAACACATGCCAAATGATTATTATGTAGCACTATTCACTGGCTCACTGGCCATAACCTGTACAGTACATATGGTAACCTATCACATATACATACATGCCATATCTGTACAACAAAGGCATGGAGCCAAAATTTCATCTCGATATACAACATATACCCAAACACCACAAGGATCTGAGTGTACAGAGACAACACATAGGAATCGAATACAAAACACTAGCAACATATCCAACCATTACACAACTACTACTCCTCTTGTTGCTCAGCCTCAACCGCACAAACTCTACCTCCTCGTGCTCGACCACCTAAAAGATGTGGAAACCCACAAGCTGAGATCAAACATCCCATAGAGAGATAACTCTCCGCCAACATCTATTAAAGCACAACTAATTGAGTAAGTAGAAACATGCTTAATATGTTGAGCAGATTCAACTAAATGATATGTATTAAATGGATAAAATAGATTAAACATCTAAGCAGGTATCACTGAGAAGAAGAACAATTACTTATTTTAAGAAGGAATATGAAGAACATGTATATCATTTGATTTCTCTTATGAGATTATAATTCAAGAAATTAGCACAAAGATAAGGCAAAGGGTTCAACCAAAGTGAAACGTATTTGACCCTAAGGAAAGTATACTGCATGGTTGTATTACATATTTTATTTTCCTTGAGTATTTGAGTCTTACCCCTCAAATCCAACTGACCACATCAAAGTCAAAATTGGTGCCATACAAGGTCAACGGAAGAGCCAAAATCCACGACCTCTCCAACACCTCTTGGTTAGCACAAGAGAAACACAGTAGAGGCATATCACTTAATTGCAAACAATGACATACAGTCAAGCTGAAGGATTGGCTCACACATGGCCATCCATATACTGACACCTGGTCCACCTTGGTATAGGTAACGATGCTAGAAGAACAAGATCACACATGGACGTTCTTAAGAAAAGAAAGATTGGATCACACATGGACATCCATATCACAAGGAGAATAACTCACACATGGCCATCTCATATCACCAATAATTGTGGATGCAAGGAGATACTCGACTTGCACCCCCACATATTCAAAACATGCGCTCTAAGTTTCCCATAGGAATAACTCATTTCACCATCCAACAATAAAACTGACACTGGAATGGATCTATGGCACAAATCACCTACATGATTAGGGCTTCACTTGATTAATTAAGTCAATAGGGTGTCTTTTAGCGTCAATAAAGTTACAACGTACAAACCTAAAATAAGATCTACAAAGATAAGGGCATGATACAACTCCAGAAGATATAAAATGTATAAAGTGTGAACTTGCCACATCATCATCACATGCACATCATCATCACATGGTACTTGTAGCACTGCCCTTCACAAGACCATCACCAATGTCACATCACTATGGGATATCAATCCCTTAATCTCATCACTAGAGGATATAACCTCACAATAGGCATTAGGCCTTCACCAGGTCATAGGACCCATCACATCAATATGATCTCATCATGTTTAATTAAAGCTCGTAGCCATCACCCCATGTCATAAAATTGCCACCATAACATACACAAGCTATGATATTCATCACCTTCATGGTTAGAATCACACAAGTAGAAGAGAGAGAAAATAATCACATGCCATCCATCCAATGAACTCAACAAGAATAACATACCCTAGAATTAGGGTTAGGTTAGGGTTCACTCATATACACATTTAGGGTTTTGCAATCCAACATTATCAATAAACCCTAGATATCTTACTTTCCCACATTCTTGATCATGTGGGTCAACTACTATCATCAAGGTATTCATTATCATCAACACATGTCATAACCCTTCATTAAAGAGCTAAGGCATTCAAGCCACAAATCATGCGATCATAGAGAGAGATAAACATTAGGGTCAAATAAAACTTCATCGTGGTCAAAGCCATACCAATGACCAAAACATCACCCATACCAGCAACGAAAACCAACAATCAAGCCTTCAACATAGGTCAAACGGTCAAAGGGACTCAGCCCATTCAATAACTAAAAGAGGAAACCAAAGAGAAACCAACTCCATCATGGTTGAAGATGCATCATTGATCAACCCTCAAACCATGTCAGCGACCAAGGCCAACCCAAGTCCTCTCGATCGAAGGGGAAACCCTAGGTCATAAAGCCATGCAGTCATAGGGAAAACTAATCAAGGCCATTGGTCAAAGAGAAATCCACCATCTATGCAACCGAAGGGAACACTTATGTGACCAAAACTAAGGGGATCATCTAAATGACCAAACCTTGTCAAAAACCTCAACAACATGGAACACCAAATAAAGGACGTTTTAGGGAGAGAAACAAACCATAAAAATAGAGATTAATACCTTGAAAATAAAACTCTTAAGAAAGAGAACTCATTAGGGAAAGGATCATGCTTAAACCCTAAAATCAAGCATTCCACATGATCAACATCATAACCATGATATAGTAAATGAAAATCCAAGAAATCAAAACATGAAAATAGAACCAAAATCCATCTCATCCAAGGAATCTGAACAAGAACTCAGATCAACAAAACCATGGTTTAGTTGCATTTAAAACCACCATCATCACCTTCCACTAAAGTTCGACCACAAGAATTAGGGTTTAGATAAAGAAGCAAGTGCATGCAAGATCAACATAGAAACTAACCCTAATCAAAATAACATCATCAACAACAAGATATCACATTTTAGAGCAAGATGCATGTAGAATTAAAGTGCTATAATAGAAGAGAAAAAAGAGTTATATAACCCACCTTAGATGATGGTGCAACTTCCTCCAAGCAAAGAAGCTTCAAAGCAAGAAGAAACCCTAGATTTGGCCTCCTTCACGATCAAGCTAGTCACCACCTCAAAAGAGAAGAGAAAAACCTAGGTAAAAGGTCAAGAAAGAGAACCCAAAACATAAAGGTTGAAAAGAACAAAAGAGGGAAAAGGGAGAGGAGCTTCTCCGCCCAACTTGAACACTACCTTGGTAACACCAAGGATTCAACTCAGGAGGTAGGAGTACCTTCGTCTCAAGACAAGCACCACCATGGTGAACCATGGGTTTGGGAAATAGAAGAAAAGGAGATAGGTTTTCAAAGAAAATGAGATCAAGAGGTGGAAACACTTACCAAAGATCAAAGAACCACTAAAGATCACCACGGAAGAGCTTCTCTAAGCTTGGATCACCGCATGTAAGGGATCTCAGCCACCAAGCACCAAGAATGATCTCCTCCATACTACCAAGAACACAAGGTCCGAACACAAGATGGAAGGGAGAAGGAGGAAGGCCTAAAGAGATACTTTCATGTGTAGGAGAGAGCTTATATACTTGGGAGTATGAGAGAGATGAAAGGGTTGAGGTTTCATGCACATAGGTGCCACATGTCCACCAAAGAACCTACATGCAATCACTAAAACCATGCATGGAAGATAGGTTGTGAAAAACTAGATAAACTAGTGATCACAAGGGTCCATGGTTGTAGAGAACCAAGCGACCACCAGGGTCCATGGTCGCAGAGAACCAAGCGACCACATGAAACCTAGGTCAAGTGACCAAAAGAGAGGGTGAGAGTCCATGCGACCGAAGGGACTCCACCACACACTCAAAAACTCATTCGACCATAGAGAAACACCAATGAAAATCAAGGACATTTTAAAGAAAATCAAGAACATCAAACAGTAAACCAAAAGGTCAAACATCCACATAGGCATCAAGCAAACCCTAAAAACAATACTCAACATATCATCTTCTCTCTCCTCCTCAAACCAAACCATAAAAAGGTTACCCTAAGAAACATCCCCTCTCTCATGTTTCCAATGTATCAAAGGTACTCTCTACATGTGACAAATTACAAGATAACCCCTCAACATGGGTAAATTGCAACTAGGTCCAAAACAATCACATATATAGCAAAACTAGCTCAACCATTGTCAGAAGTTAAACTTGTCACATGTTAGATAAGTATCTAAAAATATTATATTAAGATTATAAGCATTTTATCGAGAAAAACAAATAAGGTTATCCAAAATCTAGGTCAGGGGTCTTGCACTATGAGGGTTTGGTTGCAACAAACCCTAACCCTAATCACAGTGGTTGCTGTGTTTGTTTGGGTTGTTTGGCCACTACATGTGCTATGTGGGTTGTTCTCTAAAGATAACATAATCCTAGTGGACACTAGGGAAGTCAATGACTAGTAGTCATTATAGGTGTTTCCCCTTGTATGGTTGATACATTTGTTGTTTGACAGCTTGGACGACCATGAGGATGTTTGGTCTATGTGTTCCAAGTATGTGGGAATGGTGTACTATAGGGTACGATGCTAAGTGTTGTTTGAGAAACCCTAACCCTAATTATGAGTACACGATGTAACTCTTATCTTGCTCAAAGTAATTAGCATGTAATGATGTATTCTCTCTCCTATTTGTGTAACCCTAATGTTGCAGGTTGAAATGAACATCATAGCTTGTGGTTGCTATGGTATCTATGATGTAACATAGGGTAATGATTATGAGCCTTTATGAGGAATGATGAGATAATTATGTTATGTAGGAACTATGTGATTGGGTATTATGACCTGGTAGAGGCTTTGTGCCTAGTTTGAGGTGATATCCTCTACTGATGTGATGAGGGATGATTATCCCATGATGATATGATAATGGTGATGGTTTGGTATGAGGTAGTGAGATAGTATCATGTGATTATGTGATCGACTTTATGATTGATACATTTTATATCTTCTGACATTGTAATCTACCCCTATCTATAACACTCGAGTCCACTGTCCAAGGCTCTAGTAGAGTTTTAGGAATGATGACTGGCCCCACAAGCCACCACTAGCCTTAACTGCACACTTTGTCCACACTCATGCAAAAGCCATGGTCAACTTCTCGACTGGTCACCCATCCTAGTACTACTCCAAACTGAGCACGCTTAACTTTGGAGTTCTTTAGTAATGGGCTCCCTGAAAAGGGAGGTGCACCTTGGTGATATGGGTAGTCCAATTATTCCTTTTAAGATCATGTTATCTGGGGCCTCAAATCCTAGGATGTTACAATCTCTCCTACTTAGACTCTTGACATCCTCATCAAGGCTCAATTATATTACCTCATAAGATCTCCCCATTTCAGTGCAGACCCAGAATGGCCCATGGACACCCAACTCCCAATCACAGAATACCAACGCAAGGGTGGCTACATCACCATGGACAACCATTTCAAACATGCCTGGGCCGCACAACTCAAGACTGGCATGCCACATGCCCATGTGGGCCCCACCTACTAGAGGGATTTTGGCTCTGATACCATTTGTAACACCTGAGTCCACTACCTAAGGCTCTAGTAGAGATTTATGAATGATGACTGGCCCCACAAACCACCACTAGCCTTAACTGCACACTTTGTCCACACTCATGCGCAATCCAGGGTCAACTTCCCAACTGGTCACCCATCCTAGTACTACTCCAAGATGAGCACGCTTAACTTTGGAGTTCTTTGGTAATGGGCTCCCTGAAAAGGAGGTGCACCTTGGTGATATGGGTAGTTTTAATATCATGTTATCCGAGGCCTCAAATCCTAGGATGTTATAATCTCCCCCACTTAGACTCTTGACGTCCTTGTCAAGGCTCAATTATATGGCCTCGTAAGATCTCCCCATTTTAGTGCAGACCCAAAATGGCCCATGGACGCCCAGCTCCCAATCATGGAATACCAACCCAAGGGTGGCTACGTTGCCATGGAAAACCATTTCAAACATGCCTTGGCCACACAACTCAAGACTGTCATGCCACATGCCCATGTGGGCCCCACCTACTAAAGGGGTTTTGACTCTAATACCATTTGTAACACTCAGTTCCACTGCTCAAGGCTCTAGTAGAGTTTTAGTAATGATGACTGGCCCCATAAACCACCACTAGCCTTAAATGTGCACTTTGTCCACACTCATGCGCAAACCAGGGTCAACTTCCTGATTGGTCACCCATCCTAATAATACTCCAAGTTGAGCATGCTTAACTTTAGAGTTCTTTAGTAATGGGCTCCCTGAAAAGGAGGTGCACCTTGGTGATATGGGTAGTCCAGTTATTCCTTTTAAGACCATGTTCTCTGAGGCCTCAAATCCTGGGATGTTACACTATCTTTGTAGAATTTGTCTATGGCTTTTACATTATAACTTGATTGATGTACTAAAATATACCCAATTGGCAAAAATTAATCAAGTGGAACCCTAATCATGTTGGTTTCCCTGAGCCATATATCCATATTCAACATAAATACTTGTTGGATGGTAAAATGAGTAATTCCTAAGGGAAATATAGAGCACATATTGTTGAATATGTGGGGGTGCAAGTTGAGGATACATCTTTGCATCCACAATCATTGGTTTTGAGGATGGTTGTAGTCATGCCTCATTAGAAGAATGATAGAGACCCTATCTCAGATGGTATGTTTTCATGGATAGTTGTGATCATACCCTAATAGGAGAATAGTTGTTGTTGTATATCACTAGTGTCATGCCTATATATCGAGGCAGACTAGGCTGATTTGTAGTTTGACTCTATATATCATTGTGGTGGACTCAGAATGACCAAGGGTGTGGGAAATCATAGGAGTCTAGATCTTCAAGATCTTGCATGGAACTAATTTTAACTTAGCAGTGGTCAGTTGGATCATGAGTGGTATACCTCATCTCCACATGACATGATAAAAGACATAATACAATCGTGTAGTATATTTGCTTAGAGTCAAAACACGATTCACATTGGATGACCCCTTGCCTTGTTTCTTATACTGTTTAGTTGATAATGGTTATACATGTTATTCATATTCCTTTTGAGAATATGTGATAATCTACCGATCAATTGTAGCTTCTTAAACTACTTAATTTGTGATATCATATTTACCTATTCATTTAGCTAAATCTACTCATAATTCTCAATATGTATTAATCTATCCATGTTAACAATAGTTGTTGGAAGAGAGTGATATCTCTCTCTAGTATGTTGGTCTCACCCTATGGGTTTCCACATCTTTTAGGTGGTCGTGCACTACATGGTAGAGATCGTTTGGTTGAGGAAGAACAACAAGGAGATCAATAGTTGTTTAAGGTTGGATATGTTTCTAGTCTTTGGTAGTAGAGTCCTATGTGTCATCCCTATACTCTCAGGTCCTTGGGGAGTTTTGTAGATGTTTTACATCAATACGAGGTTTTTTGCAGTATGCCATGGTTGTACATGTATGACTTGTATATGTGAACATGTTATCTTTTGTGATAGGTTTGTGGCAAGATGGCCATTATATAGTGATTTATATACCTTTCTTGTGTGATATGTGACACATGTGGCATAGTTTGTGGACTTTAATGTAATACATTTTTGCTTGTGAATATATAAGTGATGGATTTTAATTTACCATCATTTTTGTTAATCTAGATGTGTAGTGTTAATTCGACGCTTTAGTTTTGAGTAATCTCGTTCATGTAGCATCAGGTTTCCTCATGAAAGGTTTGTTACATCCTTGAAACTCATAAATTTCAAGCCTAAATGAATTAGGGAACATATAATAATGAAGTGTTTTGATGGATATTGGATTGATGATTCCAAACTCTAGAATTATATTAAATGGTCGATTTAATGAAAGTAATTGCTTTGGGCATATGTAATCATATGAGGCTAATATAAGATGCAATGGTTACCAAAGCCTCAAGTTTAGTAATTAGTAATGTGACTAAGTGCATGGAGCCTTTAGAAGGCCCAAGATGTGGTTCATGGGCCTTGAGGTCACTTTTCGGCCCAGTTGGTTAATCAGAGTTTACATATGGGTCCCTGAGATATGTTTTTATGTGTTATTGATATTTGTGATCATAATAGATATCCAAGATAATATATGGCTTAGATAATTAATTAAAGGATTATCCACCCTATTCTTGGAATCCAAATAATGGAACAATATGTAAGTTTCCTAAAGAAAATAGGAAATATGGTTTAAAGGAAAGAAGAAGTTGGTATATAAAAGATAACCCAATGAACCCCGATAATGTACTATGATTAGAAAAGTATTTAATGAGTTTCCATGTGGGGAGGATACTTGGTTTAAAGGATACACCAAGGAGAGAGAAAAATGAATTAATATAAGGAAATTAAAAGGGAAAGCTTTGGACTTGTATGACAAAGGATAATAAAATTGACATGTTTTATTATGTGGGATCTTCCTTGTAAGCCAAGGAAAAGAGAGAAGGGTAACATGAAGGACATATATATATATAAATAGACATAAAAATATATATATATATATATATATATATATATATATATACACATAGGGAGGACTTTTCGTGAGGTGAGATGAGGGTTTCCACCTATTCTTGTTGTACTTATTTTCTCTTTCCCTCTTCACCATCCTCCTTCTTTCTTAGGGTTTTGCCTAGGATCTGCCTTCCCTTTCCGGCCATTACAGTCGTTGTCATTGCTTCGTCATGTCCAGTCGTACGCTACAGAGGTGATTCAGCAGGTCATGGCTGGTGAACTCTCATGAGAAAGACGATGGAGGTTTGTGGAGAACCCAAGAAACCCTGGCCCATACTCCTCTTGCTCCTCTCTTGAACCCACAACAATGATTTCAGACCTACAATCTTCGACGCAATGGAGCTAGTTGGTAGTAGAACCCTGCATAGCGCTGCACACCCCACCAGCCAGAGGTCATCATCATCATCTTATCCAAACATCTTATAGAAGAAGGGCTCCTTCTAGTGATCCCAGGACTCATGAGGGGAACTCGAGCGACGCTCTACCCTCAGCCAACATGTGGAGATGCGCAGGTAAATAGCCTAACTTTCTGTTCTATAACCTACTGTAAACCTGTGGCGCAGGGCTCTCGTTCCCCTACCTCTGACCTTCACAGACCACACAAAGGATGGGGATAGGTTCAGTTTAGGTGTGCGAAACCTCTCTGGCCTTCTCTGGGTCTCGGAAACGTCGGGGTCAACGGGAACAACCGCGGTTTCTCGTTTAGGGTTTGCCGCTGGGCTGTGTTGGGAGGTTAGGGATGAATTAGAGTCAAAAGACTCATCTACCCCAACCTGTACACATAACCTATAAGGGTATAAGGGTCTTTAACCACTAACTAATGGGGGGGGGTCCAGGTGGTTTTAATTAAACATGGGACACTGACGTGTCAGCATGTGATTGGTCCAAATCAGTTTATTCTTACATATAATCTAGTTAATTATTGGTAACTTGGAATATAGCAAAACTATATATCAATTTGCTTAGAGAAATGAGAGGAATCCAAAGAAAATATAATTAGAGTCTAAATAGGCTTCCTGTTCCAAAAGTATATGCAATACATGACCTAATGTGTTTAATGAAAACGAAAACCTAGATTTGCTTTATAATGATGCTTAATTGAGAAGATTATGTTATGTTGAGCTAATACTTGATCTTGTCATGTCTAATAAGGAAATCCATGATAATGATGAATAATTGGTGGTTGTAGATTAATAATCATATACATGTTGTTTTAGGGTTTTGACGCCAATGTTGACATCTTGCTATGATCTAATGCTGATAATGTGATCTAGGTATCACAGATAACCTGATAAGCTTAAGATGATGATTAGGGTTTAACCTAATATGCATAACTAGGTTTGTAACCTTAGAAACCATGATATGGTGGAATTCGGGTTTGTAACCCTAATCCCTAGTCCAAACATGAGATAACCCTAAACCCTAGTTTAGGAGCACATCTAGATCTGATTAATGTAATGCGAATACATGGTGACACATATGTAGTATGATATATTTCAAATTGAATGCTTTGTTGCTTGGATGTTTGGATGCAATCTTAAAGTACATATGATATATTCTGCATGGTTTCTATAATGGCATAAGGTACGTGGTTACACTTATGAATACATATATCGAATTCTAAGTTTGCCGAGGTTTCTCGATGAGATTGAATGAAAGATAAACTGCTTGATTGTTTATTTACTTCTTACAAATTATAAAGTTCATATGAGTATCATGTAAAGTATATAACAATATTTTGAACCCTGGGTTAGACTGATCTTAAGGGTAATGCACCGAGCCCTGGAGGGACAGTGATTACACTCGAGGTAGTAGACCAGATATGGGTTAGAATATGAAAACAAGTTTATGTTCTTATATGCAAGATAAAGATGTTTGCTTATATGTGTACTTGTGATTATTGTTTGAACCCACATACTAGTATAGAAATATACTGATCACATATTTGTTTGTCGGCATTTTAGGTATCAGGTATACTTGATTTTTGGTCATGAGGTTACAGATAAAAATATTAAAGACACTAAAGTTATTCATGAAGGTTTAGTCTTAGTGGTATATCTTCACACATGTACATGTTAACTCTTTTTAATATTTATGTAACTCCTTAGAGGAGCTTTTTTTGCAAACATGTAAATATTTGTTCATTAATTGGAATTGTTTACTATTCTATATTATTTCTTGAATATGATCCTGGAATTTATGAGTAATGATTCACTACTTTAAGGCCTTTTAGACACTCAAAAGTGCGAGTCGTTACATTTGGTATCAGAGCCCAAATTCATCAAATAATACTTAATAGTTTATAATTTCAAATCATCCTTAGAAATTTAAGAGAAAAATTAGTAAAGCATAATGTGTCTTTTAGGTTTCTCATCTCACATTTCGTATACTTCTCATCCCTTTTCTTAAAAATCCTTGAAAAGGAATTGTTGATTAGAGAAGTAAAATGTGAAAAGATGTAACCTTTTGTGTAAGTCCCTCTAGAGAGGGTAGACACTAGAAAGATACATGTATGGTTAAGCCCTTTCTTAGAGGAAGGACTTGGTTTAGGGTATGAAAACTTTAGTGGGTCAAGGGATATGGAACTCTGAGAGGCAGAGTATAGTCCCTAACCCTAAAACCTTAATATGAAATAATGAACATGGTGTGGTGGTATGGGACACCACCCATGTGAAATTTAAAAATAGGAATAAGAAATATAGAGGGATGGGTTTAGGTGACCTAATCTCCCATGCACATGTGCACGAGGAGCATAACACTTATGTAAGAGGTCTTAAGAAATATATGAACCCAATAGTTATATATATATGAAAATGAAAGTCTGAATATAACTTGTTCAAACCCCTCATGTTGTCTCTAGAAGTTTGGTGATGGTGGCCAAGCCCCTAGAGGGGAAGCCCGATGTAGCACGAAGCCCCTGGAGGGGAAGGTGACCCAAGTTCACTGAATGGACAAAAACCATGAGGGGGTATTCTAGAAATTGAGAAAACATGGGTAGATATGTTATAATGAAAAAAAAACGTTACGCCTAAAAGAAAAGAGGGTATTTATGAAACCTTTAGGGTTAGTGTGCCAACCTGGGGTGGGTCAACCCAATAGTGGGAAGATGAACTAGGAGGGAGGAAAAACCTTAGATCTTGGGATCATGTTGTGGCTAGAGAGCCTAACCCCCTCCCATGAGCCAAGAAGGAACCCTAGGATAGGACACTCCCTTAAAAGGTAAGTGAATAAACACATTTAAGTATTAAGATAACCTTAATCCACACCTAGAGGAGTGAAGAGTTTAAGATATTAAAAAAAATGAAAGCACTTAAATTCTTTGAACCCAAGGATGCCATTTCTGAGTGACACAACTGGTCAAGCCCCAGAGGGAAGACCAATAAGGCACCAAGCCCAGGAGGGAAGGTGACCTAAGTAGATGACTAAGCCCAGGAGGGAAGGTCATGAAATGGTCAAGCCCAGGAGGGAAGACCGGTAATGCACCAAGCCCAGGAGGGAAGGTGGCCCAAGTCTACAGTGTAGTTGTTTAGGATCAAGCCCCTAAAGGGGAAGATCATAGAAGGTCAAGCCCAGGAGGGAAGATCGACATGGAACCAAGCCCTGGAGGGAAGGTGGCCCGAGACCAATGTTGGGACACTATTGCATAATGTGTACTTAAAAGAGAGAGATGAAGGCAATCCAGGTTAAAGAATTATATAAGAGAATAATGTGCTTAAAAGATGTGACATCTCAAAACAAACCCTTAGGGAGGGTAGAGTCCTAATACAATCCTAGGGTCAATTAGGGTGTATTAGAGGTACATAGGACCGATGGGTTGGGAGTTGATATGCCCTGAATGCACATGACCATGTGGTCGGGAGGTAACAACTAGGTTTATCCACGGTACATGACTCATGAGATTAGCTACCTCTATGAGGATCATGTAGCCTAATGGGTGAATGTGAAAGGCACTCTCTTGATGCATAAGGATGCGATCACTCCAAAGGTACCTATACCCATAGAGACCTTAAGGTTTTGGCTAAGGCTCATAATAATATATGAGGTGTAAATATATAAAAGATGTAATGAAGTCATAAAAACTTGAGTGAAGTTGTGCCCTAACTTAAGAGTAAGAAAAAGGACACTTGACTTCATGTAATATAAGAATGCTATGAAATTAAGAACAAGTAAGTTTAGAGTCATATTGAGTATGATTCAAATTAAAATGTGAGTTTGAAAGGTAATGTGTGGATGTACCATCTCTGCTCTTAGAATGGAATGAACTTTGTGCTTGGGCTGCAGTCAAATGCTTATTTCATCTCATTATGAGGGAGGGAGATTTGATAGAAACATGTTAAGTTTAAAATTGAGATAAAAAGGATGAATATACTACACTAAATGTGTAATGACATGAACTAGGGTTAGAGGTGTCACCTCACCCTTATGTGAAAATAATGAATAATAGGTTGGAAACCTAGGTGAAAAGAGAAATCACCAAGTAATAACAAAATCATCAAGAGATGATGAGGTGTGAATACTAAAGATGTGGATATACTTGAATTTCAATTCAAGTGCCAATCTTAGTAATAAAACGAAATTTGATGGACTAAGGAAAAGTTGTTAAAGATATCTAAGTGGGTTGCTAACCCTAAGTTTTGAAAATAAGATGAGTTATCATTCTCCTAGGCTTAGTAGGCCTGAATTTCAAGGAAAAAATTCCTTTTTAGGAGGGGTGAATTTTACATCCTTGAAATTCATAAATTTCAAGCCTAAATGAATTAGGGAACATATAACAACGAAATGTTTTGAGAGATCTTGGATTGATGATTCTAAACTCTAGAATTATATTAAATGGTCAATTTAATGAAAGTAAGTGCTTTGGGCATATGTAATCATATGAGCTAATATTAGATGTGATGGTTACCAAAGCCTCAAGTTTGGTAATTAGTAATGTGTCTAAGTGCATGGAGCCTTTAGAAGGCCCAAGATGTGGTTCATGGGCCTTGAGGTCACTTTTTGGCCCGGTTGGTTAATCAGAGTTTACATATGGGTCCCTGAGATGTGTTTTTATGTGTTATTGATATTTGTGATCATAATAGATATCCAAGATAATATATGGCTTATATAATTAATTAAAGGATTATCCACCCTATTCGTGGAAGCCAAATAATGGAACAATATGTAAGTTTCCTAAAGAAAATAGGAAATATGGTTTAAAGGAAAGAAGAAATTGGTATATAAAAGATAACCCAATGAACCCCGATAATGTAGTATGATTGGGAAAGGATTTAATGAGTTTCCATGTGGGGAGGATACTTGGTTTAAAGGATACACCAAGGAGAGAGAAAAAGGAATTAATACAAGGAAATTAAAAGGGAAAGCTTTGGACTTGTATGGCAAAGGATAATAAAATTGACATGTTTTATTATGTGGGATCTTCCTTGAAAGACAAGGAAAAGAGAGAAGGGTAATGTGAAGGAAGATATATATATATATATATATATATATATATATATATATATATATATATATATATATATATATATACACACACACACATGGAGGACTTTTCGTGAGGTGAGGTGAGGGTTTCCACCAACTCTTGTTGGACTTCTTTTCCCTTTCCCTCTTCACCATCCTCTTTCTTCCTTAGGGTTTTGTCTAGGATCTACCTTCCTTTTCTGGCCATCACAGTCGTTGTCATTGCTTCGTCATGTCCAACCATAGGCTACATAGGTGGTTGAGCAGGTCATGGCCGGTGAACTCTCATGAGAAATACGATGGAGGTTTGTGGAGAACCCAGGAAACCCTAGCCCAGACTGCTCTTACTCCTCTCTTGAACCCACAATGACACTTTTAGACTTGCCATCCTCGACGCGATGGAGCTGTTTGGTAGTAGAACCCTGCATAGCACTGTACACCCCGACAGCCGGAGGTCATCGTCATCGTCTTATCCAGACATCTCAGAGCGGAAGGACTCCTTCTGGTGATCCTGTGACTCATGAGAGGAACTCGAGTGATGCTCTACCCTCAGCTAGCACGCGGAGATGCGTAGGTAAATAACCTAACTTTCTATTCTGTAACATGCTGTAAACCCACGACACAGGGATCTCGTTCCCCTGCCTCTGACCTTCACAAACCACATGAAGGATGGGGCTAGGTCCGGTTTAGGTGTGAGGAGCCCCTCTGGCCTTCTCTGGGTCTCAGTGGTACGGGGTCGATGGGAACAACCACAGTTTCCCATTCAGGGTTTGCCGCCGGGCTGTGTCGGGAGGTTAGGGATGAATTAGAGTCAAAAGACTCATCTACCCCGACCTATGCATGTAACCTGTAAGGGTATAAGGGCCTTTAACCACTAACTCAGGGGGGGGGCGTTGGGTTGTTTTAATTAAATGTGGGATGATGACGTGTTAGCACATGATTGGTCCAAATCAGTTTATTTAGCGCGTGATTGTCCAAATCAGTTTATTCTTGCAAATAATCTAGTTAATTATTGGTAAATCAGAATATAGAAAAACTATATATCAAATTTCTCACAAAAATGAGAGGAATACAAAGAAAATATAATCAGAGTCTAAATAGGCTTCCTATTCCAAAAGTATATGCAATACATGACCTAATGTGTTTAATGAAAAGGAAAACCTAGTTTTTCTTTATAATGATGCTTAATTGAGTAGATTAGGTAATGTTGACCTAATACCTGATATTGTCATGTTTAATAAGGAAATCCATGATAATGATGAATAATTGGTGATTGTAGATTAATCATCATATACATGCCATTTTAGGGTTTTGATACTAATGTTGACATCTTGCTATGATCTAATGCTAATAATGTGATCTAGGTATCATGGATAACCTAATAAGCTTAAGATGGTGATTAGGGTTTAACCTAATATGCATAATTGGGTTTGTAACCTTAGAAACCATGATATGGTGGAATTAGGGTTTGTAACCCTAATCCCTAGTCCAAACATGAGATAATCCTAAACCCTAGTTTAGGAGCGCATCTAGATCTAATTAATGTAATGTGAATACATGGTGACACATATGTAGTATGTATATTTCATATTGAATGCTTTGTTGCTTGGATGTTTGGATGCACTCTTAAAGTACATATGATATATTCTGCATGGTTTTTGCAATGGCATAAGGTACATGGTTACGCTTATGAATACATATATCAAATTCTCAGTTTGCCAAGGTTTCTCGATGAGATTGAACAAAAGATAAACTACTTGGTTGTTTATTTACTTCTTGCAAATTCTAAAGTTCCTATGAGTATCATGTAAAGTATATAAAAATATTTTGAACCTTGGGTTAGACTGATCTTAAGGGTAATTCACATGAGCCCCAGAGGGATAATGATTACACCTGAGGTAGTAGACCAGATATGGGTTAGAATATGAAAACAAGTTTATGTTCTTATATGCAAGATAAAGATGTTTCCTTATATGTGTACTTGTGATTATTGTTTGAACCCACATACCAATATAGAAATATACTGATTGCGTATTTGTTTATCAATGTTTTAGGTATCAGGTATACTTGATTTGTGGACATGATGTTATAGATAAAGATATTGAAGACACTAATGTTATTCATGAAGGTTTAATCTTAGTGGTATATCTTCACACATGTACATGTTAACCCTTTTTAAAATTTATGTAACTCCTTAGAGGAGATTTTTATGCAAACATGTAAATATTTGTTCATTAATTGGAATTGTTTACTATTCTGTATTATTTCTTAAATATGATCTTGGAATTTATGAGTAATGATTCATGACTTTAAGGTCTTTTAGAGACTCAAAAGTGTGGGTAGTTACAAGGTTGGTATCAGAGCTTTAGGTTCGCTGAGTCTACAGGGACATAGGACTAGGATTGTGTGTATTCTTGTGTCATCCAACATATCTGATCGTAGCTTCTACTTATGTAGAAGGAGAAAAATAAGGGAAAAGATATGCCTGGAGAACACGAAGAACATGTTGAGAGCAGCGTTGCTGCTCTAGGAGGTGGTTCCAAAAGGTAGGAAAGAGTAGATGGGGTGCCTGAAGTGCCTCAGTTCGACCTAGAAACTATGGCCAATTCCGCTTTCCAATCCATGTTCAGACAATTCATGGCCACGATGACACATATGGTGGATAGAATGTATGTACCCCAAGCAAGGGAAGTTGTCCCAAATGTGGAATCCCATGGTTCTGGAAGACCTTTAAGAGGTTAAGGCATATGGGGGAGATAGAGTACATTGGTACTATGGACCCGACAAACACAGACATGTGGCTGACAGAGTCGGAGAAGGCTTTAAGATCCTCAACATCCCAGAAGAGGATAAGGTGAAGCATGTAATGTACATGTTAAAGGGCAATGCTGGCCGTTGGTGGGCTATTGAGAAGGAGAAGAGACCCAAAGTGGTGATTATTTGGGAGGAGTTTTGGAGGGAGTTTGTGAGCCGATACTTTCCAGAGACATACCTGGATGATAAGATCTCATAGTTTAAAATGATTCGACAGGGATCTATGAGAATTAGCGAGTATGATGCCAAATTCATGGAGTTGTTGAGGTTCTGTTCTCACATGGCTACGATGGATAAAGAGAGGATATGATGTTTTAAGAAGGGTTTGATCTCAGAGTTGACAATGACATTATTATCTTTGGAGAACAGAGAACAGTTTTTGACATTTTGGAGTCTGTGAGGCAGATTGAGCGGTCATCAATAGAGAAGCGTGAAGCTAACACCAAGAAGAGTCTAACACAGTTTCAAGGACAGTCTTCTGGAGGCTTCAAGAAGCCTAGGTTTTCATCACCTTAGTCATAATAGAGGTTAGTGGATCAATATCAGTGGTCACTGAGCAAGGGCATAAGCTACAACTTTCTACTGGTAGGAGCTTACGATGTGGTGTCAATTTCAGTAATAGGGTCATCCAGGCCACAATACGACAGAAGGACATGTTATAGGTGTGGACAATAGGGACATCTGAGGTCATTTTTGTCCAATGAAGGACAGAGAGGTGACACAATAGCCGAGATAGAGTTAACAAGGGTCACAATAATGATAATTCAGTAGTGGCAGTGGCAGAGGATGCGCTCAGACGTCAGAGGTTGGTTCGTCTTAGTAGGACAATATAGGATGGCGGTGACAATAGGCAAAGACTCGATTATATGCTCTGAGTCAGTCAGAGGGAGTAGTCAACCCACATGTCATTATGGGTCAGATGGAGTTATTTTAATTTTGATTTGTCTTCTACATGTTTTACATCTATTTTGGTTGACTCAGGTGTGACACACTCTTTTATCACCAGAGAAGTGATAGCTAGTTGTTCCTTTCCTGTTAGTTGTAGATGTGATAGTCTTCACTTAGAAACCCCTTTGGTTGGTTCTGCCAACTTGCAAGAGGTGTGCCCATCATGCATTCTTTCTGTCTCAAGATGCAACATTCAGGTGGACCTTATACCATTGACATGCACAAATTCGATATGGTCCTTGGAATGGATACTTTAGAGAAGTATCAGGTGGTCTTGAACTATAGTTCCAAGATAGAAATGTTCATTGACGATGATGTTTTGTGGGTCTTCCAAGGAGATAGGAAGATTCTTCTGACATGCTTGGTGTTAGTGATGACAATAGAGAGGCTGATGAGGCAGGGTTGTGAGGCTTTTCTGACACATATGGTGGATACTAAGGTGAGGAGTCCTAGTATTCAGGAGGTTCCCATTGTTCACAGGTTTGAGGACATGTTTCTCGATGAGTTTTGTGATGTTCCCCCAACTTGAGAGATTGACCTTGAGACCAATCTAGTTCCTGATACACAATTGATAGCACAAATAGTGTACATGATGGCACCAACTAAGATGCAAGAGTTGAAGAAGCAGCTGCAGAAGCTACTAGAGAAGGCTTTATCAGTCTGAACACTTCACCTTGGGGTGAAACCATGTTTTTTTGTGAAGAAGAAGGACATATATATGAGGTTATCCATCGATTACTAATAGTTGAACAAAGTGACGATCAAGAACAAGTACCCATTGTTAAGGATAGATGACATGTTCGATCAGTTGAGGCTGTTGTAGTTTTCTCAAAGATAGATATGAGGTCAGGATACCATCACTTGCAAATCAAGGTAGATGACATACCCAAGTGAACTTTTAGGACTTAGTGCGATCACTATGAGTTTGTGGTTATGCTGTTTGGGCTAACCAATGCACCAACAATGTTCATGGATCTGATGAATAGAGTGTTTCAGACTTATCTTGATCAGTTAGTAGTTGTGTTCATTGATGACATCTTGATATACCCCAGAGATAGAAAACAACATGAGAAACACCTGAGATAGGCATTAATGTTGTTAAGGGAGCACAAGTTGTACACCAAGTTTAGCAAGCATGAGTTCTTGTAGAAAGAGGTGTCATTCCTTGGGCATGTGATATCTACTGGAGGTGTTTGTGTGGATCCTAAGAAGGTTCAGTCAGTGCTAGAATGGGATTAGCCTAAGACATCTATGAAGGTTTGCAGTTTCCTAGGCCTAGCAGGCTACCACCTAATGTTTATCAAGAACTTCAACACTATGGCTTTACCCCTAATAAAGTTGATGAGGAAAGATGTGACATTTGTCTGGGATGACAAGTGTCAACATTCTTTCTGGTTTTTTGAGGAGAAATGATACACGTCGTTTAGCACACCAATTCACTAAGATTATTATCCTAGAGTTTAATCCTTTTTTACTTTCCAGTTAAGGCTAGTATAGAAGGGTCGATCCCACATGACAACAATTTAAAGATTGTATTCTGTAAACCCAATTGATTTTGAACTTTATTTTTTTGAATTAGGTGAATAAGAAAGTAAAGATCCGTTTGCTGAATTTGTGATTTGATTACACTAATCAAAGAAATAAAAGTTGCAAAAAATTGAAAGTTACACTAAGCATATTATGGAAATGTTATGCTAAGAACAAGGATACAAAATGAAGATTATTAGCATAATGAAATGAATTATTTAAGGACTGGAAATTAAATTGCAAACAAGATAAATTCGATTGAAAAGATTGATTTTAAAAGGAAGATTAATCAAGAGGGAATGAATCGAGGCTACATGTTTTACCACCATAGCCATGTGAAAATAAGTTCTAAGAATCATTCGAAAAGCAAGATAAAAAAAGGCATGTAAAACATTAGTAAATGAATCACAAAAGAAGGACTCACTGTGAGCTCATTGGTCATGGCATTCATAGATATTAGTCCTATCATCCTTAGAGGGTATTTTTTGAGGTATCATCCAAACCCTCATGTCATTTGATTGGTCGTTCTAAACTTTGGTTTCCACAGGCACATCCTCTAAAGTTAACATATGATAAAAATGAAAGATCACTTTGCTTAAACCAATGAGCATTAACTAAAAAACCATATATCCAAAGAATCTTATAAACTTTCGATCTAGAAACACATGGTTAAAGGGTTACCCCCCTTTGCCTTGATAATAAACTACTCACTCATGATTCTTGAACAAGGAGAGATGGAGGAAGAAAGAATCTTATCCATAGACTAGTCTTAGAAAGGAAACAAGTCCTTACGCTAGCACGATTAAATGACCATATTCTTTGTTCCTTGCTCCCAAGAATCCCAAGAAGGAGAAAGGAGAAGTCATAATCCTAGATCTATCAAAGAAACAACCAAAAAGAGAGGAAGAGATTACAACTTCAAGAACCAAATACTTTTATTGCTATCACTTGAGTAAAACTGCAAATAAATAAGAGACAACTATACGACCAAAGCTTTCTCTCTACAAAAGTGATGATTCATACAAGTGGAGACCCTCTCCTTTTATAGGAGAATGAGTGGGGTAGCAACCCTAGAAGGGAGTGAGGGGAAGGAAATGAATGACGACTGCTGCAAGACTTGATCAAGAGAATAGTTACTTTCTTCAATAGGCAATAAAGAAAATTATAAATTGCCTTCTTTTGACCATTTGAATTCAAACTCTCTTTGCTATAAATTCTCGTCACAAAATTTTTGAGTGACTTTTTACTATCAAAAATAGAAGTATGCCGAAAATATGATTTTCCTGTAGATAATTAAATTATCTTTCACTCACATACTTTCACATTTAATTCTGCCTCGGGATGTGAGAGTTATGCTCATTTTGGTACATAGTGTATACTTAAATCAGGCACTATAGAAAAATGAATAAGAACTTTCATCACTTGTTTAGATAGTCAAATTATTTCCAAAGTCACCAAAACATATATTTTCCTTGTAGAAATTGAAATTATATTTTCAAAACATATCTAAACTCTAAATTTGGAATTTGTATGTGGTAGTTATGACTATTTTGGTATGAGGTATATGAAACTTTGCGAGAAATCTGAAAAGCCTCCTATCTTTTCTTATTTTTAGTTAAATGCTTCAATAATTCCTGAAAATTGAAAGAAATTTGATAAGAATTTAGAAAAGGAATATTCATAAGATGAAAGTGTAATTAATTTCCTAATTAAACTAAAATTACCAAGAACGTCTTAATTAATTATCCTAAATGATGCTAAAAATAAATGATGAATATGCATTCATAAAAATACCCTGGACTTGAATCTTTGCTTGTCCTCAAACAAATTAAATTATAAATAAAGTCCAATTTATACTCCCAATATGTCATTCCTCACCTTTGTAACATCACTATAATCTTTACTTCTAATTTTTTGCCAAGTGACATAATATCCTAGAACTACGTAGCATAAAGTTCTATATTCCCTATCAAAACAATTATAACAACTTGCTTCAAGAATGAGATTTTGTAGAAAAATAGGCTTAATCTTACTTTCACTTTGACACTCAATTTGTTTTGTAAGTTGTTGCACAAGAATAGTACAAAACTGGGGGGTGCAAAAGCAAAGAAGGAAGTGATGAAAAAATATTGATCCCTCCTCTATTCAACTCAGGATATGAATTTATGGAGTTGTGGCTATATTGTTCACACTTTTTAATTTTCATGTGCACTTTTGACATCTTTTGATGGTACACCCTTTTGTGGGGTATGATATCTTTATTTTGGGAAGCACGCCACCCCAGACTTGATTTTTGTCTGGTGCTGATTCTTTTCTTCTCTTTTTTAGAAGAAAAATAGAGGGAAGAGATGTTCTTATGCTTTCAAAATTATATATATATATATATATATATATATTTCAGAGAGTGACATTGCTCAAGTTATAATATTCCTATAATTCACATCATACACGTTTTATAACAAGATAATCCTTTTTTTAAAAATAGCGAAAAATTATGCTTGGTTCTGATGATTCCTTATGACTTGCCAACTATTCCAGGGAGTGAAGTTATTTAGGGGTCCGAGGTGACAAAGTGGTTCTAGACATAGGAATTTGTAAAATTGTTGCAAAAACTGATTTCAAATGGGGGTACAATGGTATATATCTATTCAACTTGACTGACTAGATAATGGTCTTTTTGCACTAAGGAAAACTACAATAAAAGGGCAAAAAGTAATGAAAGAAGGGAAAAGATAAGGGGGGTGGAATAGGGACATACCACCCACCTCCACCCCAGACCTAGAATTTTGCTCGTCTCGAGCAAAATCTAAATCAAAGATGGAGGGAAGAAGGTCACCTAAAGACAATCGCTTGTCTGGATAAGTGAAACTGCAATTTACTCAAGTAGAGATGATTTCTGGGAGTTGGAAAGGGAAAGGAAAACAACTAGAGATTAACAATTAAAAGAAAATCGAAGGTAAAACAAGTAAGGAAAAATGTTGGGTTGCCTCTCAACAAAATTAGGTTTTACGTTGAAGGCCCGACGCAAGGGTATCATGGAGTCAGTTCAGGCTGAGGATTAGGAGGGGACAGAGGGTCGTTCAAGTCTAGATCTTCTAGTAACGAGAGTTGATGTGCCTCAGAAGTAAAAATATCTTCAACGATAATGTATCATTTTAAACTATGTCCATTGACTTTGAAATCCCCTAAAAACTTGTCCCAAAGAAGAAAATGTCCATGTGGATAGGCGTGTTTAACAAGGTAAGGCCCATACCATCTTGATTTGAGTTTTCTAGGTAAAAGCCTTAATCGAGAATTGTAGACAAGAACTTGGTCACCCTCCCTGATATATTTTCTCCTTATATGACCATCATGCCATAATTTAGTTTTGTCTTTATATATTCTATCATTCTCATAGACTGTCATCTTGAGCTCATCTAACTCCTACATCTGAAGAAAACAATTTTCCCCTACTGTAGATAAGTCAAAATTAAGCGTTTTGATGGCCCAATTAGCCTTGTGTTCTAACTCTATAGGAAGATGGAAAGATTTGCCATAAATCAACTTGAAGGGAGTGGTGCCTATAGGGGTTTTGTAGGTAGTCTTGTATGCCCACAAGGCATCATGAAGTTTTAAAGCCCAATCTGTCCTAGTGGGATTGACTATTTTCTCTAGGATGGGCTTTATTTTCCTATTTAAAACCTCAACCTGCCCACTAGTCTGAGGGTGGTAGGGAGAGGTGACCTTGTGGTGGACCCCATTATGTCTGAGCAAGGATTCAAATTTTTTTTCTAAGAAGTGAAACCTCCTTCAAAAATGACAGTGCGAGGTATCCTGAACCTAGGAAAGATGATATCCTTGAAAAGTTTCTTTATCGGTTTGGAGTCACATGATTTGGTGGGGATGGCCTCAACCCATTTGGAAACATAATCAATGAACACTAAAATATATTTTTACCCATAAGAAGAAGGAAAGGGGCCCATATAATCTACCCCCCAAACATCAAAAATATCAATTTCTTGCCAGGAGGTCATGAGAATTTGGTCTATCTTGAATATGTTACTGGTTCTTTGGCATTTGTCACAGGTCAGAACAAACTCATAGGAGTCCTTGAATAAGGTGGGAAAAAAGAATCCAAAGTGCAACACCTTCCTAGTAGTTTTTTGAGAGCTCATGTGCTCACCATAAGGGCTAGAGTGAAATTTATTAAGAATGTCATGAGCTTCACTCTCCGTGACACACCTACGATAAAGACCATCCGAACAATAGAAGTTTTTAGCATCATGCAAAAATTTAGCTTTAGAGTGTCTCTTATATTCAGGACGCAATACACCTGTAGCTAAAAACTTGACATCGACAAGCCAAGGAAATTGGGAGTCAACTTTAAGAAACATGTCATCAGGTAAGGAGTCATTTATGGATGTGTCATCATCCTGACATAGGCTTAGTCGGCTGAGATGGTCTGCAACAACATTTTCTGAGCCCTTTTTGTCTAGGATCTCTAAGTCAAACTCTTGTAACAAGAGAATCCATCTAATGAGCCTAGGCTTATCATCTTTCTTGGTCATGAGGTAGCGGATGGCTGCATGATCAATATAGACAGTGACCTTAGATCCGAATGGGTATGAGAAAAATTTGTCAAAAGCATAAACAATTGCTGACATTTTTTTTACAGTGATA
This sequence comes from Alisma plantago-aquatica, assembly GCA_963693085.1. Classification (NCBI taxonomy): domain Eukaryota; kingdom Viridiplantae; phylum Streptophyta; class Magnoliopsida; order Alismatales; family Alismataceae; genus Alisma; species Alisma plantago-aquatica. Next base: position 570,338,826 of record OY856411.1, read on the forward strand.
GTGTAATTTTGATGGTCATCATCTAAAGTTTTGGATGCATAGTAAATCACATGGTGCTTCTTGTCAACACGTTATCCAAGAATGGCCCCTACAATGAAATTACTAGCATCACACATGACTTCGAAGGGTAAGGACCAGTCAGGGGCTTGGATGATGGGAGTGGAGGTGAGAACATCTTTTAAACACAAAAAGCTAGTCATGTAATGTTTGGCAAACACAAACCTCCTTTTGAAGGAGGCTGGTGAGGGGCTTGGTGATTTTTGAGAAATCGCGAATGAATCACCAATACAATTCAACATGCCCAAGGAAGGAACAAATGTCTTTAACGAAAGTGGGAGGGGGAAGTTTGGTTATAACCTCAATCTTGGCTTTGTCTACCTTAATACCACGATTACTTACATGATGTCCTAAGACAATCCATTCTTTGACCATGAAGTGACACTACTCCCAGTTAAGAACTAAGTGTGACTCCTCACATCTTTCCAGGATAAGGGCTAGGTGTTTGAGGCATGAGTCAAAACTATCTCCATAAATAGAGAAGTCATCCATGAATATTTCCATAACAATTTCAATTAGCCCTGCAAATGTAGCAGACATGCACCGCTAAAAAGTAGTTGGGGCATTACACAAACCGAATGGAAATTGATATGCATCATTTAGCACACCAATTCACTAAGATTATTATCCTAGAGTTTAATCCTTTTTGACTTTCCAGTTAAGGCTAGAATAGAAAGGTCGATCCCACATGAGAATGTTTTTAAGATTGTATTATGTAAACCCAATTGAATTTTAAACTTTATTTTTTTGAATAGATGAATAAGAAAGTAAAGATCCATTTGCTGAATTTGTGATTTGATTACACTAAGTGAAGAAATAAATGGTACAACAAATTGAAAGTTACATTAAGCAAAGTATGGAAATGTTATGCTAAGAACAAGGATACAAAATGAAGATTGTTAGCACAATGAAATAATTTTTTTAAGGACTGGAAATTAAATTGCAAATAAGAGAAATTTGATTGAAAAGAGTAGTTTCAAAAAAAGATTAATCAAGGGGGAAAGAATCGAGGCTACAGGTTTTACAACCATAGCAATGTGAAAATAAGATCTAAGAATAATTTGAAAAGTAAGATAAAAGAAGACATGTAAACAATCATAAATGAATCACAAAAGAAGGACTCACCGTGAATCCATTGGTCTTGGCGTTTACGAATCTTAGTCCTATCATCCTCATAGGGTATTTTCTGAGGTCTCATCCAAACCCCATGTCATTTGATTGATTGTTCTAAATTTTGGTTTCTACAGGCATATCCTCTAAAATTAACATATGATAAAAATGAAAGATCACTTCACTTAAACCAGTGAGTTCCAACAAAAAAACCATCTATCTAAGGAATCGTATAAACTTTTGATCTAGAAACACATGGCTAAGGGGTTACTCCCCTTTGCCTCGATAATAAACTACTCACTCATGATTCTTGAACAAGGAGAGACGGAGGAAGAAATAATATTAGCCATAGACTAGTCTTAGAAAGAAAACAAGTCCTTATGCTAGAACGATTAAATAACCATATTCTTTGTTCCTTGCTCCCAAGAATCTCAAGAAGGAGAAAGGAGAAGTCGTAATCCTAGATCTAGCAAAGAAATAACCAAAAAGAAAGGAAGATATTACAACTTCAAGAATCAAATACTTTTATTACTAATCACTTGAGTACAATTGTAAATAAATAAGAGACAACTATTCGATCAAAGCTTGCTCTCGACAAAAAGTGATGATTCGTACAAGTGGAGACCCCCTCTTTTTATAGGAGAATGAGGGGGGTAGAAACCCTAGAAGGGCGTGAGGGGAAGGGAATGAATGACAGCTTCTACAATATTTGATCAAATGAATAGTTACTTTCTTCAATAGGCAATAAAAAAATTATGAATTGCCTTCTTTTGACCATTCGAATTCAAACTCTCTTTGCTGCAAATTCTTGTCACAGAAATTTCGAGAAAATTTACGCTGTCAAAAATATTTGAATTGCGCCCAAAAATATGATTTTTATATAGATAATTAAATTTTCTTTCCATCGCATACTTACACATTAAATTCTGCCCTAGGATGTGAGAGTTATGCCCATTTTGGTGCAAAGTATATACTTAAATCAGGCAATGCGGGAAAACGAATAAACACTTTCATCAGTTGGTTAGATAGTTAAATGACTACCAAAGTCATCAAAAAATATATCTTTCTTATAGAAATTGGAATTATCTTTTCAAAATATATCCAAACACCAAATTTGGAATTTGTATGTGGGAGTTATGACTGTTTTGGTATGAGGTGTATAAAACTCTGCGGGAAATCTGAAAAGCCTCATATCTTTTCTTATCTTTAGTTAAATGCTTCAATGATTCCTATAAATTGAGAGAAATTTCATAAGAACTCAAAAAAAGAATATCTAGAGGATGAAAGTGCAATTAATTTCCGAATTAAACTAAAATTATCAAGAAAGTCTTAATTAAGTATCCTAAATGACGCAAAAAATAAATGATGAATATGCATTCATCAAGAAGCTAACCAGTGCACCGATGTTAGTGTTGCATGAGTAAGGGAAATGCTACATTGTCTTTTGTGATGCGGTGAAGAATGGTTTGGGTTGTGTGTTGATCTAAGATAAGAATGTGATTTATTTTACTTTGCGATAACTTAAGAAACATGAGGAGAACTAATTGACACATGATATGGAGCTTATAGTTGTTGTCCATACTTTGAAGATTTGGAGACATAACTTTTACAGTGAGAAGTGTCAGATCTTCAATGACAACAAAAGTCTACAGTACATCTTCTCGAAGCTGGAGCTGAATATGCGGCAGTGACACTGGATGGAGTTAATCAAAGATTATGATTGCATAATAGACTACTATCTAGGGAAAGCAAACGTGGTGGCAGATGCTTTGGGCAAGAAGTCTTCTTCGTCACCATATGCTGATAAGGAACAATTGTGTTCTTTAGTGTGCCATAAGCGAGACATGCTGGTGTCTCTTCGTTAGGTGAATGTGAAGTTTTAGGTCTCCTTGTTGGCAGGCTTATTAGCTCAATTATAGGTGAAACCTATGATGAGATAATAGATATGAGATGTGCAATAGGGTGATACTGTGATACAACATATCCAAATAGAGTTTGAAAGTGAGAAGTGTGTTGGCTTCCATGAGTTAGAAGATGGGACATTGTGTTACCACAATAGATCAGTGGTTCCTGATGTTGATGGTTTGAGGAAGTTGGTTATGAAAGAGGCCCACTCTTCAATGTACTCTATGCATCCTGGTTGTACCAAGATGTACCATAATCTAAAAGATTTGTATTGGTGCCCTGTCTTGAAGTGTGACGTAGCTGAGTTTGTGACAAAGTGTCCTTGTGTCAGTAGGTTAAGGCTGAGCATAAAAAACCTACACAGACTTTGTAATTGTTGCCTATACCATAGTGGAAATAGGATCATATCATGATGGCTTTGTGGTTGGACTTCCTAGTACAACCAAGGGTCATGATTCCATCTGGGTGATCATTGACAGGCCGACCAAGTCCACACACTTCCTCCCTGTGAAGACCACTTATACAGCCGAGAAGTTGGCAAAGGTGTAGGTTGATGAGATCGTACGTCTACACAATATTTTGATGATGATAGTGTCTAATAGAGGTCCTCAGTTTACCAATTGGTTTTGGGAGTGTCTGCACACAACCATGGGTGCACAGTTAAGATTCAGTACACCCTTTCACTCACATACATATGGACAATCTGAGAGGATTATAAAAATGTTGGAGGATCTGCTGAGGGGTCGTATCTTGCAATTTTTGGGCAGTTGGGATGTGCACCTCAGTTTTATAGAGTTTTCTTACAAAAACAACTACCAGAGGAGTATCAACATGGCACCGTACATGGCCTTGTATGGGAGGCATTGTAGGTCTCTGTTGTGTTGCTATGAGACAGGAGAGTATCAAATTTTGGGGTCTGAGCTTGTATAATAGACAATAGAGAAGATTAAAATGATACAAGAACAGTTGAAAGCAGCCCAAGACAAGCAAAAATCTTATGTTGATAATCGTCACTGGCCTTTACAGTTCTAAGTGGGAGACAAGGTGTCCTCAAGGTCTCTCCTTGGAAGGGTGAGCTGAGGTTTGGAAAGAAGGGTATCTTGGCTCCCAGGTATATGGGACCTTATCCTATGGTGGCACATGTGGGGAAGGTGGCTTACAAGTTGAAATTGCATCTGGTGTTCCACATTTTGATGTTGAGGAAGTGTCATCCTAACACAGAGCTAGTGTTTCAACCCGTGGAGGTTGAGTTAGAGGAGGACGTGTCATATGTGGAGGGTCCTGTTTTGATCTTGGATCGTAGGGTGAAGAAGTCGAAGAAGAGGGATATCATGTTGGTTAAGGTTTTGTGACATCACCATGGTGTTGAGGAAGCCAAGTAGGAGCTGGAGGATGAGATGCATAGGAAGTATCCATATCTTTTCATGTAGAATTTTAGGGATGAAATCCTTATTAGGGGTTTATGGTTATAGGACCCTTGACCTAGCTTAGTGCTTGATCTTTCTTGCTTTTCTTAATATGATAATTAAACCTTAATTTGATCATGTGATGCACCTTAATAACATGTGATACGTTTATGCCTTTAGTTTGGTCCAGTTTGATTGATGTTTGAGCTAGTTATGCTATTTGTGTGCTTGTCTTGGACCAAGTTGCAATTTACCCATGTTGAGGGTTTATCTTGCAATTTCTCACATGTTGGATGTGCCTTTTGTGCCTTAGCATCATGAGATAGAGAGAATGTTGCAAAGGGGTGCCTTGTTAGACCTTAGTTGATAAGGTGGCATCATGTGTGTTGATACTAGGGTTTGCATGAATGCATGAGTTGATGGTGGTGTCGACCTTGTTGATGTTGGATTTGTAGTGCTCGATGTGTTTTATGAGTGTTGCGATCAATACACCTTGTTCCTTGGTTGGTTTGTAACGACCTATGGTGTTGTGGCATTGTTCTTTGTTGTAGCGACTAGTTGATTTGGTTGACATGGGTAGCGGTCACTACCATGTTGAACCTTGGTTTTGTTTAGACCTAAAGGGTGTAGTGGACCAAGTGGTCGCTACATAGCCTTGGTTTTAATGACCTTTCTTGCATGGATATCTGGAGTTCTTGCATGGACGAGGTGTTTGAGGGACAAGTATCATGAGTGGCTCTAGTATCTTGACACCTCATATCCCTGTACCTCTCTCTTATCCTTGGGTATTTATGCCCCTTCTATCAAATGTAAGTAACCCTTTTAGCTCTCTTATTTCTCTTGTTTTTCTTACGATTGGCCCTTGAGCTTGGTGGTACTTTTAGAAGTGCTAGAGCTTGAAGGAGAAGGCCGAACCTTTACATGTGGTGATGTAGGGTTTGATCATCTCCCTTGTGGTGATTCTTGATCTTAGTAAGTGGTCTATCTTTCTTGATCTCATTTTTCTTGAACCCTACCCTCTCTCTTTCTTCTCTTAGCCATAATATGGTTCTCCATGGTGGCTTTCTTGAGGAACTTATCTCCAACAGAGGTCGAATCAATGGTTCTCCACGATAGTACCCGAGTGAGACGAAGATTTCCTCTTTCCCCTTTCTTTTTTGGCCTAGGGTCTGTACCCTCTTCTCTTTGGGTTTTGTTTGACCTTGGTTTGATCTTCTTCTCTTGAAGTGATATTTCTTGGAGTTAGAGTTGATCCAATCTTGTCGTTTCTTCTCTCTCTTGGACTTTTTTGGATTTTGGAGTTGATCTTCACCTCAAGTGTTATATAACTTTCTCCTCTTCTATTGTTGCACTTGATCTTGCATGCCTATTATCTTATCTCTAAAACGTGATTATAGGATGCTTGGTGATGCTTCCTTGATTTAGGGTTTATGATTATGTAGTAAATCTTATATAGAATAGCTTTATAACACCCCACTTTTTAAATATGAGCGGAAGCATCTATCTTGAAGGGGATGTCACATTAACATGATCATATCAAATAAATACATAAATCACCATTTAGCTTCATACATTGTTCTTTACATAGGAAACTATAGTTGAGTTCTATAACATGTCTAAACATTTCTAAGCATGGAAATTAAACATGAAATTAAAAATCTCTAAGTAATTGGATTGCCTAATATGGATGGAACCCCACCAGTTAGCTCTTGAAGGTCTTCTAATCCTTGCTTGCTTCTCTTGAGTCCTTAATTGCTCCAATTCTTGGGGACATTGCATCCCCAACCATGCAAAGGGGAAAATCAACACATTAGTAAATGGTACTGGTGCTTTATAATATGAGCAAAGTAAATATACTTGGCATGTAAGAAAACTTGACATGAATTAACTATTAGCATTCTTGAATAATTATTAACATGAAGAATCAAAAAGTAAATGTATGCATCCCTCTATGATGCCCCCTTAGGAGCACATGATTTCTAGGAAAGCCCTTGACGACCCCTTGAGGTCCATGATTCGGGATCATATAAAGACTATTTCAATTCCAATTAACTTGATCCTGAGATTAACATTAACATAATTGATGATTCTTGAACTTAACATGATGAGATTTCTACCCATTAACATGATCTGTTAAACATGATGGGTTTTCTTCCTCTTGATCATTAACATGATTTTCACGAGTCATTAATCATAAGCTCTAATCATAGTGAACATTATAAACGTAGGACATAACATATATCAATCATCAAGCAGTGATATAGTGAACATGATTTAAACATTAAACTTGAAACGATAATGTCTACTTTACACTTAACATACAAATAGCCAATAGTACTTGTGCTCAACAACATGACCCATTTACCTTGGAGCAATGTAGATCCTAAGATAGTCTCTCTCTGATCTTGATCAAATCCTAGGTCAAACCTTCTCTTGCCTTGATTAGGCCCTAAAAACCTATTAATAATTATTAAACATCATAAATCAATATCTTGTATTGATCCTAGGTTGAACTAGGGTGAATTAGGGTTTGAATACATTAGGTTCATGTTCATTGATCAATGTCATTTAATTAAGAAAAACTTGGTTGTAGGTCACATTAATCACATGCGGTAAATACTTAGGGTTTTATGATTCAAATTAAGGTTTTTAATAAAACATCAGAATAGGATGACAAATCATGGTGTGAAAACCTTAAAATCATATTCCTCTCAAAAAACCCTTTCCAATGACTATTTGTTTATGTTTTTCTAAACATCCTATGGTTTACTGTAATATTAAAAAACTGACCAATCAGAATCCATAGAATCATGTGTGACATTAATTTAAATGAAAACAATTTCAAATTAAATGAAACTAAGATGACTGAGAAATCCGTAGCAAGCATTACATTTGATTATACGTAAGGGGGTATATTCATCATTTGGACATACAATATTTCTCACGCCTAATGGATCAAAGGTGTGCATCAAAAGTTTAAAATGCCCATACAACTATGATAATGTGATCAAAGAGGCAGGGGTACCATAGTCTTTGCAAGACCTGGTTTGTTCCTGCTCAGGTCATGGTGCTTGATGAGCATCCTAAATGTCTGGACTTCGTGATTCTAGATTGTCACCCGAGGCGTATTGATGCAAATCAAAATTGAGAACAAGTTCCCTGGGTTCCTGTGGTCATAGGGAACCCTGATGCAAGCACTCTCATACCTAGGAGTATTGGCACAAGTTCTGCCATGGCCGCACAAGGTAGGCGGGGTTGGTGATATAAAACCAAAGAAAAAGGGCAAAACAAGACCAATCGTAGGTCAGAGAACGTCACTTTGAAGCAAACCAAAGTTGAACTTACCACTTTTGTGGTTGGAAAATACTTGCGATGGCCTAGAGATGAATGCCAGTGAGCCTCCTGATCCTGATTATAGGATGCGCTAGTTGGGACGCTCATAGGGTAACTAGACAAAATAGAGATGAAGTAGGAATGTTGGAGATGCTTACCTTCGCAGTAATTTGGTCGTGGTGACCGAAACCTTGAGAACCAGAATGCCGTTGTCAAAGAAGAAAACTGAGAAGGTCAGGGAGTCTTAGGGCAAGGGTGGCTAAATCAGAAGGGGAGGAGCGAAGCTTGAATACCGACAATGCTTGTGGGACCTTGATGTAGGTGGGAGAGGCATCAAGAACCCTCTGTAAGTTGGGTTGGCGAGGGTTGCGAAGCCCTAATTGGGCATTCCCTAAATATAGAGAGGGGAAGGGCAAGTGGTGGCTTGTTAGATTCAAGGAAGGCTCGCAAACTTAGAGCAAGAAAAATTTCTAGAAAAGACCGAGAAATGAGGAAGAATGATCCGAGAAAAGAGATCAATACCAACTGTGCTCACACCAACAAATGAACCGGAGGAAGGAGATGATCCCGACGCCATCTGATCGGGAGAAAATTAAAAGATGACCATCAGATCATGTGTGAAAAGGAAACAAGGAAAAAGGGCGTGACAGAAAAAATGAAACTGAACCTTAGGGGAAATCGATGCATTTAATGCATCTATGATTAAATTATATATAAAACTTATATGGAAACTTGTATAATCAATTTGAAGGGTCAAATATGGTCAAAACGAGTCCAGGTTTGGACCATAAACTAATGAAGTAGTCTAGATTATTTCTATTCAATTAGATTTAGTTTTTCACAAGTCTTGACCATACTTTCTTTAATAGTAATTTAACTTTAACTTAATGCATTAATAGATTAGATAATTTAGGAAAATACTTTCCTTTGTTAGTACAATGAGAAAATTCGAGATAGACATTAATTATTCTCTCAAAATGTCATGTCTTATATGTTTGTATGGCTTTTTGAGAAACTTTGTTGGAGGAGAGAGAAAAATGATTTTCTTCTTATTAAAACTATGAAAGGAAAGAGGACTATTTCTTGCTTAAGTTATACAAAGTATATTTTCAAATTTTGCATCTTTTATTTCCCTCTTCCACTTCCCCCAAACACCATTTAAGGTTAGGAAAGAGAAAAGAGTGAGGGGCTAACATCTATTTTCTTGAGTGCATAAATCATATTTATAATGGTGAAAAAGGTAGATTGATCCTAATATAGTTTTCTAACTTCATTATTTTCTAAGAAAATTTGACTTTAGGGTCTTTTACTAATAAGCCCCTCAATGATTATTTGTTTAAGAAAATCACATTTTAAGACTTAAATTAATGTTGAAAATTTGGGATCTTACAAGCCTTTTCTCCTAAATCCTAATTCAAGTATCTAAAACCTAGTAGATGATGGAGTTGATGGTTCTTACATGCATCTTGAATGTTGGTTTTATCACCATGTTTATAGTTCGACTATCATTTGGAATATGGAGGTTTTGGTCCTTGTTTACTTGCATTTGACATTTGATTTTCTCTCTAAAACCATATTTTCCATGTTGGTCCTTGTGACACTTGTTTTAGGGTTTTTATGACCATCATCTTCATGGAGTTATACTTCGGTGACATTTTGGTTTCCCTAATGTTATACTCCTATTTTGATCACCATGTTCCTCATGTTTCAAGTGGTGACTATAATCCAAAGTGGGCGTTGTGGTTTTAGTTTGACTGGTCACAATAATCCTAACCACCTTGGTCGCTATGTTGGTGATGTGTTTCAGTCACCATGTGTTGTGTTGTTGTGATCATTGTGTTTGGATGTTGGTGATGGTCGAAGGTATGAGTGCTGGTCACTACATCTATGATGTTATGCATGTGTCACGACCACATCTTTGAGAATCCTTGAGGTTGCTACATTTTTCAATGCCTATAGTGGTTTCAACGTTATTTTTGTGTGAGGGTCACTACCCTTGATCCATTAGTGCTTGCTATGGGGGTTTGGTCACAACAAACCCTAACCCCAATCAGGTGGTCTCTACTTTTGTTTGAGTTGTTTGGTCGCTACATGTGCTATGTATGTTGGTCGCTACAAATTACCTAACCCTAGTGGATGCTAGGGCAGTCAATGCCTAGTGGTCGTAAGAGGTGTTGCACCTTGTATGGTCAATACATGTTGTTGTTTCAATGCTTGGTCAGTCATGAGGATGTTTGGTCTATGTGTTGCAAGTATGTGGGAATGGTGTACTATTGGGTATGATGCTAAGTGTTGTTTGATAAACCCTAAACCTAATTATTAGTACATGATGTAACACTTATATTGCTCGAAGTAATTAGCATGTAATGCTGTATTATCTCTTCTATTTGTGTAACCCTAATGTTGCAAGTTGAAATGAATATCATAACTTGTGTTTTTATGGTATCTCTGATGTAACACATGGTAATTATTATGAGCCTTTGTGAGGCATGATGAGATAATGATGTTATGCATGAACTATGTGATTGGGTCTTATGACCTGGCAGAGGCTCTGTGCCTAGTTTGAGGTGATATCCTCTAGTGATGTAATGAGGGATGATTATCCCATGATGATATGATAATGGTGATGGCATGGTATAAGGCAGTGTGACGATATCATGTGATGATGGGATCAACTTTATGCTTAATACATTTTATATCTTCTAACATTGTAATCTACCCCTATCTTTGTAGAATGTTTGTAAGGCATGTACGTTGTAACTTTATTTATGTACTCAAAGATACCTAATTAGAAATAAATAATCAAGTGGATCCCTAATAATGTAGGTTGCCTTGAGCCATAGATCCATCTTCAGCATCAATACTTGTAGGATGGTGAAACGAGTAATTCCTAAGGGAAACTTGGAGTGCATATTGTTGAATATGCGTGGGTGCAAGTTGAGGATATATCCTTACATCCACGATCACTAGTTTTGAGGATGGATGTAGTCATGCCTCGGTAGGAGAATGGTCGAGACTGTATCTTAGATGATATGTTTTCAAGGATGGTTGCAGTCAAACCCTGGTAGGAGAATGTTGCGGTTGTATCTCACTAGTGTCTTGCCTATATATCGAGGCAGACTAGGGTGATTTGTAGTTTGACCCTTATGTCACTGCAGTAGACTCAGACTGACTGAGGCTGTGGGAGATCATAGGAGTCTGACTCTCCTAGATCTTGTATGGTACTGATTTCAACTTAACAGTGGTCAGTTAGAGCATGAGTGGTATACCTCATCTCCACGGGGCATAATAAAAGACATAATATAGTCGTGCAATATATTTACTTAGGTTCAAAACACGATTCACATTGAATGATCCCTTGCCTTATTTCTTATACTATTTAGTTGATAACAATTATACATGTTCTTCATATTCCTTCTAAGAACATATGATATTCTACCGATCAGTATAGTTGCTTAAACTACTTAATTTGTGATATCAGTTTTACCTATTCATTTAGCCGAATATGGTCATAATGCTTAATTTGTCTTAATCTATCCATGTTAACAATAGTTGTTGGTGGAGAGTTATATCTCTTGCTGGTACGTTGGTCTCATCCCATGGGTTTCCGCATATTTTAGGTGGTCGTGCATGATGTGGTAGAGATCGTGTAGTTGGGGACAAGCAACAAGGAGATCTATAGCTGTTGAAGGTTGGATATGCTACTAGTGCTTTGTAGTAGAGTTCTATGTGTTGTCTCTATACTCTACGGTCCTTGGGGGATTTTTGTAGATGTTGTACATCGATACAAGTTTTTTGGCAGTATGCCATAGTTGTACATGTATGGCTTGTATATATGAACATGTTATCTTTTGTGATAGGTTTGTGGCAAGATGGCCACTATATAGTGATGTATATACCTTTGTGGTATGATATGCGATACATGTGGTATAGTTTGTGGACTTCTATGTAATATGTTTCCGCTTGTGAATATATAAGTTATCAGTTTTAATTTACCATGGATTCTGATAATCTAGATGTTTAGTGTTAATTCCACGCTTTAGTTTTGAGTAATCTCATACATGTAGCATTGGGTTGTATCAAGTAGGCCAAATACATCCCCCATCGACACACCATAAAAAATTATAGGTATTCACTTTGTAACCTCTTATTCCACCTACCATTGTGTCAGAAACATTAAAAAAAGGACAATTTCTATCTCCATATATGTTGTATTGGTCATCATATTTATATCTACCTTTGTCCCTCGATTGTCCATGACTTCTGACAAGCCATCTCCTGTTGTCCTCTTGCCAAAATCTTGACGGACATTTCTGGTGCAAACCATGACTGGTGGTGGTCTTTCTACAAAGACCCTTCTCCCAATGAAATCCTCAAGGTGTCATGATGTGCAAGGATGTGACACCTTCCTTCTTGGTCCAACACAAAAAAAAATATCTTATAGAGAGTGGCTTCCTTTTCTTCTTATATGAAAACTAAATTTATAAAGTTTAGGAGTAATTTAATGGTAAAATGGAAGTTTGAAAGTAAACCTAGATAATGTCTCTACACAAAACAATGCCACTTATTTGAATTTACAATAGTTGGTGGGTAAGATCTTATTCCTCAGATATGGTTCACCTTTTGCACCGTGTAATACTTTATTGAAAGCCAAATAATAGAAAACAAGTTAACCAGTCCATGAGAATATCATCATCAGAGAAAACACTAATGGTAAGATTATTCTATTTCTTCATCTAATGAATGATGAGTATCACAATACTTTAATGATGGATTACATTATATTTAAAGAGCTTATGTCTAATGTTTAGAAATGAGTGTGGTTTGTACAAATAAGAAACGTCACAATTGAAAAATAAACAACCATATTTATTCGTATAGTCTCATATAATGTGAAAAATTGAATGATCCAGTTATATTACATTCATTCATGTGAGACTGTAACTCATAACTTGCAAAGAGTTTCGAGAGTTGTTATATCACTCGAAGATATATTTTTACCACAAAATGAAGGAGACAAGTACTTCTATAAAACTATACATGGGTCAATTTTATCCATATTTATGGTTAATGCCATATAATGTGAACTAATCTAAGGAATACCCAACACTTTAAATCCTTACTATTTTCAAGGTATACATATCACAACATGAGATATTAGTTGGTGTATCAACTCAAGATATAATCATTAACCAACACTATCACATATTAATTCATACTAGTAAGCCCACAAGTGCACATGATGTGGACCATGATAATTGGTTAGCATTACATTAGTACAATATATTGAAATAAATATTATATATATTCATAAGAATATAAATATATTCAAAGATTATTTAGTATGATAGGTTCCATGTTACAAACAGACCAATACTTTATGAAAATATAAAAATTCAACTATGGAGTCATATTTATTTTAACACAAAAATGTATGATACGTAGTGGTGCTTTCATTTAAACAAAAATTGTGCAACTCAACTTTGACATAATCGTGTTTAGAAAGAGAGAGAAATAAATGGAACACATTATCAATGGATCAAGTGATATTGTACTTGTTGACATAATCATTAAATTGTACCCATATATATTAATAAATATGGTTGTCTATGTAATCCATATATAGGGATGTCACTCTACAACAATTATACAAACATATACCTAAATTTGATATCAACATACATTTAATGTTTCTTTTTAAATTTATTTTTTATTTGTTTAAGCATTTGCTTGAGATTATTTTCACATAATTCTACACGAAGAAGGAGAAAAATATAGAACTAAATATGACTTACATAGTTTGGTCAAGTTTATGCAATTTTTATAACAATGTTTTCTAGATATTGTATATTTGGCAATACAAAAAAATTCTTATATATGAATTGGTTGTGTAATAAAAATATGATAAATTGTAAAAGAGTAACAAAGGTAAAAACATAAATCAATTTTTTACATATAATACAAATTATTTTGGGGTCTATTGGAATTTGGAGAGGGGAGACCAAAATCAAGAATCTTAAGGAGTGTGTGTAGGTTTGTTGTTATTGGTAGAGATGGGGTTCCTCATAAGCTGAACAATTATTTTGGAATATAGAACAATAGTGACAGGGTTCCTCTTAAACTGAGCATTTTGATTAAGTAGAGATGCCCTCAAAAAGCCATTTAGTGGGTTTTAAAAAATATGTGGGTTGTTTGGGAAGTGAGAGAGAAGGTGCTGGAAGCAAGAGAGGACCATAGAGATGTGCAAAGTCATTTTGGTAACTAATTGTTTGTAGATACAGTAACATAATAATATGTGATATAGATAAATATTTTAAAATGAGATAGATTTTTTTTTGTAAAAGAGTGTAAATTTGGAAGTGAGAGGTGAAAATAGAATATCTTGTTGATTAATGGGTTGTAATTAAATTGGGAAGTGTTATGAGATCCAATGGGTGAGTGTATTTGAAAGACAAAGTAGAAAGATAAACAAATGATATAGTTTTTTACATAGAAATAGGAAAGGGGAAATTAGATTAAAAAATGAAAGGAGAGAGAGTTAAGGAGAAGTCAAAATTGGAAAAATGTTGGCTAGAATTTTAATCAAATAACACAATAACATTGTTGTAATTATTTGAATAAATTAACTCTTTTTGCAATACAATAGAAAATTTCATGATTTCACATGACAAAACAAATTTGTAGTCACACACATGCAAACACACACACACACGCACACACACACACACACACACACACACACACATATATATATATATATATATATATGTGTGTGTGTGTGTGTGTGTGTGTGATGTAAAATAAAACATTAAAATTGGTAAAGCAAATTACTTATCTAGGAGTTGTATATATGCAAATTAACAAGTCTAAGTGATAAATGAAGGGTGTTGAAACTTGAGAGAAGAAATTTGATATGTTGGGAACGGGTGAGAGGGACTTTTGGTATATAATCATGAGTATTGTTATTCATCCTGGTCTCCTATTCTAGGAAAACTAGAGAACTCACCTCTAAAGTGGATTCAGTTGGATTCCTTTAACATTGTGTTTTTAGGAACTCTAGACTATGATACCACCTGTCTGTATATATCTTATTTTGTCGCCACCTACCTAGGGTATCAGCATGTGTATTACAATTTATTGTAAAAAACATGAAATCTAGGATGTTTAACCTATTTTTATATCTAGATATTTGTTAAACAATGTGTTTCTATTTAGATGGAGTAGGTAATGTGCTCATAAACATTCTGAAAGCTTGTTGATTGTCACTCATGATCAAGATTGGTTGTGTATAGGAATTGCATTCTTGCCGATCAAAAGAAATAGCCATGAGTTCGAATTGTAAGATATTTGGCCTACATCCCTATCCTCACTTCAACCAATTGCTTTTGTGATCCCTTGGAATGTAACAACTTGCCACCATGTTCAAATTTTTCTTTATCAAAACATCCACATGAAGTAGTATTGATCCCTGGGTGACTATGATTTTTTTATCTATCATATTCATCCTTTCTTGATCGTCCTATTCATCCCTTCTGAATGATCATCCTATTTATCCCTTCTAAATGTTCCTATACATTAAAGAACTTCAGTTATTATATTGTTAAAAATTATGTGTGTGTCAATAGTTTTGTTCTGAAATACTAATTAATACCTCTATTGCGATATCTTCTGTGCACCTAGTGCACTACTTAGCACTCTTTCTTATGTAACTAGTGTCTCACATTCACTAGTACCCATTCTATAGGTTACTGCAATATAGTCTTGGCTGATAAGAGGTTAGGATCCAGGGTCATACCTCTTGGGTCTTACCACATTCACATAGTGAATGCATTACGGTTTTGTCACATAATCCACATCTTAGACATCTAGCATTGCTAGTGGATTCTCGACGACGATGATGTTGACTAGTCATGAAATTTCCATGCTTGATAATGTACATGAAAGTTTTCACTCTCTGTAGACCCTTTAGCTTACACATGTTGGCCCATTGACTTGGAGTCTTTTTAGATCCCTAATATTGTAGTCTCCTATACATCCCTCTTGAAAATAAATAGTCCCTTCGAATCTAATGTGAATAATGGTTCATTCCGACCATCATCACTCCTTAGGGTAACCATGCTCAGAACGTTCTTATATGTATCATTGCCAAACCATTCACGTAAGAAACCCTCATCCTAGTCCCCATCGATACTGATAACATAGTTGACTATAAGGTCATGTAGGTCCATGAGAACGGATCTATTAATCTAAAGTTGAGGGTTCTTTAAATAATGTATCCATTTATTTGACCATGTATTATTGTTATCACCATATTGAACTATTTTAGATGTAAAAGATTCAAGTTGGACCCAATTCCTTACAATGGATTTCCACAACCTTCATTCGACGGTGACTCCCTTATCGATGATCACTTCATAATTTGTTGCCAAAGTACTGGACTCTCTACATAATAGTTGTAATAGCTTTGTAATAGTAAAGCTTCATTTTGCCATTGTAACAACATAAATTTTGAGTAAAGGTCTCAATTCAAATTTTGGTTGAAATATGCACTATAATTTAAAAAATTATAAACCTAAGGGTCTCTTATGTAAAATTTTCATACAATTAGCATTCATCTTATTAAAATATGGAATTAAAAGATGATATGTAATTAATATGACGTGATGTGGTAGTGCCACAATACTTTTAAGAGTTCTAATTTTTTGCCATTAATTACGATTTTAAACAATTTAAAGTATTGATGATAATTAAGTAGGGTTGGATTTCATAATATATCGAAATATATAAGTCTATTTTATCTTAAAAAGTTAGGCTTCATTCCAAAATTTGAAAAATAAATTATCATCCTAAAATTTATTAGGTATTATTAAAGTTTAAACAACATTCATTAGTTTAAAGATTCTGGGTGCCCAAATCATAGATATAAAACAATGCCAATAATCTAGACACAATAGTAAGTCCATGATTTAATTTTGGTTGAGTTTGAATAATCCTAGTTGTTTCAGTTAATATTAGTATGAAATGATTATTTAACCAAAGATTGGCCTATCTACGCAACATATACAACCTATTTATCTTTTTTCACCTAGGTTGATCTTGATAATGCTAAGTCAGACTCTCACACAAATTTGGAGTTGGGTTGATATACTCAGACCCACACCCATCCATTGGATGGTGACCCATGGGACAAGCCCTCATCTCCTTCATCGTGAGGGAGAGAGTCCAGAGGAAACAAAAACCCTAACAACTTGGATATTAATATCCTCTAATTTTCTTATGATCGACCAATTTTCATGGAATTTAGGACTCGCATTACAATAAGGAGAGTATTCCACTCATCTAAAACCCAAATTTCACCCTAGTTCACCCTCTCAAGAAAATGCCAAAATCTCATTTTTCACCTTCACCAACACAAGCTTGCAGATCAAGTCACGGGTCATCATGACAATGGAAGATGATTCTTGAAGTATTTATAGATTCTAGAAAACCTCATAGGCCTTCAATTTGGTTCAAGTTTCCTTGAGGTTTTGTCATGATGTTGACTTTCTTCTCTAGCAAAGGAAAGCTCGACATAGAAGTTCTGGTTGCCTCAACCTAATTAGCTTTCTGGTAAGTTGCCTTACCTCTAAAATTCCATTAATCCTAGATATTTTTTATAGTGTGTTTTAGCTGTGTAGGATCTCCAATCCTAACCACCTCATTGGAGAAGGTGATATCTGCACACACTAGTTCAAAGACGGTCTCATCGCAGTTTTGCTTCATTTTTTTTGAGATATGTCCACCAAGGTAAATTCATCCTTCGGTTACATGTTTGGCCATTGATTTGGTGAATCCCATTTGGTTCTAGTTACTCCCTTTTGTTCATGGTGGAAATCACATGTTTAGGTTTGTGTTGTTGCTTGAGTTTCTTGGTTGTCCTCTTGACTTGGTCAGAATCCCATGACTCGCTTGTGAAGCAGCTAGCCAACGAGTAAACCCTAGGAATGACTCTGAGTTGGTGGCTTAACAACCATGGCCAACGGTGGGTTTGAGTCCAACAACAACCCCCAAATACAATGAGCCTATTGGATCACTGCAAGATGGTTGTAGGCAGGATGAAGCTAGGTTATATCTACAAGAAACCAATTTAGAATTGAAGAAGAGAATTTTGGGTAATTTACCTTATTTAAGGGCTCAAAGAGGACAAAAAATCTTCATGGTACTCTAGAAGTACTTGGGGACAAGCCAAATGGCTTGGGGTAGAGTGAGTCAATGATGAAAAATGTCAAGGTCAGCAAATAAGAAGGTGAAGGCCATTCAGGGGCTACATCGATTCTCGTGGGCAATTATGAGGTACGTTGTGCTACGGGGGTCGGGAGGGAACTGTAGGAGTCCTTGCATTTGCTTGGGGTAGGGTGTGGAGGTTGTTATTTACAGGCCCTAAGTCTCTAGATTAGGAAAGAATTTTGGCATTCTCACATTCCTTGAAGATAATGGTAAGTAAAGGCTGGTTTGGATTCACCACTATCAACAAATGAAATGGTACCATAATTGTATGGAGAGGTGATCCTGAGAGGGAGAGGAAGAGTTTAGAAGGTAGGAAAGCTCTCAGATATGTGAGATGCTAGATATTGGGAAATAGAGGAGACCTCTTTTCTTACTTGTCTATGTGGATCCAATATTTAGGTCTGGTTGGACACTACCAATATTATATTTGTTATTTTCTTTTTAGATAGAACCCACTTAACACAAATATTTACCTAGGTTGTGTTGTGACTCTATTTTATCTCAAATTTTAGGATAAACCCTATTTCATGATTGTATAGCCTTAGACAACAGAACAAACCACATTATCCTTGTTTAATATTCAAAACTTGATTCTCAAGCAAAGAGAGGGATACATCAATATTCAATCACCGAGGTAACTAATTAACTTAAAATCTTCTAAATCTCATCTATTGTTTAAAAATTAATGATTCACAAATTAGAAACATCCTTATCAAACTTTTGATGACTAAAGATCCTCCCTAAGGACAAGCAACAATTCTGATTGTACCCTAGCAAGGTAAACCCAGAGCTCTGTTAGCCCATAAGAATTTGGAGTCCCAACTAGTCATGTAGAGGTCAGCTAACCTACAAGCAAATTCATTTCTGAGCAACGCTCCTAGGGAGAATCAAATACCAAACCGTTCATGATGGGAATCCATGTTGCAATCACCTGGACTGCTACTAACCAACATCCTTATCATTTATTGAAGGCACAAAATGTTTATCTGAAAATTTTTCCCATCAGGGACTCAAAGACAAAACAAAGGTGTAAAAATATGAAAATTTTAATATAATATCTTCAATTAAATCAATTCAAATTAAATAAAAGGGATTACCAAATTATATAAGTTCCATGATGCTACATCGTTCCCTCCTTATTATGAATTTTTACTAGATATAGAAAATATGTGGGTGTGCATTCTCCATGGGAGTTGAACATGTTCATCTTAAGCTCCCATGTGGCTTCATCCTCAGCATGGTGTCTTGATTGATTTGTAACCATCTCAATTATAATATTCATGAACTTCTTTACCTTGATATCCAAGATCCTTACAAGTGCCTCTGGGTAGGTCAACCTATTGGTATGGTATGCCAAGAGAGACATTAATATGATTATTGTGATGGCATATTGCATAATGGATTTGATTATTAATAATAAAGACAAGCTTCTAATTCATTCTGTTTCACTCAGTTATGAGATAATGAGGAAACCTAATGAATGTCTAAAGAATGAAAATACTCAATGATGTATGTCTTAAAGTACGTGATTTGAACAATGAGATCATACATATGTTAAGAGTATGTACATTCTTATCATGTCCCTGGTCGGATGTTGTGGAAGATAGATAGACAATAGTAACACACAAGACTAAAGTGTGGGCTGGTTAATGATAGAATCTCACCAGTAATGAAATTTGACATCAAACCAAGCACACATATACTTGTTAAAGAACACTATATCAGACATACCCACCTTGAGAGGGACACACAGAAACCATCATTAGTGGTCATAGTCATCTCTCATAGTGAAGGTGGTGATTGTGGTTCTCAAGTCTAAAGTCACTACCCTCATCTCATGTCATTCGATATACTTTGACATCATCAAACATAACCCTAAATAAGGATTGCCATTACGATGATGATTGGGTAGTTGTGACACATGGGGAATGACTGTGAGTAATGTATATGGGATTTGTCCCTCCTACTAGAGTTTGATATCCTGACCACTTGATAAGTAAGACTGAGAAACGCATGTGCATGCACATGTGAATCAATATATGATATTGAGGTCAGATTTATCTCAGGCAGTCTGCTCTGGGTTTAAGGAACATAGATTGAACATTGAGAGGATGACGATTCCATGCCTCGAGTTAATTCTGGATATCAGAGAAAAATAATTATATGTATCACCTAACACATGTTGTAGATTGAAGTTGTTCTCTAACTTTCCATTCACCTAGGTACCACTGATGTGCGACTAGGCATTACTCTTTGCTTGTGATGTCATAAGATAGTTATGGACATTCACTGCCAATGTGATATGGGACCTATAGAGTCACACACATAGAAACTCATATAGAAGATGAGTTTAATCATGAATGATAATTGAATTGATTACTAAAGTGTTTAGGTACTCAATTTGAGCAACAAATTAACTGACTGGACTCCCAATCGATCGACTCATGTGTTGAAATGACCATCTAGAGTGTCAAGTTAAGTAGAAACTGAATTGGAGAAGTTCTTCCTGAATAGGGGAGCGAACCGGCCAGTTCATATAGTGAATTGAAATTGGCTCACCAACCGATTGATTGGAGTCATGAGATGACTAGCTTGTAAGAGCGAGGCACCCAATCATGGAGAAATTTGATTGCATCCCGGATTAGTGCTAACGTCATGTTGTGCATTAATTGGATTTGAAATTGGTAATTCATATGTGATTGGGAAACATGCTCGCTCGTGAACTGACTGGTTTGGTTGCAGACTGACTAGTTTGACGCTTGTAGGTTGTGAAAATTCATGATCTTCCCATCCCTTCCACTCCCACACAGACTGGGAACCTAGACCCTAGCCCCTCCTATAAATAGAGGGGTACTTGGGGCTTCTCAAAACACAACTCAATTGCCTCTGACATTTGTTGTCCTCTCTAGTTGTGGTAACCAATAGAGAGCCCGAGCAAGTCCTACCAGCTAAAGGGAGAGATAGCAAGGGAGAAACAGTTGTAGGAGAGCAAGTTGGTGACTAGTACACCAATGGGAGGGACAACTTCTTCCTGCCTGTTCTATTAGAGAGACAGAAGTTCTGGGTGGTTCGTGTGGACTTCCATAGAGGCGATGTGACCTTTTCTTGTCTCTAGGAGGACAATGTGAACTGGGAGTCCATGTAGAGACCATAGGAATTGCTGCATACGTTGCTCGAGTTTATCCGTGGTGAAGACCAGGAGCTGCACAGACTCTGTCTAAGTGCAACTAGGAGTGTTGCATTACTGCAACGAGTTGTAGTCAATGGACTTTCTCCAAGACTAGGTATGAACTTGTTAAACCGTCCTTCCCATTACATAGTTGTTGTTGTGATCTTTTTGTTATAGGGAATATAGATAGTAAAAATTTGTTTCCGCTGCCTATTTTGATCTAGCATTTCCCAACAATGGTATCACAACCATGTCAATTTACTATCTTTTAGGATTATCAATATGATCAAATTTTTTATTTATGACATTTATTTATTGCATATGATGTGAATACTTAAACCGCCTAATGTGCATATCTGATCAAAGACCACATATAATCCCAAACTAATATATATAGGATATGATATATATGTAATTTACACACGTCACCCTAAAAGCAAGTTTTGATGGTGGATGCGTTGCATGATTATGATCAATAACCCAAATATCTGTGAGCGGTTGGATGGTTTGATTTTATTCCTATTTTATCCCAGTTTGCATATAGAGCCTCTACCTTATTTTTACCAATGTAAAAGTTAATTCTTTTCTACCTCTGCTCCCCTCGAATGTAACTCAAGGTTTCTCATTACCATGTAATAAATTTCATAGCAATAGGACAGTTTCCTTTCTTACAACATCAAATATGATGATCAATGTCAAGCGAGCCAACCATT
This sequence comes from Alisma plantago-aquatica, assembly GCA_963693085.1. Classification (NCBI taxonomy): domain Eukaryota; kingdom Viridiplantae; phylum Streptophyta; class Magnoliopsida; order Alismatales; family Alismataceae; genus Alisma; species Alisma plantago-aquatica. The sequence goes on from OY856411.1 coordinate 570,360,785, forward strand.
TCACATGATGAGCCAAGTGACTGGAGGATCGAAGAAGGCAGAACGTAGGAGCAAGCTGACCAGCTGGTGGTCCCAACTGAGTAACTGACCGTTTGGAGGTGTCCAAACATCAATTGGATAAGAGGCCAACCAAACATTTTCGGCGACCAACTGATCGGCCAAGAGGTGAGATGATCGGTTCAAGGGTTGAACCGATCAACCTAGATTGGCAAGCACATATCCACACAAACAACTAGTTCATACATGTGATGTTGACCTATGTGGTAGTAATTCCTTGTGGCTCCAAGGAATTATAGTATTTTTTTTGAAAGGTGGGGGCTATTATTTAATTAACCAAATTGGTCAGCAATAACAGAGTTCATCACTGTTGGGGGCAAAGCACCGCCCGACGGGATACTACTGAGGTTGGTATCCAGTGCTAGTTTGGCCACCGAATGAGCAACCATATTACAGGATCTAGGGACAAAATTAAAGGAAAACGCCATAAACGAACTTGCTAAAAACTTGATATCATCAACAATGAGACCCACATGGTCTCTTCTTCTTGCCTCCGTTGTCAGTGCAGTGATTAGCACCTAGGAGTCTGATTCAAAGATGGTGCTGTGATAGTGCTTTTCCATCATCTTCCTCATGCAAAACTTGAGTGCCATGGCCTCTCCCAGATCCACAGAGACAGCTAGCTCTCACTTCTCTGCAAATAGCTCTAGAACTTATCCTTTTGAGTCTCGCAGTACTCCTCCTAGTCCGACGCCTCCCTGTGTATTGGTGGCCACATCTGTGTTCAGCTTCAACTGGGGTGGTGTCCATTTTACTCGGCGTATATGTCCTTCCTGCTGTGCCTCATTAACCATTGCTCTGTTTGCCTCTCTATACTCTTGTATGGTACCGTGGAACTTCGTCGCGAGTGCAAGCCTGCTTGATTCTTTATTATTGAAGACAAAGTTGTTCCTCCATGCCCAGTTGCTCCATGCTATCTCCAGGGTACGGTCCGTCTCCTCACTCAGTAGCTTGTCTTCTAGATAGAATGAATGGTGTCCAAGTGCTGCGTTTTGGACTTCCAGTAGCAGGTTGTGGGCCAGTGATGTCTCCCATGCTTCCCTCGCTCCTTTGCACTCATAGAGCATATGTGATATTGTCTCCTTCTCCTCCTTACACACTGGACAGACACCATCAATATTACAATACCGGTCCAAGAGCCTCCCCATAGTGGTTAGGCTCCCTGAATAGATTCTCCAAACGAAGTGGGATAGTCTAGGCGGCCATCCTGACTGCCAGACCCAGTGCCATATTCGGTCATTTTGTGTTTGCTGCCCTTCTATGAAGCCTGCTTTGCCTAGGTGACAGAGGCAGTAAGCAGATTTGGTGGTGAAATTGCCTTTCAAGTCCGACCACTACACTGGGATGTTCGCCGATGCTCTTCTACTCAGTGGTGTGTTCTTGATCTTCTGGATGGTATCCGGTGCAAAGAGGGATTCTAGCGTCTCATTGTCCCAAACGTTCCCTTCCACTTTAATTAGTTCATTTACTGTCATGTTCTTGTCATGAGACTCCTGGAAGAACGAGCTTAGATTCTCCAGATCATTGTAAATCCACCTGTCCATCCATACGTTCATCGACCTACCATCCCCTACACGCCAACTCACTCCTTCCAGCACCACTGACTTGGCTCCCCAAATACTCCTCCAGGAGTAGCTCGGATTATGGCCCCTTGGGGCTGAAAGCAGTGAAGTTCTTAGGAAGTACATGGCTTTAAGTGTCCGATAGATGAGAGAGTCAGTGTTGGTAAGCAATCACCATGCCTGCTTGGCCAGTAAAACCTGGTTGAAATTGTGCAAGTCCCGAAATCCCATACCGCCACTTTCTTTAGTTTACAGAGGTCAGCCCAACATTTCCAGGATATTTTCCTTTCAACTCCTTTGTCCCCCCACTAGAAGTGTGAAATGCAACTTTGAATCTCATGCAGGATTGTTGGAGGTATTTGGAAGACACTCATAATATAGGAGGGGATGGCTTGGGATATAGACTTGATGAGAACTTCCTTACCAAGTTTGGACAGGAACCTTTCTTTCCACCCTTGAAGTTTCTTCCAGACTCGTTCTTTCACAAAATTGAAAACTTGCCTTTTAGATCTCCCTATAGATGTAGGGAGACCCAAGTACTTAGCATGTTTATCAACTTCACGAATATTAAGGATTTCCTTCAGACAAAGTCTTGTCTCCTGGTGCACTCCCTTACTAAAAGCAACTTCAGTCTTGTCATAATTTATCTTTTGGCCCGGTGCCTGTTCGTACTGGCTAATTATATTAGCTATTTTTAGGCATTCGTTCTGGGTTGCTCTAGTGAAGAGAATGCTGTCATCTGTGAAAAAAAAATGAGAGACCCTAGGGCCACCCCTACATACACTAACTCCATGGATAAGGTTATGATCAACCACATGGGAAATGGTAGTAGAGAAAGCTTCAACACACAAAATAAAAAGGTCGAGAGAAAGAGGGTCACCCTGTCTTAGGCCGTGGGAAGGCGTGATCTTCGTGGTCCGGTCTCCATTGATGGCAAAAGAGTGTCTCACTAATGACACACATTCATAAATTTTCCTTCTCCAAGTGGCTGAGAATCCCAGTTTTTCTTATACATGATCGAGGAAACTCCATTCCACTCTATCATAGGCTTTCGACATGTCAAGTTTGATAGACATACTGCCTTTCTTCTTCTTACCTTCCATCTTAATTTTGTGAAAAAGCTCATACACGATCAGGACATTGTCTATTATCAGTCTCCCTGGTATGAAAGCACTTTGATTTTCTGAGATCATTGCATTCATCATTGGTTTCAATCTGTTTGCCAGGATCTTAGTGACCAATTTATAAACCACATTACATAAGCTAATAGGGCGATATTCTGACAAGCCAATGGGTTTTTCTACTTTGGGTATGAGAACAACTAGAGTAGACTTAACCTCTTCAATGCTCTGGTTTCCTTTCCACCAACCTTTAATGTAGTTTGTAATATTCTCCCCAACTATGTGCCAGAATTTTTGAAAAAAGTTAGCCTTCATCCCATCTGGTCTAGGTGCCTTGTTTGGGTGCATTTGCTGCAGCACATTAGTTATCTCCTCATATGTAATATCCCTTTCTAGGCGAGCATTCATATCATCATGCACTTTATGTTTGATGCCGACTGTGGCTGATTCAAAATCCACCGGGCTCCCTATAGTAAAGAGTTGTTGGAAAAACTCCTGCACTATTTTATGGAGCTCTTCATCCTCGTCCTTCCACACCCCGTTTCTATCTATTAAACCTTCAATGGTATTCCTTCTCCTCCTTTGTGTTGCTTTGTGGTGGAAATATTCTGTATTCTTGTCCTCCCCTTTCATCTCATTCACTCTCGCCCTTGCACACCAGTATTCATCCTGCATTCTATGCCAATACTCGAGTTGCCTTGAGAGTTCACTGCACCTATGGGGAACACTATTATCCGGTGCCTTTCGTTGCTCTTCCCTTAACATGTCCTCAATTTCCTTCAGTTTTTTCTTCAAATTACCAAACTTTTTTAACGCCCAATCTTCCAACTCTTTTCCACACAAATCTAGTCGGTAGCTGATCCCACCTCACCCTTTTTCCCATGATTTTTTTATTGTTTTCCCACATGACTCCTCACTCAACCACATTGGCTCAAACTGAAAAAACTTTTCTTTCCTTCTTTTATGTTGCTCACTTCTATCAATAGAAACAATAATTGGGCAATGATCAAATTTGTACCTTGGGAGATGGAAGACCTTACAACTAGTATACATTTGTCTCCAATCAAATGAGGCAAGTGCCCTATCTAGTTTTTCCCTTACCAACGTGTCAATAGTGAGGCCCCATTCCCAAGTGAAAGGGCTGCCAGAAAAACCCAGGTCCAGAAGATTACAATCATCAATAACATCTCTGAAGTCCTGCATCCATCATTCCTGTTTCTGTGGGCCGCCCATCTTCTCCTCATTCGATGTAATTTCATTAAAATCGCCAAAGAAAATAACCGGGAGGTCCGAGCTGGACCTAAGCCACCTCATAAGCTCCCATGTATTGTGCTCGTGTTGTTGCTCTGACCAGCCATAAATACCAATGGCCGTCCATGTCTTTCCCACTCTGCCTTTTGTTATCGTAGCCTCCACGTGCCTTTCTGAAAAAGAGATAATCTTTACGTCAACGTCCCTCCACCAGAACCCCAGTTCACCTGCTCTTCCTTTGCTGGATAGACAGATGCCATCTACAAATCCGCACTGAGTTTGCACATATTTGATATGCTTATCAGTGACCATGGTTTCCGAAATGAAAACCAGACTTGGACGTTCTCTCCAACACCAACTGTAGAGAGCATGCATACTGCCGGGCTTGCCCATGCCCCGACAGTTCCAACCCAAGATTTTTATGGCTGTTCACGGGGTTGGTCACTGCCAATCCCCGCTACTAGAGGTGTGTCCCACCCCGTAGAAGTTGTAGTGCTTTCTTTATATGGTTTCTTCTTCATCACCTATTTTGAGATGTTCTCATCCTCATCAATCTCCATCTGACTTTCCAATCTATTCCTCTTACCAGAGCCAGGACCCTATTCGTCATCTGCATTTTCGGGTGCCTTCTCATTTATCTGTATGCTCCTCCTCATAATGATGGGCTTCTTTAGTGCTTTCCCTTTACATCCTGAAACATCAGTGACTGCCTTCCTTTGTTGTGGATCTGACTTCTTCCTCTGTCCTCGTGTCTGTATGGTCTTGGTGCTCCATTTGTTGTCAAAAAAGCAGTTCTGTATGATTGGCGTGTCTTTGTTCTCTTGGACGTCCAGTGGTTTTCCAGTGTTCAGAGCTGTGCCCAGCATACAGAACACTGCTTCTAGATCCACTGTGCTGTTAGATGCTCTCTCCCTTTGTAGCAATTCCCCCTTCTCTTGTAACATGGTTCTATTCTGTATATCAAACAGTTCATGGGCATCGTCTCCTTTATGTCGCTACTCTATAAGCTGATGTCCCAGTTGTTCCTCCTGTGCCCCCTCTTCCTATGCCATGCATGTGGCCGGTCCGACGTTCTTCTTCGGCAGTTCATTGGTGTTGCTCCCTGCTGCTAGTGCCTTTAGCCTAGTGTCAACTACTGGAACAGAACTCCCCTAGGGAACGACTGAGATGATCAGTGCTTGGTCCTCCCCTCTGTCTTCGATCATGCCGAGTGGTGTCTCGCGGACCCTGTCTGCTCGCCCCGTTAACTTGGCTCCTAGGATTCTCGGGCCCCCACACGTTCCTTCTGAATCCTTCGCTCCATCACCCTTTCTCCACGATTGGGATGCGGATGTATGCTCCGGTTTGGTACAGAAGGAAAGTGCATGCTTCGCCGAACCTTCCCCATACAGTTCTTCCACCACCGTAAGGCATGGTTTCCTTGGAGAGGCCTTTAGCCATGCCCCCCACCATCTATCTAGTTCCTCCCCTTCGTCTTCAACCTCACAATCTTTGTCCACGTGCCCTAACATCCTGTACAAGTAACATAAATTAGGTAGCCTTTCGTACTTCAGTTCCAACGTGACCAGGTTTGCTTGCCTATCTCTGAACTTTTGTGTTCTCTGCAATGCCTTCATTACGTCCAGTCCAATTTGGACTCGAGGTTCTGCCTCCCAACCCAGTTCATCTCTGTCCACTTCGACAACCCGCACGATGCTTCTAGCAATAGTTTAGACTACCTTATCTGACCGATGGACCAGAGGCAATCCGTAGATCCTGACCCAGAAAAGGCTCTCTGTGAAGCACATCTTCTGGGGTTGGTCTGTGTCTTCTATCTCCTTAGTTAGTAATAGTCGATTCTCAAAGTTCCAGGGGCCTCTGTCTATGATCTTCTTCTTGTCTTTCCAATGGAAAAACTGGATGATGAAAACCCAGTGATCCAGAGGCTTGAACATAACCTTGTTTTGTAATCCCCATGCTTGCGTGAGCGTCCTTTTCATCACCCAGAAGTTGTAGGGCCTTTCCATCAGTAGCCGCACTGCTAACGCCAGAGAGACATGGGATCCTAGGTCGTCAACGTCCGCTGCACCCAGATCTACGATCTCTCCTTCTTCTTCATCGCCTAGGTCGAGTCGTGCACATTGCGTAGCCAGTTCATCTGCTATCTGTAGAGACCATAATCACGAAGATCACCAACCTCACCTTGGACCTGCAAGAGAAAAGGGTGACCCCGTGGTCAGAGAGAGACAACCACGCGGTCAGAGATATGCCCATAAGCATTGCCTTTTGTTTTATATTGCATGTTTATGTTGTGGAATATAGCATGTATATGATACATACTAGTATGTGGTGATTGGATATGTATATGTATATGTAAATATATTTATTATCCCTCAATCAAAAAAATAAAGTCTAAGATGCTTTCCATTAGTAGAACACATGAAAATCTTGATCGACTAAGTGTGGGAATCCCAAGGATGGTGCACTGTCTATCTCATGGAAGTGTGATGGTAATAATGTGGGCCTGCCAAGCGGGTGCATTATTATCATGTTGACTTTTGGGTCGGGCTTAACTATGTGACCTTAATGAGATTAAGCACTAGAAGCATATAGATAATTATGGCAAAGAGCTATGCTTATTATGTATCCATGAATTATATAAGATGCAACAAGTTAACATTGCGTACCTTAATGATTGATTATAGACACTGGCGTTGGTCAGGTGATAATTGAATAATTTTGGATTTTGGCTCATTAGAAGTTTGTTCACTATAGACTTCTGAAATGATAATTGAGGGCTGTCAATTTTATTAAAATAATGAGAGTGATAGTTAATTAAATACCTAATTAATATCATCAATTTCAATCAAATCAAACCAAATCAAAATTGATTTTTAAAAAAATTACAAATTTCTTTTGTAGAATCAAATGGAAACAAGCAACAACCACTTTTCTCTGCTATCGGTCCTTGAGAAGGACAATGGGAATAATTTCCATGACTGGTTCAGGACACTAAGAATCATTCTCATACAGGAGGGTAGGCTCTATGTCCTGGAGACACCAAAGCTAGATGAACCCCTTCCCAATGCACCTAAGGCTGATAGGGATGCTTCCAAGAAGCACACTGAAGATGTCGTGGATGTTAAGTGTCTGATGCTATGCTCCGTGAACTATGAGTTGCAGATACGGAATGAGAACATGGATGTTATTGAGATGGTCACACATCTTAAGAACATGTTCCAAGAGCAAGCAAGACAAGAAATATATGTTGTCTCCAAGGCATTGTTCAAATGTAACATGGCAGAAGGAGTTCCACTAGGTCCTCATGTACTCAAGCTCATTGGATATGTGGAGAACCTGGCTAGACTAGGATCCCCCTTGGGTCAAGAGTTGGTCACTGATGTGACTCTGTAGTCCCTGCAAGAGTCATATAGTCAATTTAACTTGAAATACAACATGAATGACTTTGACAAGCCATTGATAGAGTTATTGGGTATGTTGAGAACAATTGAGGTACAAATGAAGAAAGACAAGCCCAAATATGTGATGATGATCATCAAGACAAAGGGAAAATCTAAGGGAAAGGGAAATCTAAGAAGAGTTCTAAAGCTGGCTAGAAGCCCAAATCTTCAGATCTCAAGGCAAAGGGAGGAGTAAAGAAAAGAGGCGATTGTCACCACTGTCACTAGTTTGGACATTAGAAAAGAAATTGCCCTCTCTTTCTAGAGGAATTAAAGAAGAAGAAGGAAGGGGCGAAGACCTCTACTTCTGGTATAAACATTATATGATAAATTTAATTACTTCCTCACCTTGGTATGTAATATCGGATGTAAATATGACATACTTGATGTGCAAGATCTGATAAGAAGTAAAACCTTTATGAAAGAATAAAGATGGACGGTGATGAAGCAAGAGTTACTGCAACTTCAATCTACATTTAAATTTATCTTATCCCATTGGGCATGTAATAGAGTTAGTTGAACTGCTATTTCAATATGCCAATATATAGAAACATTTACTTTATGCATCTTGTATGATATGGATGATAACAAATAAAGAGATGTTAATGCTTCTATTTTAAAGATGTGTTCTTATATGTCAATGCCCCAAACATCTAAATGATCTTTATTGAAAGGATCTAAAGATGAATGTTTAAACACAAAAATGATTATAATTGATAACTTAAACAATCTTTAACTGTGGTGACCCGACAACAAATCAGACTGTCACTGTGTAATTAATTGCGGAATTAACCATAAATAACAGAATAACAAAAATCACTAAAAATTAAAAACTTTTGCAAAGAGATCCAATTCCAGGAAACTCTTATAAAGAGAACCAAAGTACTGCATACATTATAGTTCACATTGTACATACCATGTACCATCTCTTCTCGAGGAATATATTTACAATAGTTTCTTTGCCAAAACTATACATAAGCAACATAAAACCTCGAGGCATTCAAGCCAAAATATCAAATCGATCATGAAAACACTGAGTACTGACTCCAAGGACCTGAGAGTACAAAGATGACACATAGGAATCATATCTATAAGACACGACAATCAATATCTCCACCTGAGATGTTACTGCGGTCCCTGATGCTACTGTCCTTCCCCTACTGCATGGTCCCTACCTACTCGTCTGCGTCCACCTAAAAATGTTGGTGACCAACGGGGTGAGACCCATGTCCCATCGAGAGATATAACTCTCTGCCAATAATATTATCATTGCTGATAAACAACAATAAATTGAGCAGAGGATTATTTATTATTAATAAGTAGGATAAATCACTGTTTAAGTAGAATAGAGCAATATCATCTTTTAAAGCATTACAACTATATATGATAAAGCAGTAAATCATCTATTTAATAAGGAATATGAAGAACATGTATAACATTTATACATTTTAGGATACATTAAGCAATGTAAAATCAACCAATTATTTCCTTATTTCATCCTTAAGCAAATATGCTACACGGCTGATTACATTTTACAATCACACTTATGCCCTGAGGAGATGAGGTATACCACTCATACTCCAACTGACCACAGTGGCGTAAAGCATCAGTTCCATACCTAGGTCAATGGAAGAGCCAGACTCCATGACCTCATCCGTCTCGGTCAGTGTGAGACCACATGCAAAACATCTAGTGTCACTGCTAAATAGCTTTCCAGGGTATACTGGAAACTTCACTATAGATCTACATCGGCGGCTGCACTCTCTTCACAATTGAGAGATTTCATGTTTATCTCACATCGATCCAGCATTAAACATCATCAGGAGATTCGTGATACATCCATCCCGACACATATAATGAAGGATTGAGAGATCTCGTGTTTATCTCACGTCAATCCCACATTAGGGCATAAGGATATTTGTGCCCATTACCCCCACACATTCAAAAATATGCCCTCGAGGAGATCCCGTGGGAAAACCTGTTTCACCATCACCAACTACTGACGATGATGGATCTATGGCCAGAGCTCTACATGATAAGATTTCACTTGATTAATTAAGTGCATTACCATATTCTTTTAGCATCAACCAAGTTTTCAAACATGAATTATTATGAAAAATGCTACAAAGAAAAGTGTAATACATCTATCATGTACTTTTCAAAACTTTATAAAACATCAGGATCTCAATCTCTTATCTCATTATTGAGAATTCTCATCCCTCAACAATATCATCATCATGTTTACTGGATCTGGGTATTTAAACCCTTAGTTCATCACTGAACATTGTTATCACTTGTCAGGTAACTATTACCTCCAGGTCATCTGACCAAGGTATACTTGATACTTGTTACACAAGCATCTCACATAGCTCACAAGGCACATTAAACATCATATCTCATACCTGGCTATGCTCATCAACTTATGATACATGCATGGTTAGTATACTTGATAACAACCATATCAATTACATATTAACACTATGCAATACAAGGGTAACACCACTATTCCCTCATTAGGGTTAGGGTTTCCCATTCTTTATCAATTAGGGTTTCATGATCACATTATCAAAGATCAAACCCTAATTCATACTCTACACTTATTAAAAGTATCAATGTATGCACATTACATGTTTATTACACAAGTATGAGTTCCTTTATCATCCTCTTTAGGATGTTGATTACTCCATACTTTATTAAGTTGGCTCATCCTTTCACTAAAGTACATGCACCTATGCATATCATAGTGTATTGAGTTTATTACTTTCATAAGAATAAAATGAAAATCACTCTAAGTGTACTATTCACCTAAGTACTTTAGAGGTACTTCCATTGTAATCAACCTTGAGATACTTTACAAACACTCATATGGTTGTTTGACCTTACATGGTTTTGAGACTATTTGGTCTATAAACGGTTTGAGATCCTTAAATCTTCAAATAGTTTGGACCTCTTTGATCTCCAAATGGTTTGGGACCTCTTTGACCTCTTAAATGGTTTGGGACCTTTTTGACCTATAAATGGTTTGAAACCGTTTGGACTAAATTAGGTTGAAACCATTTTCCCTCTAAACGGTTTGAAACAGTTTGGCCTATCCAAAGTTGAAACCGTTTGAACGCTAAATGGTTTGAAACCGTTTGGCCTATCCAAAGTTGAAACTGTTTGAACTCTAAATGGTTTGGCCTATCCAAAGTTGAAACCGTTTGAACTCTAAGCGGTTTGAAACTATTTGGCCTATCCAAAGTTGAAACTGTTTGAACTCTAAACGGTTTAAAATCGTTTGGCCACTAAACGGGTTTGAAACCGTTTGGCCATACATAGTTGAAACCGTTTGATATTGTTGATCTAGAGTTGTGTGCTAAGATTATGTCATCATCATCAAGCTCCAGACCTCCATTTCTACTGTCCATACAACTGATGGATTCATTGATTCATCAATTACTCAAGAAAAATTTGAGAAGAAGGAAAGATCAACATATATTGCAAGATTGAAATCAAATAATAATATCAATGGGTTCAAGTTATATAACCCCCCTTCAAAGCAACTTCAAAGATACAAGATTTTCCTCTTTAATGGTGAAGATAGCTCCTCCAATTATCCAAGGCACGTTCTCAACCCTTTTGATGTAAAAGATTGCCAAAGTTGAGCATTGGATGGAAGAGAGAAGAAAAGAAGAGTTATAACTCGATTTTAGCCTTCAACCCAAGGTTGAAGATGACCATGGATCTTATCTCAAGCTTGGCGAATGCTCTCCTCCTTCTCCTTTGTTTCCTTGGTCATCGGCCTAAGTGAGGAGTTAATGTGTATTGCAAAAATAGCCTTTCAAGTAGTGGATAATTGAGTGTATATAATTGAATTCTTAGGAGAGAGAGGGTAGGAGGGAAGTCATCAACCTTCCTTACTAGGCGCCACATGCCCCCTCCACTTCCTTATCTCCGAAGATATCTTTATTTTCCTATAATTACTTTGAATTATCCCTAAATTATAGTCGACCATTTAATCTCCTTAATGAATAACATATTATTATCCATAAGCACCTTTCCTTTAGTGGTCATTACTTTTCAATTAAAAATGTAGGTAGATATTTTTCACCTACTTAGGATTATAGCGGTGCCTCGAAGGTGTTTTGGCCGCAATTTCATTATAATTTCACCCATAGCTTTTTAGTTGATGGGCACTTCATTTAATTTATATATTTTTGCTACAAAATAACTTAGGGTTTCAATTATGCTTATTTCTTGATTATTTTATTATCAAGAGTATCATTTCTCAAATATGGTTCAAACAAGACACACCTTTCTTTTTCATTTCTCTAAATGATACCAAGAGATAGTAGAGACACTCTTGAGGTGGTATTTTATATATTCAACCCTAGGTTTTGGGTAAATTACAAATTACACCAAAACTAGTATTCAATGTACAAGTATTATTCAAGCAAGCCCCTTCTTGGAATTTAGGCTTCCACAAACCATCCCTTAGCATCCTTCTCATTCTTATGATGCTAAAGTACTTGAGGAACATTTATCATATAAAATTTTTCAAGGTAACCCCTTATATTGGGTAAATTGCACTTTAGTCCAAAATAAGCAAATATTGCTTCAACATTATTCAAATAGGACCAAAATTGAAACATAAGCTCTCCTTTAGTCTTAATTACTTCAAAAGATAAAGACAAGAATATAAATGACTTACTTAAGCAAAACTCCTATGGTTAAGGTGTAACCCAGGTCAGGGATGTTATAATTATCCACCCCTAACAGGGATTTTGTCCCTGAAATCATCAAGAGAAAAGAAAAGGGTACTTCCCCCTCATCTCTTCCTCCAGTTCCCACGTAGCCTCTTCAATACCACGATGATGCCAGGGAACTTTCACAAGAATTATGTCTTTCTTTTTCAACTTTTTGATTCTCCTATCAAGAATCATCATTGGTCATTCTTCATAGGATATATCTTCATATAACTCTACCTCTACAGGTTGTAGTACTAACTCCGTATCAGGGTGACACTTTCTCAGCATGGATATATGGAATACTGGATGTAATCTATGTAGTTCAGGTGGCAACTCCAACTGATAGGCTACCTTTCCAATCTGTTCAGTGATTGAATAAGGCCCCATAAATCTAGGAGCTAACTTACCCTTTTTCCCAAATCTAAGAATACCTTTCCAAGGTGAGACTTTGAGATATATTCTGTCTCCAACTTGGAATTCTAAAGGTCTTCGCTATTTATCAGCGTATGGCTTCTATCTATCCTGTGCATCTTTTAACTGTTGTTGTATTTCTTTAATCTTCTCAGTTGTCTGTTGCACTAATTCAGGACCCAAAAGTTTGTATTCTCCTGTTTCATACCAGCACAATGGAGATCTACAACGTATACCATATAATGCTTCATATGGTGCCATATCAATACTGTGCTGATAACTATTGTTGTAAGCGAATTCTATTAAGCTCAAGTGTAGATCCCAACTTCCTACAAACTGAAGGACACATGCCCTAAACAAATCCTCCAAGGTTTGTATAGTCCTCTTAGATTGTCCATTCGTCTGGGGGTGAAAGGTGGTACTGAATCTTAACTACGTACCCAGTGCTTTATGTAGTCGTTCCCAAAAATGACTCATGAACTGGGGACCTCTATCAGAAACAATTGTGGCTGGAACTCCGTGCAACCGCACTATCTCATCTATATAGATCTGTGCAAGTTTCTCAGCAATATAGGTTGTTTTGATAGGAAGAAAATGTGCTGACTTAGTCAACCTATCAACTATCACCCAAATGGAATCATGACTTTTGGCTATTCTGGGTAAACCAACCACAAAATCCATGGTCACATGATCCCATTTCCACTATGGTATAGGTAATGGTTGTATTGTTCCTGCGGGCTTCTGATGTTCAACTTTAACCTGCTGACACACTGGACACCGCATAACAAACTCAGCTACATCTTTCTTCAAACCAGGCCACCAATACATATCTTTCAAGTTAATGCACATTTTGGTGCTCCCTGGATGCATTGCATACATGGATGAATGAGCTTCCTCCATGACTAACTTCCTTAAGTTATTGGCATCAGGTACTACCATCCTACCATGGTAACAGACTACCTCATCATATGACTCATGAAAACCATCCCGTTTCTCACTACCATACTCTGACCTAATCTGCTGAATCATAGTATCAGCTTGTTGTGCCTCTTTGATATGTTGTTTCAGAGTAGGTTTCACTTGCATTTCAGCTAACAGTCCAACTAACAAGGATACTTTAAGCTGTACATTGTTTTGCCTCAAAGAGACAAGCATGTCTCGTTTAAAGCACACTAAAGAGTTCAACTTTGCTTTGTCTATGATTGGCGACGATGATTTTCTACTTAGTGCATCAACCACTACATTAGCCTTTCCCAGATGGTAATCAATTGTACAATCATAATCCTTGATTAACTCCATCCAGCGGCATTGTCTCATGTTCAACTCATGCTGTGAAAAGATGTATTTTAGGTTCTTATGGTCTGTGAAAATCTGGAATGTCTCTCCATAGAGATAATGTCTCCAGATCTTCAATGCATGAACCACTGCAGCCAATTCTAGATCATGCGTCGGATAATTTTCCTCATGTTTCTTAAGCTGTCGAGAAGCAAAAGAAATCACTTGTTTATCCTGCATCAACACACATCCTAGACCATTCTTAGAAGCATCACAGAATACAATATTCCCCTTTCCCTGCTTAGGTAACACTAATACAGGTGCACTTGTTAACCTTTCTTTCAACAACTGGAAAGAATGTTGACACTTGTCATTCCAGACAAAAGGAACCTCCTTCCTGGTTAACCTAGTTAGGGGTAATGCTACATAACTGAAGTTCTTAATGAACCTCCTATAGTAGCCTACCATTCCTAGAAAACTATGTATCTCCGTTGGTGTCTTTGGCTGTTCCCACTCCAAGACATATTCTACCTTTTTAGGATCAACACAGATACCTGAGGCATATATTACATGTCCTAGGAAAGACACTTTTGATAACAAAAATTCACACTCGCTAAACTTAGCGTATAGCTTGTGCTCTCTCAGTAAAGTCAGGGTCTGACGGAGGTGTTTCTCATGTTGTTGAGCATCTCTACTATAAATCGGGATGTCATGTATAAAGAATACTATGAATTGATCAAGGAATGGCCGGAAGATTCTGTTCATGAGTTCCATGAATGCAGCTGGATGCGACGTTGATGGTATCCTGACCTTAGATCTATTTTAGAGAATATAGTTGCACCACGCAACTGGTCAAACAAGTCATCTATCCTTGGCAGAGGATATTTGTTCTTTATGGTCACCTTGTTGAGCTGTCTATAGTCTATGCATAATCTCATAGACCTGTCCTTCTTTTTCACAAAGAGAACCGGAGCACCCCAAGTTGAAGTACTCGGTCAAATAAAACCCTTTTCAAGCAAGTCCTGTAAATGTTTCTTGAGTTTTGCCATCTCAGCAGGTGCCATTCTACATGGTGTTTGAGCTATAGGTTGTGTACCCATGATTAGATTAATCTCGAAGTCAATCTCTTGGGGTGGAGGAACACCTAGAAGTTCCTCAGGAAACACATCCTCAAACTCCCTAACAATCGGAACTTCAGAAAGACTAGGACTCTCTGCTCTAGTATCTACCACATGTGCCAAGAATGCATCACATCCTTGTCACAACAGTTTCTCAACTATCATTGCTGACACTAGACAAGTTGAAAGAGCACTAGAAAAGTTGAAAGAATCTTTCTATCCCCCTAAAAGACCCATGTATCACCATTGTTTGAGAACATAGCCTGCTTGGAAAAACAATCCAAGACAACCTTATACTTTTCAAGGGTGCCAATCCAAGGATTATGTCAAACCCATGCATCTCAAGTGGTATAAGATCCACCTGAATGCTATGTTATGAAAAAGAAAGAACACAGGGAGAACATACCTCCCGCAACACTGCAGATCCAACTAACGAAGTTTCTAATAACAAGTTATCTACTCTATGACTGACAGTCATATTACAGTCATGAATCACTTCTCAAGTGATAAAGGAATGCGTAGCACATGGATCAATCAAAACAGATACAAAGTAGGATGAATACATATCAGAATGAAATAATTCCATCTGACCTATCATGACTCATGGGTTGACCACTGCGTCCGGCTGATTCATAGCATAGAATCTTGCCGTTGTTGGTTGTCGACCACTCGCCCTGTTGTTGGGTACAGATGAACCAGCTTGGGATGCCTGTCCACGTCCTTGTGTGCCACTGCTAAACTTTCACTTCTGAGAGCCTTGTTGACTTTGTCTCAGTGGTTGGGTTACACTCATGTCTCTAGCTAGACAGTCTTTCATCAGATGTCCCATCTTCCCACATTTATAACAACTTCTGTTCTCCCACTGTGGCCTAGATGGTCCTGTTACTGACATTGATGCTGAGCTGTTGGCTCCCTCTGGTGGTAAACTACAACCTCTACCCTTGTTGATGTCCATTGTGTCTGAGTATTGAACCTTGGTGGTACTGTTGGTGCAGAAAACCTTAGTTTCTTAAAACTTTTGGACCTCTGTCCTTGGAACTTTGTATACTCGTTCTTACTGTTGGATTGACGTTTATCAGTCATGGACCTTTCTATTCGCCTAACTGACTCCACAAAGGTGGCAAACCTCTCTCTATTTTCTAGAGCAGGTGCGGGTGTGGTCAAATCAACATTCAAACCCTTCTCAAAATGCTAAATCCTCTCCTCATCTGTAGTAGCCATGTGCGGACAAAACCATAGAAGCTCCATGAACTTAGCTTCATACTCACTAATGTTCATTGGTCCTTGCCTTATCAGCTCAAACTGAGAGATTTTCTCATCCAGATAAGTCTTGGGAAAATATCTACTAACAAACTCTCGTCGATACTCTCTCCATTCAACCTTAACTCCTGGTCATTTCTCTTCCTCAATGGCCCACCAGTGGCCAACACTCCCTTTTAATAGATACATCACATGACTAACCTTCTTAACTTCTGGGATATTAAGAATTCTGAAGGCCTTCTCCAGCTCAGTCAGCCACAAGTCTGCATCTGCTGGGTCAGTTGTACTAGTATAATTAGTGGCTCCTACCCGTCGAAGCCGTTCAAAAGTCTTGCCAGCTCCATGTCTCTCATCAGGGACTGGTGCCCTAGGTGCAGGTGGTGGCATCCTATCCACCATATGTGTCATTGTCGCCATGAACTGTCCAAAGAGGGCATGGAAAGCTGGGTTTTCTATCGAAGCTTGGTCAAGCTGGGGATTCTCAGGTACTAGTTCCTCTCTAGCCTGACCCCTTGCACCTCCTCCTGGTGCAACAACACTACTTTCAACAGTATGTTCCTCGTGTGATCCAACCATCTTCAAGCTTTACTTCTTCTCCTGAGAGCAGAAGTCACTATCAGATAAACTGGAAGACACTAGAACAGACTCAACGACCTTAATCCTATGTCTCTATAGACTCAACAAACCTTAGGCTCTGATACCAAAAATTTATGGTGACCCAACAACAAATCAGACCGTCACTGTGTAATTAATTGCTGAATTAACCATAATCAACAAAATAAAAAAATCACTAAAAATTAAAACCTTTTGCAAAGAGAACCAATTCTAGGAAACTCTTATAAAGAGAACCAAAGTACTGCATACATTATAGTTCACATTGTACATACCATGTACCATCTCTTCTCGAGGAATATATTTACAACAGTTGCTTTGCCAAAACTATACATAAGCAACATAAAACCTCGAGGCATTCAAGCCAAAATCTCAAATCGATCATGAAAACCCTAAGTACTGACTCCAAGGACCTGAGAGTACAAAGACGACACATAGGACTCATATCTACAAGACACGACAATCAATATCTCCACTTGAGATGTTACTGCGGTCCCTGATGCTGCTATCCTTCCCCTACTGTATGGTCCCTACCTACTCGTCCGCGTCCACCTAAAAATGTTAGTGACCAACGGTGTGAAACCCATGTCCCAGCGAGAGATATAACTCTCTGCCAATAATATTATCATTGCAGATAAATAGCAATAAATTGACCAGAGGATTCTTTATTATTAATAAGTAGGATAAATCACTATTTAAGTAGAATAGAGCAATATCATCTTGTAAAGCATTACATATATATATGATAAAGCAGTAAATCATCTATTTAATAAGGAATATGAAGAACATGATATGAAGAACATGTATAACATTTATACATTTCAGGGTACATTAAGCAATGTAACATCAACCAATGATTTCTGTATTTCATCCTTAAGAAAATATGCTACATAGCTGATTACATTTTACAATCACACTTATGCCTTGAGGAGATGAGGTATACCGCTCATACTCCAATTGACCACAGTGGCGTAAAGCATCAGTTCCATACCTAGGTCAATGGAAGAGCCAGCCTCCATGACCTCATCCATCTTGATTAGTGTGATACCACATGTAGGACATCTAGTGTCACTACTAAATAGCTTTCCAGGGTATACTAGTAACTTTGCTATAGAGCTACAATGGCGGATACACTCTCTTCGCAATCGAGAGATTTCATGTTTATCTCACATTGATCCGGCATTAAACATCATCAGGAGATTTGTGATACATCCATCTTGATTAGTGTGAGACCACATGTAGGACATCTAGTGTCACTACTAAATAGCTTTCCAGGGTATACTAGTAACTTTGCTATAGAGCTACAATGGCGGATACACTCTCTTCGCAATCGAGAGATTTCATGTTTATCTCACATTGATCTGGCATTAAACATCATCGGGAGATTTGTGATACATCCATCCCGATACATATAATGAAGGATTGAGAGATCTCATGTTTATCTCATGTCAATCCCACATTAGGGCGTAAGGATATTCACGCCCATTACCCCCACATATTCAAAAATATGCCCTCCATGAGATCCCGTGGGAAAACCTGTTTCACCATCACCAGCTACTAACGATGATGGATCTATGGCCAGGGCTCTACATGATAAGATTTCACTTGACTAATTAAGTGCATTACCATATTCTTTTAGCACCAGCCAAGTTTTCAAACATGAATTATTATGACAAATGCTACAAAGAAAAGTGTAATACATCTATCAAGTACTTTTCAAAACTTTATAAAACATTGGGATCTCAATCCCTTATCTCATCACCGGGAATTCTCATCCCCCAACAATATCATCATCATGTTTACTGGATTTGGGTATCCAAACCCTTAGTTTATCACTAAACATTGTTATCACTTATCAGGTAACTATTACCTCCAGGTCATCTGACCAAGGTATACTTGATACTTGTTACACAAGCATCTCACATAGCTCATAAGGCACATTAAACATCATAGCTCATACCTGGCTATCCTCATTAACTTATGATACCTGCATGGTTAGTATACTTGATAACAACCATATCAATTACATATTAACACTATGCAATACAAGGGTAACACCACTATTCCCTCATTAGGGTTAGGGTTTCCCATTCTTTATCAATTAGGGTTTCATGATCACATTATCAAAGATA
Source organism: Alisma plantago-aquatica (assembly GCA_963693085.1). Lineage (NCBI taxonomy): Eukaryota > Viridiplantae > Streptophyta > Magnoliopsida > Alismatales > Alismataceae > Alisma > Alisma plantago-aquatica. Next base: position 570,379,751 of record OY856411.1, read on the forward strand.
AAACCCTAATTCATACTCTACGCTTATTAAAAGTATCAACGTATGCACATTACATGTTTATTACACAAGTATGAGTTCCTCTCTCATCCTCTTTAGGATGTTGATTACTCCATACTTTATTAAGTTGGCTCATCCTTTCACTAAAGTACATGCACCTATGCATATCATAGTGTATTGAGTTTATTACTTTCATAAGCATCAAATGAAAATCACTCTAAGTGTACTATTCACCTAAGTACTTTAGAGGTACTTCCATTGTAATCAAACTTGAGATACTTTACAAACACTCACAGGGCTGTTTGACCTTACATGGTTTTGAGACTATTTGGTCTCTAAATGGGTTGAGATCCTTAAATATTCAAACAGTTTGGACCTCTTTAATCCCCAAATAGTTTGGGACCTCTTTGACTGCTTAAACGGTTTGGGACCTTTTTGACCTCTAAACGGTTTGAATCCGTTTGGACTAAATTAGGTTGAAACTGTTTGCACTCTAAACGGTTTGAAACTGTTTGGCCTATCCAAAGTTGAAACCATTTGAACTCTAAATGGTTTGAAACCATTTGGCCTATCCAAAGTTGAAACTGTTTGAATTCTAAACGGTTTGAAACCATTTGGCCTATCCAAATTTGAAACTGTTTGAACTCTAAATGGTTTGAAACCATTTGGCCTATCCAAAGTTGAAACCATTTGAACTCTAAACGGTTTGAAACCATTTGGCCACTAAATGGTTTTGAAACCGTTTGGCCATACATAGTTGAAACCATTTGATATTGTTGATCTATAGGTGTGTGCTAAGATGATGTCATCATCACCAAGCTTCAGACCTCCGTTTCTACTATCCATACAACTGATGGATTCATTGATTCATCAATTACTTAAGAAAAATCCGAGAAGAAGGAAAGATCAACATATATTGCAAGATTGAAATCAAATAATAATATCAATGGGTTCAAGTTATATAACCCGCCTTCAAAGCAACTTCAAAGCTCCCAGCTTTTCGTATTTAATGGTGAAGATAGCTCCTCCAATTATCCAAGGCACGTTCTCAACCCTTTTGATGTAAAAGATTGCCAAAGTTGAGCATTGGATGGAAGAGAGAAGAAAAGAAGAGTTATAACTCGATTTTAGCCTTCAACCCAAGGTTGAAGATGACCATGGATCTTACCTCAAGCTTGGGAATGCTCTCCTCCTTCTCCTTTGCTTCCTTGGTCGTCGTCCTAAGTGAGGAGTGAATGTGTATTGTGAAAATAGCCTTTCAAGTAGTGGATAATTGAGTGTATATAATTGAATTCTTAGTACATAACCAGCCTTTAGTGTCGGTTATTTAAGGCCTTTAGTGTCAGTTTTAATGCGACACCTATGTGTGCGCCGCTAAAAGGCCAAACGTTAGGTGTCAGTTCTAAAACTGACGCCACAACAGTTCACATGCCACCGAAAACGCGCCAGTAGGGGGGTATAGGCGTCAGTTATTAGCTTTGAAACCGACGCCATAAACCTTTACGCCACAGAAAGGGCACCATCTGGGGCATTATCAGTGTTAGTTTATTAGTGATAACCGACGCCATATCACCCACTACCACGGTCGTGCTGGCCAGTACGGCCGTGGTGTCTGGTCCGCTACCACAACTGAGGTGGCCAGCACGACAGTGGTGCCTGGCCTCATTAGGGACATAGACATCCGTTACTAGTAGGGGAACTGATGCCAGAACCATAAGTGTTGGTTTATTATTGATAAACGATGACACATCACATGCATTAGGCATCGGTAATAATTATTTATCAGACGTTGTAATCATTTGTCGTCAGTTTTAAACAAATAACCGACGCCTATTTCTTGTTTTTTTTCTTATCAGTTTGCAGGCCTGCTGTGGCTGGTCGCAGGATGAGAAACCTGCAGTTCAGTAATGAACTACATGTTTTACGACATCCATTGATATCAGCCAACAATAGGCCATAAACATGCAAAATTACACATTTAGCAACCTGCAGTTCCATTCGATTTTCACACATGTAGAAACATTCATATAGAAATTTGCAGTTCCATTCATTTTCACATGCACACATGTATAAACATTCAGAAATGTGTAGAAACATTCAGACATGTAGAAACATTCACACATATTACAATTCAGAAATTCATTTACAAAATATCATTCTCTAGTCATTATTCACTATCAACATCCCAATTATATGTTAAAACCCCCACTGCTTGTATGGCTGTTGCCCATTCTTCTCTTACATCATTTAATTCTACTGTCGTATAGGGAGCATGTACATCTGGTAAGGCCTTTCCTATAGTGTGGTCAGTTTTAAACACCTGCAAAGAGAATGATATATATATATAATTTATAATATATAAATAAGATTGATATATTTCATATTATCTAATTAATTAGACTATATATAATACCTCAGGAATGGTATCGATGTCCACTGCGGCATATTTGATAATCATGTTCATAAACCGCATCACATAGTATGCACATGCCCATCTGTTGTCTTGTGTAGCACACTATAAATTGAAACATACAAAATATTAAAAAATACAACTAATTAAGCATTGTTCACATAAATAATATATACATTGCAGTCGGGAACTTACTTCCACGTTCTTCCAAATTATTGGCTGGTTCTTTTTCTTGGGGACCTTTCCTCCATCCTTTTTGAACTCATCTAAACCCCTACATGTTAATGTAACATAGTACATTGCATAATTAAATAGTAATGTAATAACATATGTTAACGAATATGAAAATGAAATATTTCTCACCGGAATAATGCCATTTTCATTTTGTGTCCATATTTTGAAATCAATTTAGTCCCCTTAGGATCTAGATAATAGACAGTGAACGTCTCGGGGACAATAACTAGTAACTCCCAATGCATACCACTAGAGGTAAAAAAGTTAAAAATTAATAACTTAAAATCCACAATAAAATGTAATTTTCTTAAGTCCAAATTATAAGCAAAGTAAACTTACTCCACATTGAATGGAGCTATTATCACCGACTTCTTATTTTGACCAAAATTTGTAAAAGCATCACAACAGTATTGTTGAACTTACGGAGGGTCTTAGCTACTAGACTAATCAAAGATGGAATAAAAAATCCTACATGTTCGAATGAAAAATCTGCACATATCTTGTCTAAGTAGATGCAAAACATGTATTACGTATGCATTAATAAATAAGAAACCAGATCACCAGATCCTACACAAGGTATATGGATGTATAAAGAAGATCTCACCTTATACATATCTCTATCACAAATGTATTCAGCCAATCATATCAAAACAACTCCAAAATATCTTGTATAAATAGATTGCTTTCGTATGATTGACATGCAACATCCACATCTATAGAAACAGTTATAGGGTAATTTATATCATGTTTGCCTAACCATATTGCCATACCCCTACAATTAGGACCTAACAGGTTAGGTAGGTCCTGTGGAACCCAACTTGGTAATGTAGGAGGTGGAGGTGGAGGCCTATATGCTCTGGGTGTCTTCTTTTTAACATATATATATATATATATATAATTTCAGATCAATTGACATCATTTACACATACTAACAATTTAACGTAATGTAAATTTACCATACAGTTTCAGTATAGAGGACATCTGCTTTTAACCACAATATCACTCCGCCTTCTGCCTCACCAAGCATTTCACAATCTGGGTGGGCATATGGCAATGGACAATCCATCCAATTGGGGAATATATGTACCGGGCTCACACGAACCCAACTAGCTGGTAATGGAGACCCATGAAACATTTCCCCTGGTAGGGATGGGTAAGCCGGCACCTCTGCAATGACAAATTCTTTACTTTTTAGACGGCATGGCTTCAACCCCTACAAATGTTTGTGTGAAGAATGTTATATACATATCATCTTGAAAACATAACATCTTGAAAAGACTAGTTACTATGTCATAAAAATAATTACATCGGATGTGCTAGGTGGTGGGTCTACAGGATTACTCCCAACCTCTACAATAGGAGTAGAGCGGGATGCCATAGGTACTGTCTGCTGAGTGGCAGTCAGAGATGCCTACCACTTGCTCATTGCTTCTTCGAGTTTCCTATCAACTAGCTTATCAACCTATACATGGATAAAAGAAACGTTAGCTTCTGATTATTGAATTCTCTTTTACAGTAACATTATAAAGAAAGAATAGGTTACCTCTTCTTGTAAAAGACCTGCTTTTGGGACATGTTTGTGCTGGGATGGCCCAAAGAACGCTTTGATGCCCACACCAGCACCTACAGCCCTAACACATCCAGGATGCTCTGGGTTACCCAGAGCAACTGTCAATTCATCCCTTGTGCCCTCAGGGATGAACTTGCCTTGTTTCCTCAGCTTGTGCAACTCCCGCTAATTGCCAAAAAAAATTTGTAATTAAGCAAACACCACAAATAATCAATATTCGAACGATCGCTCTAAGAGTTGTATTTTACCTTTTTTGTAGCTGCCTCATCAGTTACGGGCTTCCTTATTTCTCCCTTCTAATTTTTCCTCCCAGCTATCCAGACATCATGGCGAGGAAGAGGTGTGGTACTTATAGTAGAGGACTCCTGAGTAGCAACAGACTGAGCAGTAGACTCATCCTGTAGTCTTTGGTGAATGCCTGCATACCCCTTTAGACCCATTGTGTGGTCATGCACATTCAGTGCACGCCTTGCTTTTTGCGCCTCACTGAGGGCCTAGTTAGTATGCACATTAATGATTTGGTTAGTAACACTAAATGTTAATCTTGAATAGGTGAATACAATATATATTAATTAAATTGGGAGTGACGCCTAATACCTTGAATTCATCAGTTTGTCTTGAAGCAACAAACATGTCCCATTCTTCTTGGTCCATGAAGTTCCACTATTCAGCGGTTGTCTTCTTCCTCTTGTCACCTTCTTTTATGTATTGTCAGGTGAGATTTGTCCTATAGTTCCTTAGGACTCTCCCACAGTGTTGCATCATGCATTTACGATGCAATTTTTCATCCAATTCAAATATACTCTCCAAAATAGAATTGCTATTAACTAGTATCCAAAAAATTAGTAATCTACAAAATAGAATTGCAAATTAATAATAACTCATGCATAAATCCTTCCATATTACGTCTTTCTTCCCCTTAGGAACTTTATTCCAAGAATCTATCTTACAATCGCAATGGCTACGAGTAACATACCCAAGAAATGAAACAAACGAATTGCGATTCACTCCAATTGCATTTCCTGCATTATCAAAATCCACAACAAGTTTGGGTCCATTGCCCCTTTGCGCTATTAACTTCTTCATCATAGTGATGCCCCTTCTCTTGTCAACTTTTTGGTGCTTCTCAACAAGTAATTCACATTGTAAAGTTCACATTCAGAAAAATAAAACATATAAAAAATATAAACATGCCTCTAATATTGCAAATTTTTATCAATTAACAATCCTTCATTGTGATCTCTGCGCACATACAAGTCATGATTAGCTTCAATATTTGCTGGTGTTGGCAACCCAACTAAGAATGGACTGGAGTCAAAATACTTATCATAGTACTCTTCTTCATCTATAGGATCTTCAATGAACTGTCTTTTACCATGAAGAACAACTGACCATTTATCATTTGCAGGATCATCGATATAAAATACTTGTTTCGCCTATGATGCCAATATGAATGGTTCACCCTTCTCGCCAATCTTTTCAAAGTTCACTAAAGTGAAACCCAATTCATCCACTATAACTCCTTTGGTGTTATCGACCCAATTACATTTGAAGAGAGGAATTCTGAAATCTATGTAGTCAAACTCCCATATGTCTTCAATGACACTGTAATATGACATTTTAGCTTCACGTGGATTCTTATCCTTTGCACTTGCAAAAAACATAGTCGACGCTTGAAGGGTGACCCGTCTATTTTGGACGACACTCTTATCATCTTGGCGCTTTATGTAATATGTGAATCCATTAATGTCATACCCTTCATAAGACATCACATTCAATTTTGGTTTAAAGGCGAGACATTTGATAGTTTCAGTAATATCATCTGGTGTTTGAGATAGTTGATGTAAGACTTTATCTTCAAACCACTTAATAAATGTCTTGTTATGCTCTCTAGCAAGCCACATTGTATTGGTTCGAGGATATTGTCTCTTGATGAAATTGGTATGTTACTCGATATAAACACTCACTTCATCCATGTTGTGTAAATATACAAGTGACCTTGTTCCAACTGCTCACGGCTGATTACTTTCACCTGTGATCCCAAAATTCCTTTGCCAAATTGCTCCTCAATATTCTTGTCATTACCACTGAGAAAGTCATTGAAAAAATCCATAACCTCTCTCGCCACATAACCCTCAATAATACTCCCTTCATGCCGATAACGGTTTCGAACATCACTTTTAAAAATGCTCATGTATCGTTCAAAGGGATACATCCAATGCAAGAAAACTGGTCCCAACATTTTCACTTCCCTAGTCAAGTGGACAACAAGATGTACCATGATATCAAAGAACGACGGAAGAAAATACATCTCAAGCTGACATAGGGTAACAACCACTTCTCATTGCAAATTATTGAGAGTATCAGGGTCAATAACTTTGCTACACAGACTATTGAAAAAGAAACAAAGTCTGGTGATTGCAAACCTTACATGCTTTGGAAATATAGATCGAATTGCCACAGGCAATATTTATTGCATTAGAGTGTGACAATCATGAGATTTAAGACCTATCAACTTCATATCTTTCATTGATAACAATCTATGGATGGTGGATGAGTAACCCTGTGGCACCTTAACATTTACCAAACATTCACAAAAAGCTTTCTTCTCCTTTCTAGACAATGTGTAACAAGTGGGAGGTAAGTATGTTCTCCGATTTCCCATTTCACGTAATTCTATTAATTTTGACCTTATTCCCATTTCACGTAGGTCCAGTCTGGATTTTATCCCATCTTTAGTCTTACCTGGTATTTTCAACAAAGTACCAATGACACTATCACAAACAATTTTCTCAACGTGCATGACATCGATACAATGCCTGACTGTCAAAGAACTCCAATAAGGAAGATTCCAAAATATTGACTTCTTCTTGAATAAATATTTATCACTCCATGTGGTCATAGTACATTGTGATCTCTTACCAAATTCATTGACAAAGTCTTTTACTCTTTCATAAACAACCTCCCCTGGTATAGGTTTAGGTGCACTCCGTTCCTCATTCAATCCATTGAATGCTTTGCGCTTCCTACGATACAGATGGAATTTTGTAAGAAACCTTCAATGACTGAGATATACAGTCTTACCGCCATGTTTTCGTCTTGTTGAAATAGTGTTCTCTTCACATATAGGACACACTTTAGCTCCTTTGACACTATATCCAGACAAATTCCCATATGCTGGAAAGTCATTAATAGTGCAAAACAACATAGCATGCAAACGAAATGTCTCTCTTCGTGAAGCATCATAGGTCATCACATCTTCACCCTAGAGTTTCTTTAAGTCATCAATCAGAGGTTTAAGATAAACATCGATATCATTTCTAGGTTGTTTAGGGCCCGATATCAACAACGACAGCATTACATACTTATTTTTCATACACAGCCAGGGAGGAAGATTGTATATAACAAGCATGACTGGACAAGTGCTATGTTGGCTGCTCAATGTCCCATACAGATTCATCCCATCTGTACAAAGCCCAAGTCTTATATTCCTGACTTCTTCACCAAATTCAGGGTACAATAGATCAATCTTCTTCCACTATGGGGAATCAGACACATGTCGTAGGATCCCATCATTATTTTTCTTAACATCTGCATGCCACCTCAAATTCTTCACATCTATCGGATTGGTAAACAAGCGTTGAAACCGTGATATTATAGGTAGATACCACATCACCTTGGCAGGAGAACCAGTTTTGGACTCCCCCGAAGTCGTCAATTTATACTGTTACACACCACATTTTGGACAATCTTTCAAATCCACATAGTCCTTTTGAAATAATACATAATCATTTGGGCATGCGCGTATCTTCTTGGCATCCATTCCCATTGGGCACAACAATTTCTTTACCTGGTATGTTGATATTGGCAACTTATTTCCTTCAGGAAGCATTTCTTTCAACAAAGACAACAATGACGTGAAGCTTTTATCGCTCAATCTATTGTTAGCTTTCAGCTTATACAATCTCAACACAACGCTAAGCTTCATAAACTTAGTACAACCTGTGTATAACGATATCTCAGCATCATGCACAATGTTTCTAAAAATGGGAGGTGGATCGGAGTGCTCTACCCCACAACTATCCAGCATCGCATCAACGATGTCTACTGGAACTGGTTCATTCACATCTACGTCATCGGAGGCAATTTTTTCTTCCACACAAGCACTGCTATCGACATCCACTGGTTTCAAGTTTGAAATCTCTCCATGCCAGTGCCATTCTATATAGCCTTGTATAATCCCGTTGCACATGACATGACTTTTGATTTCATCACCAATGCTGACTTTCAAGTTGTTACCGCAATGCCTACATGGACAGTAAAACATATCTCCAGGTTGTTTCCTATGTTCCTCGGAAAATCTAATAAACTGGTCAAGACCAGATATAAACTTTGGGGTGCAGCGATTGCGAATGGACATCCATGATCTATCCATTCTATGATCAAAGAGAAAACAAGTATATATTACAACAGGATTAGGGTCTAGGGTTAAAAGATTAGAGTTTTTGCATGGTTAAAACTTTAGGCCAACAAATACATGTGTTGTCATTCTTATATATAATAAATGTGTACCACCTATCCCATTCCTGAACACCTAATCTCACTAGTAAGTGTATAATGTGTATTGGGTTTTCAAGAAAATTTCGGCAACATTTCCCCGCTGTTCTCCAAGTACATATGTACTTAGAGAACAAACGGGGAAATGCTGCCGAAATTTTCTTGAAAACGCAATACACATTATACACTTACATCCTAAGTGAGATTAGGTGTTCAAGAAAAGTCCCAAACCGTGGACTATCCAAGATTTACTCCTAATGAGTAAATCTTGGATGGGTTTCTAGGCCAACAAATACATGTGCTGTCATTCTATAACATTGATTTCAACATTTCGAGTGTCCATGCATGTTCATCATCAAGATAAAGATTACACATAAATTAGTATGACATAGGGATGGAGAGATTCATAATTGATTTCAAAATTTCAAACTAGCTCATGCATTACCATCAATCTACATCATACAATAGGGATTCATGTAAATGTTAGGGTGACACATCACTACAAAATTAGAGATTTAACATTAAGGTTTTAATATCTTACATAGATTGATCACAAGATTTCAACAATATAGTTAATTCAAGATTATGGTGAAATGTGTATTAGGGTTTTAATATCTTAATTCAACATGCATCAAAATTTACAGAATCAGGTCAAGAATTAGTATTCAATTGCAAATGTATATTCTTCTTCCTCCTGCTCCCTCTCAGATGGTTATTGGATTAAAGCAAGGCCACGACCGTGTGGGCTGGACACGGTCGTGGCTGTGCTGCAGCACGGCCGCGGTAGGCCAACACAGCCATGGCCGTGGCCAGCCCACACGATGGTGACCTTGCTTTAATCCAACAACCATCTGAGAGGGAGCAGGAGGAAGAAGAAGAGGTGAAATCCCATGCAGAGAAGGGTACCTGCTTGAGGGAGGAGGAAGAAGAGTGGGAGCAGGTACCTTCGGGCAACCGACGAGGAGAGTAGGGGAACCGACGACAGGAGGAGCAGGAGGACCAGGAGGAGCAGGAGACCACCGGTGAGGAGAGCAGCAGTAGCAACAACGTCAGTGAGAAGAGCAGCAATAACAGAGGTTCCGGCGGTGAACAGAGAAGGAGAGGCAGGTGGCGGTGGTGGCGAGCAACTACAGCAGCAGCAGGCGGCGACGCGGAGGCGACAACATCAGCAGGCAGTGGCGACGCAGCAGGGGTCGGGAACTGGAGCAAAATCGATCGATGAAATAGAAGAAAGGGGAAGAGTCCACTGTGCGTGGGGGCTATTAAGTTAATAAAAGGCGTCAGTTATCCATAACAACCGACACCTTTATTATTAAGCGTCGGTTATCCAAAGATAACCGACGTCAATTGGACATTCTTTTACCCTAATTGTTTTGGCAGGGACGACGTGTACACCCTTATCACGTCGGTTATTCTAAGAAAACCGATGCCTATATTGGAACTTTTGGTGCAAATTTTATCTTCATTCAACGTCGGTTATTAGGTAAAACACCGACGTTGTATCTGATACTTTGGTGCAATTTTTTTTTGCTCGAAAAAATTGGATTTCGCGGGCTACTTTAGGCGTCGGTTTCGTTTCTTCAACCGACACTGAATAAAAAGCGATACATGTGTCTGGATGGTCTTCAAATATAGATGTCGGATGTCCTTATTAACCGATGTTTAATGTTACGTTGAACGCTATTTCTGTAGTAGTGAGAGAGGGTAGGAGGGAAGCCATCAACCTTCCTTACTAGGTGCCACATTCCCCCTCCACTTCCTTATCTCCAAAGCTATCTTTCTTTTCCTTTAATTCCTTTGAATTATCCCTGAATTATAATCGACCGTTTAAGCTCATTAATGAATAAAATATTATTATCCATAAGCACCTTTACTTTAGTGGTCATTACTTTTCAATTAAAAATGTAGGTAGATATTTTTCACCTACTTAGTATTTTTTTTTTGAGGAAAGGTCATAGCATATATTTAAAGCACATCGAAGCAAGCAAACACCTGCTTATGTGAGTTTCATACAAGATGAGGAATAAAGCAAGGTAAAGAAATAACGTTTGTGCCTAGTGGAGATAGAGGCAAAGTTCTGATGAAGTGGGGGAGGCACCCCTTAAAACAAGCCTCTTAAAGTAAATTAAGAGGAAAAACCCAAGACTGTTAAAAAAAAACAAGCTTTCTCCCCGAGAAGTGTAGTCAAAGTTGTTGCTGGACTATACTAACTCCTATTTCATCATCAACCATAGCTTTAAGATCACATAGAAACTTTGCTTCCAATTCACCTTCATCAAAATCAACTTGACCTCCTTCTGCTTGATTACCTGCATTTTGTTAGAATGTGAAGATCTGCATCTATTTGTGATATAATATTTTGTCTCATTTTTTGGTTGTTGTTGAAGATTCTGTTATTTCTTTCTTTCCAGAGATTCCAACTGATGGTGGTGAAAATGTCACTACCCTTGAAGTTTTTGTATTGTCTATTTGGATTGATTTGTGGTGGGAATGTTGCTTCCTTGAGTTCTGAAATGCAGTTGCGTGTGTAGTGTGAGAAGATGTTTTGTGAAGTGGTACACTTGAATAAGATGTGATCAGTTGAGTCAGAACTTGTTTCGCATAGTGAGCATCTGAAAGGACCAATGAAGCCTTTTTTTTAAGATTTTCACCTGTAAGCAACTTGTTATGTAGTAAAAGCCATAGAAATGTTTTATATTTTTGAGGCCATTTCCGTTTCCAAATTTTTGTGGTGGGTGGGGCAAAGCCTCTATAGGAGAGGTTGGAGTAGGCTTGCTTAACTGAGAAAGTGTTACCCCATTTCCATGTTATGTTGTTTGAGGTGTTGTTTTCCACTGAGAGTTTTAGATTACTGAATTTATATTGGTTGAGATGCATGAGGATGCATCTTTTAAGAGAGTTTTTTCTGTTGCTGGTGAAAAGGAGGAGAGATTTATCGATTTTGATTTTGAGTAATCTATTTGGGATGGTCCAGTTTGGGCGAAGATTAAAGACAGAGTTGTTTTTGAACCAAGGATCGAACCAGAAAGAGATATTCAGGTGAGAGTGTGGGGGGGTATTGATGATTTGAGTTATTTTTTTGGATATTTTTGTTAATGTATTTCCAAAGGGGGAAGCTGATTTTTTGGAGACTAAATGCCAGGGAGGGGATTTTTGGTAGTATTTGTGTTTGATGAGTTGTGACCATATTTTTGGTTTAGTTTGGAACAAGATGTTGATGATTTTTGTTATAAGACAGAAGGCGTGAGTTTCAATGTTTAGGATACCCCGACCTCCCTGATCTAGTGGAGCAGATATAGTTTTCCAATTTACTAGATGGTAGTGTTTCCCGGATTTTTCAGTTTTATGGAAGTTATTCCAAAGAAAATTTTTGCTTATTTTGTCAAGGTTTGATTTTGTTTTTGAAGGGAGAGGAATGCAGCTCAGGAAGTGTGTAGTGATTGGTGTGATGACACTGTTTAGAAGGGTGAGTCTCCCAGAAAGATTGAGGAAGTTATTTGTCCAATTTGAGAGTTTTGTGTTTATTTTTGTAATAATAGGGGACCAGATAGCATTTGTTATGTTGTAGGGTGTGATAGGAAGACCAAGGTATTTGATTGGAAAATCTTCAATCTTGCATCTTAAGAGATCTCTAAATCGCTCCAAAGAAGGTTGATTAATGTGAACCCCAAAAATGGATGATTTATGCAGATTTATTTTGAGACCTGAGATATAAGAAAAAATACCAAGGATTCTGAAAATGTTCAGAAGAGATGAGTCTTCGGGAGAGGAGAAAATTATAGTGTCATCAGCAAATTGAATGATGTTCTCTTTGCATTCCCCAGGAGAGATTATAAGGCCATTTTGTTTTCCCAGTTGAATCATACGAGAAAGGATAGTTGTGATGATGATAAACAAGTAAGGGGAGAGTGGGTCCCCTTGTCTGATTCCATTTGAGTTGTGAAAATAACCAAAAGGGACACCATTTATGATTGTTGAACATTGGTTTATAGAAATGCAAGCATGAATCCAATTTACCCATTTGTCAAGAAAACCAAAACCCGAGAGAGTTTTAGTTAAGCAGTTCCAATTGACAAAATCAAATGCTTTCTCAAAATCTAATTTGATTGCCAGAAGGGGTTTTTTGTGTGGAAGAGATGTATAGTTTCGTTGACCATCAGATAGGCATCTTGGATGCTTCTATTTTTGAGGAAAGCATTTTGATTGAGAGGAATGATATCATCCATGTGTGGTTTGATTCTGTTTGCTAGTGTTTTTGCTATGATTTTGTATGAAGTGTTTATAAGGCTGATGGGCCTGAAAAGGGATATGTGATCAGGTTGACTAGTCTTTTTTATTAGTGTGATAAAAGTTTTGTTTAAGAATTTGATGATGTTGTGGGGGTTACTACTTTCATGGAAAGATTTCAAAAAAGCTAAGAAGTCTGATTTGTAATGGTCCCAATTTGCCAGGTAGAATTCTACATTGAGGCCATCAGGTCCAGGAAATTTATTTAGACCTAAGTCGGAAATGGCAACATCCAACTCTCTATGGGAAAAAGGTTTTATAAGATCTTGTGGTTTTTTTATGTTTACTTGACAAATGCTGGCCCAAGTCAAGTCATTTAGGCAGGAGGGGTTGTGATTGTTGTTGAAAATATTTTTGAAATGGTTTGTTATGTGAGTTGAGATGGATTGTTTGTGAGAGTTGAGTCTGCCATTTATTGTTAGATGGGTTATGGCATTTTGTCGATAATTTTGGTTACAAATTTTATGAAAGAATTTTGTGTTTTTGTCACCTTCCTTAGCCCAAGTTATTTTAGCCCTTTGTCTCCATATAGTGTCAATACAATTATTTGTGTATTCCAGTTTAGCTTTTATGGAAAGAACAAGGGCTGGGTCAGCTGTTGGGTCCTTATCCACAAAAAGGAATTGTTCTTCAAGATTTTTTTGTATTTCAAATAATTTTTTTGGGTTTGTGAGCTTCCATTTTTTGATACGTGTTTTAATGTTTTTGGTGTTATTTAGGATGTGTAATCCTATGTTTTTTGTTTGGGAATTAGTAAGTTTCCAATGTTCTAAATAGGTGTTGGTGAAGTTGTTTATAGAGAGCCAACTATTTTCAAATTTGAAAGGCCTCTGGCCCCAAGAGATAGATTTTGAGTCAAGAATGAGTGGGAAATGATCCGATATGGCTCTGTGAGAGATATGAACCGATGAGAGGGGGTGATTATCTTCCCATTTGTTTGAGCATATGAAGTGGTCAATTCTGGCAAAAGTCTGGTTTCTAGACCAGGTGTAAGATGCAATTGAAGGTTTGATGTCTATCAAAGTATGGTTTGTGAGCAACTTGCTAAAAATTTTATCAGCAGCCGACATGGTTTGGGGGGAAGTTGTGGAGTTGTGTCTATCTGAGCTTTGAGTAATCAAGTTGAAGTCTCCACCCAAAACCCAGGGAGACGAGTACTATTTTTTGTGAGCAGATTTAGTTCAGCTAGGAAGGCAGATTTGTTATGCCCTGGTTCCCCATAAACACCAGAGAAAGACCAGAGATAACCATCAGAAAGATTTTTGAAATCAATGGTAATAAAGAATTTAAGTATGGAAGTGTTTTGGGAAGCTAAACACTGATTGTTGAAACCAACTAAGAGGCCCCCTTTGAAGCCCTCAGGAGGTAATTGGACCCAGTCAGTGATTCTATTTCCCCCTATGGTTTTGAGAGCAAAAGGAGTCAGACAGGTTTTTGTTTCTTGGATTGTAATCAGGTCGATTTTATGCTTGTAGATGTGTGCATGGATTTTTTTGCGTCTATGGAGGTTTGCAGCTCCACAGACGTTCCAGGATGAGATTTTCATAGTTTTGTAAAGGGATGCCAGAAGAAAAAAAAAAAACAATCTTGAGAGAACTCAATCTAATTTATTTTGAGGAGGTCGAAGTTTGTTTTTTCAGAATAAAGGACCCTTCTATTTGACCAGCCCATAAAGGCTTCTATGTCATCTAGGGATTTTTGAGCTTTTTCTTCGTCTTCTAGATGGATGCCTATTTTGTTTGCAAATTTTTTGAAACTATTTATGTTTGACCATGAGGCTAGATCTTCAATAGAATCAATATCTCTTTTTGTATCCTTTGATGGGGAAGGAAAAGATAAATTATGAACATATGATAAGTCACTAAGAGAATAGGTAGAGGAGTTTGAGTAAATACATGGCTTTAACCTGTTGACGATGATTTTATTTTTTGTTTCTTTTTGACTTGGTTTCATAATCTTCTAGAGGTAGCTACTTTCATGCCTTTTTTGAGGACTCTCCTGATCTGAACTCTGCAAAGAGTTGTCATCCTTAAGCTGAGGAAAGTTTTGATCTTTTATGGTGATTTGGTTATGGTTTTGTGAGGGGTAACTCTCCTTTGTTGAGGTTGGAGAAGGGAAGGTGGAACTTACTGGCTTGTATGTGTTTTCATGAAAAGATGGTTCATATGATCTGGTTCTTTTCCTGTTTATGTGGAGGTAAGTGTTGTCGGAGGAGGTGGAGTTTTTTCTGATCCAAACATGATTGCGATCACCAGAAGATCGGGTATTCAAGTTAGTCATTTTGTATTTGTTTGAGCAAAGCCAAGAGGGAGGATGTTTTGAGAGATCTGTGAAAGTTGTCTTGTTATCAGAGGGATGTTCAGCAGACAGTTTGATATTATAGATAGATTCACCGATTCTAATGTTGATGGTAGGCGGTAATGAAATGGCAGCTTTGACGGAGAAGAGGCAAAAAGCTTTGCTATATTGGGTAGGGTGCAAGGTTTCAGGGCTGATATATTGAAGAGTAGCCCCAATAGAATGGGCTATACCTCTGAAAATATCAACTTCCCAGAGGTGAGGAGGGAGATTTGTGATAGCAACCCAGTCAGAACCGCCAGCAGGAGCCGGGAAAGCACCTAAGTCAGCAGACCATTTAGATAATCTGGCAGTAATGAAGCTCGATCCATAGGGAATAGTGAGAATTTGATTGAAGAGGTGGTTTATTTTTGTTTCTTTTTGACTTGGTTTCATAATCTTCTGGAGGTAGATACTTTCATGCCTTTTTTGAGGACTCTCCTGATCTGAACTCTGCAAAGAGTTGTCATCCTTAAGCTGAGGAAAGTTTTGATCTTTTATGGCGATTTGGTTATGGTTTTGTGAGGGGTAACTCTCCTTTGTTGAGGTTGGAGAAGGGAAGGTGGAACCTACTGGCTTGTATGTGTTTTCATGAAAAGATGGTTCATATGATCTGGTTCTTTTCCTGTTTATGTGGAGGTAAGTGTTGTCGGAGGAGGTGGAGTTTTTTCTGATCCAAACATGATTGCGATCACCAAAAGATCGGGTATTCAAGTTAGTCATTTTGTATTTGTTTGAGCAAAGCCAAGAGGGAGGATGTTTTGAGAGATCTGTGAAAGCTGTCCTGTTATCAGAGGGATGTTCAGCAGACAGTTTGATATTATAGATAGATTCACCGATTCTAATGTTGATGGTAGGCGGTAATGAAATGGCAGCTTTGACGGAGAAGAGGCAAAAAGCTTTACTATATTGGGTAGGGTGCAAGGTTTCAGGGCTGATATATTGAAGAGTAGCCCCAATAGAATGGGCTATACCTCTGAAAATCTCAACTTCCCAGAGGTGAGGAGGGAGATTTGTGATAGCAACCCAGTCAGAACCGCCAGCAGGAGCTGGGAAAGCACCTAAGTCAGCATACCATTTAGATAATCTGGCAGTAATGAAGCTCGATCCATAGGGAATAGTGAGAATTTGATTGAAGAGGTGGTTTATTTTTGTTCCTTCAGGGACAGTGTAGATGAGTTGGGTAGGAGAGAAGATTTTTGGTTTTAAGATGGTTTGTCTGGGGATGAGAAGTGCTAAGGCACGAGTGATGTCTAGGAAATTGATGGGGTTATTGTCAAGATTGTTTTCAATTGAGATGAGGATGCTTCTCAAGGTGAGGACCTTGAGAAAACACATAGAGTTTGCAGGAAGGTCAAGTGCAATCACATACTCCAGGTGGTCTGGTGTTTTCATGTTTGCAGCAGAAGGTGCGTTGTTTGTGTTATGTGTTGGAGATGGGGTTGAATGGTGAGGGTTTGGGAGATGGGGTTTTGGTGTTGAAACTGTATGATTTTTCGGTTTGTGGTAGGGTTTAGATATAGACAGAGCCCTGGGGTTTGTGTTCTAGAAACGTGAAGGGGTAGAGTCTGCATGTTCAGGCGGGAGATTTGCGAGGCATGCAAAGGTATTTTTTGTGAGGAGATGATGTGGAGGGGGTTGTTTTATGCGCCTGTGATCTGAGATGAACTTTTTTGGGACTCTAACTCCAAGGTGTTTTGGCTGACATTTCATTATAGGATTTCACCCATAGATTTTTAGTTGATGGGCACTTCATTTAATTTATATATTTTTGCTACAAAATAACTTAGGGTTTCAATTATGCTTATTTCTTGATTATTTTATTATCAAGAGTATCATTTCTCAAATATGGTTCAAACAAGACACCCCTTTCTTTTTCTTTTCTCTAAATGATACCAAGATATAGTAGGGACACTCTTGAGGTAGTATTTTACATATTCAACCCTAGGTTTTGGGTAAATTACAAATTACACCAAAACTAGTATTCAATGTACAAGTATTATTCAAACAAGCCCCTTCTTAGAATGTAGGCTTCCACAAACCATCCCTTAGCATCCATCTCATTCTTATGATGCTAAAGTACTTGAGGAAAATTTATCATATAAATTTTGCAAGGTAACCCCTTATATTGGGTAAATTGCACTTTAGTCCAAAACAAGCAAATATTGCTTCAACATTATTCAAATAGGACCAAAATTGAAACATAAGCTCTCCTTTAGTCTTAATTACTTTTAAAAAGATAAAGACAAGAATATAAATGACTTAAGCAAAAATCCTATGGTTAAGGCGTAACCCAAGTCAGGGATGTTACATTATCATTGTCATCTAGAGCACATATATGAGAAATGCATTTATAGAATTCATATTTATGTTTATCTAGAATGTATTAGTTATTGAACTAACAAGAGATATGCAAATCTTATTTATAAGCAACGCGAGAAATCATCTCTCACTAGGTGTAGTGGAGAGAGTAAGAGTTCTCTTCGACCTTATACATGTTGATGTATGAAGATCTTTTAGAATAAATGCTATAGATAATTGATTGTACTTCATTACATTCACTGAGAATATGAGTTGACATGGGGTTTGTAGTTGATGAAATAAAAACATGAATCTCTTGAAGTATTCAAGGAGATTATAAATGAAGTATATATTTGATAAAAGTATTAAGAAACTTTGACATGATCAAATGTTGAAATACTTTACATTAATGGTTTGAGGGCCTTCTGGAATGACTATGATAGTGTATCATAAGTTAAATCCATTAGAATACGATGATGTGTCAGAAAGAGGGAATTACAACCTTATGGATCATGATGTAATTATCATTTAAATCTAATCTTCTAATCTCCTCATCGAATACTTTACACTAAGATAATGTAGAAATGGTTTAAAGACATCATATGTGATGTGATATGGGAATGTCCTAACATGTCTTAAGGATAGAAACCTACATAGATAAAGTAGTTTCTTGAAAAGGTCTGATAGCAAAATTGTTTTGTTACTAGGATAACTAAGATCCAAAAGAATCAGTGGGAGTAAAAGTAGAACTCGAAAGGTTCAAGGTTAACAAGGAGGTATAATGAGAATAATTGGGAATCACAAGTTGTTGTGGAATGTCAAGTTCCTTATGTAGCACAAAATGTCATAGTTCTAGTAGAACACATCTGAACTTGAAAGATTGTGAATCCAACAACTCAAATAGGCTGGTCATAAGATGATGAGACAACAAATCAACTAGAAAATATTGAGAACCATAATGTGAGAAGTAGCTTAAGGCCATTATGTAGTCCATGTATACTAACAAGGTGTGACCTTGGTAGTGCCACCTAAAGGAGTAAAACCTAAAGGGTGCAATTGGGTTTTGTTGCAAAGACCTACATGGACAAACTAAAAGGACAAATTGGTTGCAAAGGCTTTCATTTCAGTTCAAATTGTTGAACATGAAAAAATTCCTTCACCAATTGTCATGCTTGTTGTTGCAGCTAGTATATACTATGAGATTTGGCATATGAAGATTAAATCCACATTCCTTAAAAGAAATATTTGAAAGGACATGTACAAGCACAACTTAAAGGTTTTAAAAATTCATTAATGCAAATAAAGTCTATAGGCTACATAGTTCAATCTATAAATTCAAACAATCATATTAGAGATGGAATTTTTGATTTGACAAGATAGTGAAAGAGTTTGAATTGAATCAAGATAAATGATGGAATCTATGATCACTAAATATTTGTGGGAGTATATATTAGTATTCCACATAGTGATGGGGAATAACATCTCA
This sequence comes from Alisma plantago-aquatica, assembly GCA_963693085.1. Classification (NCBI taxonomy): domain Eukaryota; kingdom Viridiplantae; phylum Streptophyta; class Magnoliopsida; order Alismatales; family Alismataceae; genus Alisma; species Alisma plantago-aquatica. The sequence goes on from OY856411.1 coordinate 570,398,930, forward strand.
ATATTGTAAGTATTGAGCCTTGGCATGGAAAACACCTTCAGTAATGAAGGATTAGGTGAAACATCCTATGTGATGGTGATCGAGATATATAGATATAGTTCTTGAAAGTTTCATAACCTAAGTATGTGCACATAAAATAGCAATGTGCTGATAGAGTTCAACATGAAGGATTCAATGGGAGAGAATCCGGGATTAGTCTCTCAAGAATCTTATGTTTCGATTCTTGTGAAGAATGGATAGGCATGAGTGAAATGCCATATGCACCAACAATGGATCTATCATGTATCCTATATAATGCACTCATCACACATAATCTTGTATGTACTGGACATGACAAGATGGTATTTATTTCCAATGAGGGTCATTAGAATGTCATTAAAAGACATCCATTAGTACTTGTAAAACACTAAAGAATAAGTTGCTAAATTAAGGCAACAAGGAAGAGTTGGGTGTAAGGGGTTACAACGATGCAAGCTTCTAAAATGACAAAAGTGATCACAACATAAAATGTGTTTAATTCTAAAGAAAAGGGGTTGTTAGTTGGAAGAGTTCTAAACTACAAATCATTGATTCAGTTCAATAATTGGATCTGAGTATCCTAGTGTTATGAACACTGGAGAGGATATTAAATGAATCTAGAAGTTCATATGGATGAACTTAAGGATGTTCCAACCATTGATGACACAGTAAAGATACTGTGACAATAATGGAGCCACTGGTTAGGCAAGGAATATCAAATACCATATTACGGAATTTTTTCTCACAACAAAGAGATGAGAAACATGAAATATACAAACTAAAGTAAAGTGGTGCTAACCCGCTAGATTATCACTTGCGCAACATAAACATGATGGACATGTTTAAATCACCAAGAATGAAATTCGTGGGTGATTGGCTCTAAGTGCAAGTGGGAGTCTTTGGGCATGGTATACCCAAAGAGCCAATCATATGATGATTGTGATGGCATATTGCATAAAGGATTTGATTAATAATAATAAAGACAAGATTACAATTCAATCTGTGTCACTCAGTTATGAGATATTAAGGAAACATAATGAATGTATAAAGAATGACAATACTTATTGACATATGTCTTCAAGTACATGACTTGAACAATGAGATCATATGGATGTTAAGAGTATGTACATTATTATCATGTCCTTGGTAGGATGTTACTGTGGAAGGTAGTAGACAATAGTAACACACAAGACTAGAGTGTGGGTTGGTTGATCATAGAATCTCATCAATCGTGATATGTGATATCAAACCAAGCACATAGATACTTGTTAGAGAACAATGTATCATCCAGGCCCACCTTGAGAGTGACACATGAAAACCATCATTTCTGGTCATAGTCATCTCTCATAGTGAAGGTGGTGATTGTGGTTCTTAGACCTGAAGTCACTACACTCATCACATATTGTTCAGTATACTCTGACATCATTAAAGGTAACCCTAAATAAGGATTGCCATAACGGTGATGATTGGGAAGCTGTGACACATGGGGAATGACTGTGGTTAATGTAGATGGGATTTGTCCCTCCTAATGGAGTTTGATAACCTGACCGCTTGATAAGCTAGACTGACAAACACATGTGCATGAACATGTGAATCAATATATGATATTGAGGTCACATATATCTCAAACAGTCTGCTCTAGTTTAAGGAACATGAATTAAACATTGAGAGGATTATGATTTCATGCCTCGAGTTTATTCCAAATATTAGAGACAAAGGAATTATGCAATCACTGTAACACCTGACATAGATGGTAGGTTGAGGTTGTTCTCCAACTTTCCATTCACTTAGGTAGCACTGATGTGCGACTAGGCACCACTATTTGCTTGTGATGTCATAAGCTAGTTATGGACATTCATTGCCAACGTGATATGGGACCTATAGGGTCACACACATAGGAGATCATGTAGAAGAAGAGTTTAATAATGAATGATAATTTAATTGATTACTTAAGTGTTTAGGTACTCAATATAAAAAAAAAATCAACCGACTAGACTCCCAACCTATCGGCTCATGTGATGAAACAACTATTTGGAGTGCTAGGTTGATATAAATTGAATTGGCAAAGTTCTGCCTAAAATGGGGAGCGAACCGACTGGTTCACATAGTGAACCAATCGAATTGATTCACCAACCGATCACTTGGGGTCATGATATGACCGGATTGTAAGAGCAAGACACCCAATTTGTGGAGAAAAATGATTGAATCAAGGATTAGTATTGATGTCATGTTGTCCATTAATTGGATTCGAATTTGCTAATTCATATATGATTGGGAAACATGGAGAAATGAATAGTTCATTCTATGAACCGATCATCTAGCATGTGAATCGACTGATTTAACACTCATAGATTACAATTATTCATGAACTTCCGATCCAATCCACTCCCACACAGATTGGGAACCCAGACCCTAAACCTTCCTCTAAATAGAGGGGTATTGGGGGATTCTCAGAACACAACTCAATTGCCTCTAACAATTGTTGTCCTCTTTAGTTATGAAAACCAACAAAGAGCTTGAGCAAGTCCTACCCGCTAAAGGGAGGGATAGCAAGGGAGAAACAATTATGTGAGAGCAAGTTGGTGTCTAGTACACCATCAGGAGGGACAACTCCTTCATGTTTGCTCTACTAGAACAACATGAGTTCTAGGTGGTCTGTGTTGAATTCCATAGAGGCGAGTGATTCAGCCTTATTTTAGGGCTTCATCTTATGGCATTTTGCATTTCAATCACATCTATACCTATTAGATTACATGTTATTTCCCTTAATATGCATATTTGTGTAAAATGCACTTATGGACATTATTTGCATGTTTTTTAGGTACTTGGACCACACTTGGATGGGCGAGAGAGATGGAGGGGCCCAAAGAAGGCCCTAGAGCTCCCCCAACCTACTCCTAGTGGCCAAGAGTCAAGCTTAAGAAAAGAAGTCCATGGATAAAAAAGTTTGAAGCTCAAAGTGCAAGCAAAGCCCCTAGCACGGCTGTGGCAACACAGAACGGTCGTGCTGCAAATGAAGAAATCATAGGAAAAATCTCAATTTTGAAGTAGCTACAGAGCATACTCTACCACAGCAGTACCACTCAGCATGGCCATGTTGCGACCACCCACCACAGCCGTGCTACCATATTCCACCATGGCCATGCCACGCAGCATGACCGTGCTACCATATCCCACCATGGCCGTGCTACTCAACACGACTGTGCTACCCTCAACCCACCACGGTCGTGGCCATTTCATCCCAAAATTGAACAAAACCCTATTAACTTTGATGTAATAAACCCACGACTGTGCCCATCCACCACAGTCATGGCCTACCCTACCCACCATGACCGTGGTGCCCTACCACGGCCGTGCTACTCACCAAACCCACCTAGTTTTCACTGCTTCACCCATTTTGCCCCTACTTGACATAGTGCTTCCTCGCCACACCTATATATACCTAGGTGGCGGCTGGGGCACGAGGTCAGCTACCTTCCACCACCTCCTAGCTCCCCAAATCGTCATCCACTCCATTCCACTTCACCTTCACCTCAAATCCACTCCATTTCACCATTTCCACCACATAACCCCCCATATCTAAGCCTTCCATCCACTTCCCACCACCATTCTACACCTTTCCATCCAAGAAGAAGGAGGAGGATGACCCTGCAACTGTTGGAGAGAAGGATTTCAGCCACTACTCCGAGCTCCATGGCTTCTTCTACCTCTTTCTCCTTTCTTTTTGTATTTTCCATGTCTATGAGTAGCTAGGCCCCTTGGGTGGGCTATTTGGGAGAAATTATGTTACTTTGATACCATGTTGGGGGGGAAATGACATGTAAACGTTGTAATTCCACTTGTTAATATGATTATATTCTATTTCTGTCTCATTCTCCATGAATTGCTTGTTGGTTTGTGTGTGAAATCAACTAGGAATTTAGGCAAATTGCTTATATGTGTGAATTTTGGGATTTGCCCCTAGGTCTAATTCTTGGATCCCTAGGTTGCCTCCCATCTTCCTACATCCTAATCAATCTCCCTAAACCTAAGTGAGAGATCTAAGTAGCTAGATTGGACAATTCTAGTGTAATTAGCATGGAGCCTTCTTAAGGCTAGAATGTGGGGGAATTCGGGTCCAAAGCCCTAATTTCACCTCCCCATTACTACCCTCGACCCCTAATTGCCCTAGGAATGTCTAATCTAGAAACCTAGACTTGATTAGACTCTACTTGATTTGAACCTAATCCCTAACCCAATTGAGTCTCATAAGGGTAGTAGGGGGTGTTAAGGACTAGTTCCCCTATGCACAACCTAGCATATCCATGGCCAATTAGTAGCTTAGGTTAATTCATTAGACTCTATCTTGTTGTTTGGTTTAGATAATCTAAATGGAATCATAATGTTCATATGTCACCCCCAACTTAAGTGATAAGTTCATACCCCTAAGCAGCCCACACATCCCTTTACTGCTTGAAACCCTAGTTTTGTGCTTGCTTAGCTTACTTAGTTCTTTTCTTGCTTAGTTAGCTTCTTTCCTTGCTCTTGCCTTGTTCATGCTAGCTTATCTCTTTAATTTCTCTTTTGCTTCTCTCTTACTTGCCTTACTTGCCTTTTCATACCTAGCTGAGTCTTTTCTTGCTTTCTTAGTCTTAATCTAGTCTAGGGTTAAAATAGATTTCATTCTTGTCTTTAATTCCTCATTTGTTCATAGTAGTTTAACAATCAAATCACCTTTAAACCCTTAACCCTAGTCTCCGCAGTAGGAACCTAGCCAAACTAACCTAGCTCTAGCACCCCCTCTTTTCCCTGTGGATCGACCCTGTACTTGCCACCTTCCTATACTATGGAACGACCCTGTGCGCTTGTGGGTGTAGTGTTTTAGTGTGAGTAGGTGTTTAGGTTTATAAATTTCGAAAGAAAATTCCCATCACGTTTGTTCTGACCTCGTGGGTCGCATCTAGTCGGGTCAAATCAGCTAGTGTGTTGCACCTCTAGCGGAATCGCACCAGCGAGGTGGCCTTTTCCATTCGCTAGGAGGGAAACACTAGCATGCAGTCCGTGGTAGAGACCGCGGGAACTATTGCAGACGCTGTTCAAGTTTGCTATCCATGGTGAAGACCATGAGCTGCATAGATACCATCTAAGTGCAACTAGGAGTGTTGCGTTACTACAATGAGTTTAGTTGCTGGACTTTCTCTAGGACCAGGTATGAACTCGTTAAACCATCCTCCCCATTACATAGTTATTGACACGATCTTACTATTATGTGGAATACATATAGTTTTTTTTTTGTTTTCGCTGCCTACTCTGATCTAATATTTCCCAACACTGGTATCAGAGCCACGTCAATTTACTATGTTTTGGGATAATCGATAAATTCAGATATAAACCCAAACATATATATATATATATATATATATATATATATATATATATATAGGATATGATAAATGTACAATTTATGTGTGTCGCCCTAAAAGTGAGTTTTTATGGTGGATGTGTAGTGCAGTTATGGCCAATAACCCAAATATCTATGTGTGGTTGGATGGTTTGGTTTTATTCCTATTTTATCTCAATTTGCACACCGAGCCTCTACCTTCTTCTTCCCAATGTGCTCGTAAGGGTGTAGCTCAATGGTGATTGGACTGTGAACGCATATAGAGGTCTTTGAATCCTCATAGGGATGAATAAAAACTAGGATTTATGTTTGACATGGTTTGCACTGGAATTGATGGATTGCACACTTGGTTTACCATACTCCTGGGTCGGGCCTCCACAGGTTAATGAGGGGTCAGGGAGAGGAAGTCTCCCTGATGATTCATTTGTTTCTTCTTCTTCCCTATGTAAAAGATAATTCTTTCCTACCTCTGCTCCCCTCGAATGTAACTCAAGGTTTCTCATTACCATGTAATAAGTTTAATAGCAATAGGATAGTTTCCTTTCTTGCAACGATGAAGATAAGGATAAACATCAGGCAAGCTGACCATTTCATGTGACAAGCTGACTGGATGGAGGACTAAAGTGGGTAGACCACAAGCAAACCGACCGATAGGTGGTCCCAACTGACCGTTTGGAGATGTCCAAATATCGATTAGACAAGATGCCAAATGATTGTTTTAGGCGACCAACCGACCAACCAAGAGGTAAGAAGACCGATTCAAGGCTTGAACCAATCAACCCAGATTGGCAAGCATAGATCTACACCAACAATAGGTTCATGCATGTGATATTGACCTAGGTGGTAGTAATTCCTTGTTGCTCGAAGGAATTATAGTAGATATGGCCATAACCATCACCTTTTATTTTATATTGCATGTTTACATGTGGGATATTGCATGTATATGATACATTAGGTGATTGGATATATATATATATATATATATATATATATATATATATATATATATATATATATATATGTGTGTGTGTGTGTGTGTGTGTGTGTGTGTACAAGATCCTTACAAGTGCCTCCGGGTAGGTCAACCAACCTTGGAGCTCTTAAGGCTCAATGTTCGACACATGGACATAATGTTTCACACACCTCTTTATTTTTGGCATATGGAGCACATAATGCATCACATTATACTGAGATGGTAGGATAAGATGATAGGTAATATCCTCAATCCATTCCAAAATCTCAACTAGACCCACATATTAGGGGACCAATTTTGCTTTATTTCTAGCTATGGCACAAATATTTTGTATTTTCAAGAATATATGATCTCCCATTGAGAATTTCATATGTGTAGTAAATCTATCGATCCTAGGCTTCCTTCAACCTTTCCTTTATCAAGACAACATTATATACATACAACTCTAGCTCTTCAGAATTGAACAAGGTCCTCTTGCCTATGTTATACCTGTGGAATGGCGGTCATCATGGCCTCCCATAAAAGTTTTTGTAAGGGGGAATCCCTATGATGGTAGCTTCCATTATAGGCTAACTAAGCTAAAGGTAGATAATGTCCCTATGATCCACCCCAGTCTAGGACACAATCCATTAAGAAGTCATCCATGGTATGGATCTTACATTCTGAATGTCTTTCTGAGGGTGATAGGTGGTACTGCACTTTAGCTGTGTTCTGAGTTCTTCTTGAACTTGCTTCTGAAACATCAAGGTGAACTTGGTAACATGATATGAGATAATGGAGCTTGGAACTCCATGAAGATGTACAATCTATTGGTTTTAGATCTAGTCTAGGTTAGAAACTTTGGCAATGATTTTGCAGCCTAAGAAGTATGCTGACTTCACCATTACAATGTCATATCCTTTTGGGAGGCCTACCATGAAATACATGGTGATCTGGTCCTTCTTCCATTACAAAATTTGTATGGATTGTAACACACCACTTTGTCATTGGTGCTCAACCTTCACCATATGGCATGTGAGACAACTAGCCACAAATGAGGCTACATCTCACTCCTTACCCTACCAACATAAAACTATTGTAGATCCTTAAAATTTTGGTGGTGGGATGCCACTATACTTATACCCATGTGCCTCTTGTAATATGTTTGGCTTCCATGGAAAATCTTCAAGGACCTAGATACGTTGCTGGTATTGGATCCTTCCATCAACACACATAGAGAGGTGGGTTTGAGCCTTAGAGAGAAGGGCCTACATCTTTTCAAGAGTTGTCTAGACAACTAGGTTGCAACCAACTTAGAAATTCGATTGGGAAATATATGAATGTTGTCCAAGAAAACTTATTAGGCAGGGTTCCAATCCATCTAGAAAACACTTTGATTATTCTCCATTGGGTGGCTAAACTAGAAACATAACTAATCTGATCATGAGTGAGGGTGTCGGATAACACTTTAACCCTACCATGATGGTAGGCTATCTTGAAGTCATAAACCTTCATGTATTCTGTCCATCACAGTTGCCACCGATTATGGTCCTTCTGGATTAAAAGGTACTAAGGGCTCTTGTGGTCAGTTCATATATTGAAAATGGGTATGCCGAGATAGAGTCACCATATCTTCATGGCATGGACTATTGATGTAATGTCTAGATGTGATTGAGATGGTTACACATCTGAAAAACATGTTCTAAGATCAGGCAAGACAAGAGAGATACGATGTCATTAAGGCATTATTTAAATGTAACATCGAAGAATGTGACCCAATAGGTCCTCATGTACTCAAGCTCATTGGGTATGTGGACAACCTATCTAGACCGGGATTCCCCTTGGGTAAAGAGTTGGCCACTAAAGTGATTATGCAATCTCTTCCAGAGTCATGTAGTCAGTCTGTCATGAACTGCAACATGAATGACTTTGACAAGCCATTAACATAATTGTTGGGCATGTTGAGTACAACTGAGACACTTATGAAGCAAGATAAGCCCAAGTCTATGATTATGGTCAACAAGACAAAGGGTAAGTCTAAAGGCAAAGACAAAGTGAAGAAGAGTTCTAAATCTAGGTAGAATCCTAAGTCTTCATATCTCAAAGGAAAAGGAGGAGCGAAGAAAGTAAGAGGCGATTGTTACCATTATCACCAACCTGGACATTGGGAAAGAAATTTCCCTGGTTAGAGGAACTAAAGAAGAAGAAGGAAGGAACTAAGGCCTCCACTTTAGGTATAGATGTTATAAGATAAATTTGAATACTTCTTCAATTTGGTATGTGATACCAAACAAAGATCTGACATACTTGATGTGCATGATTTGAAAAGAAGTAAAAGCCTTCATGGAAGAACAATGATGGACAAGGTGGAGAAAGAGTTGGAAAAAATGTAGTCTATATTTAAATTTATCTTAAACAAATGCCCATATAATAGAGTTAGTAGAACTACTATTTCATTATGCCAGTAAAATGGAAACATTTACTTTAAAGCATCTTGTATGACAAGGATGATAAATCAATAAAATGAGTTATTGGTGTTTTTATTTCAAAAAATATGACCTTGCATGGCAATTCCCAAACATATAAATGGCCTTTGTACGAATGATTTTTAGATGAATGTTTATAATGTTAATACCAAAGGAGTATAATTGATAACTCAACACTATCAATAGCAATAACCATCTTAGACGTATATATGAGAAATGCATGTGTATAATACATATTGATGTTAATATAGATTCCCTTCGAACCTAATGGGTACATGCAAATTATTATTTACACACAAAGTGACAGAACATCCTTTACTAGATGTAGTGGGAGGATAAGCCTTGTATCAGACCTCATACATGTGATGCATGAAGATCTTATGGAATGAATGCATAGATAATTACTTATACTTCATCTTATTTGTTGGTAATATGATGATATGTACTTAGTAAAATAGGAACATAAATCTCTTGAAGTGTTCAAGGAGATTATAAATGAAGTATGACTTTGATGAAATATTAAAAAGCTATGATGAAATCAAATGCTAAAATACTTTACATCAATACCTCGAGAACTTTCAAAAATAACTGTGATAATGTATCACAAGTCAAATCCACCTAAACATGATGATGTGTCAAAATGAAGGAATTATACCATGACGAGTCATGATATGATTATCAACCAATTCTAATCTTCTTAAATATATACATATCACTAAATGATGTACCATCTGAATGGTTTATAAGACATCATATATGATATGATTTGGGAATGTCCCAAAAAGTCTAAAGGATTGAGACCTACATTGAGAAAGTAGTGTCTTCATAAGGTTTATCCATAAGCCATGATTTTTGAATGTTACTATTACTCCCAATCCAATCACAAAAATGTTTTGTTGATAGGATAATCGAGTTCCTAAAGAATCAGTGGGAGTAAAAGTAGAACTTGAAATGTTTAAGGTCAACAAAGATGTACAATGAAAACTAAGAAAATCAAACTGAGAAGTACTTAAGGATAGATTGGTAGTCAATAAGGATAGAAATAATAAGAAGAGTTGGTTGTAAAGGGTTACATCAATGCAAGCTTCAAAAATGACAAATTGATCACAAAAAATATGTTTGAAAAGTGCCATTAGTTGGAAGGGTTCCAAATTAATAGCCATTAATTATATTCTACAATAGAAGCTGAGTATACATGTGCTATGAACAAAGAGTGATATTATATGGATCTAGAAGTTCATATGATGAACTTATAGATGTTCCAACCATTGATGACTCAGTAGTGAGATACCATATTACGGAGGCTTCATCTCAGAGGGAAGAGATAAGAAACATGCAATATACCGACTAATAGAAAAATGTTGCTAACCTTCTGGATTAAGCACTTGCACAGTAGAAACATGGTGAACATGTTTGGATCACTAAGAATGTGATTTATGGGTGATTGTCTCTAAGTCCAAGTGGGAGTCTATTGGTAAGGTATGTATAGAGAGCCAATCATATGATGATTGAAATGTCATATACCATAAAGGATTCGATTAATACTTATAAAGGCAAGCTTCCAATTCATTCTGTTTCATTCAGTTATGAGATAATGAGGAAACATTATGAACTTTTAGAGAATAATACTACTCAATGACATATGTCTTCAAGTATAGGACTTGAGGAGTTGAGATCATAAGGATGTTAAGAGTACATATACATATTCTCATTATGTCCCTAGTCGGTTGTTACTATAGAAGGTAGATAGATATCAGTAACACTAAAGACTAGAGTATGTGTTGGTTGATGACAAAATGTCATTAGTCATGATATGGCAATATCAAACCAAGAATATAAATACATGTTAGAGAACAATGTGTCAGATGGACCCACCTTCAGAGTGACACATGGAAACCATCATTGGTGGTCATAGTCATCTCTCATTGTGAAGGTGGTGATTGTGATTGTGATTCTTAGACCTAAAATCACTGCACTCATCACATGTCATTGGGTACACTTTGACATCATCAAACACAGTCCTGAAACATGGGTTGTCATAAAGGTGATGATTGGGTGACTTTGACACATGGGGACTGACTATGAGTGTTACAACCCCAATTTTCAGGTTCTTTTGGTGAGAAATGTAATTTCTCCTATTAAAGATATATGAACAAATAATGATGTGATTAGATGGGATTGTAAGAATTTCGTTTACAATAGCCTTGTTGGTTGCTTTGTGGGATTTATTGGATATTGGGACCAATTATAAGAGAAAGAAAAAGGAAATTTAGATAATAAATGAATAAATAAGAAAAAGAGAAAAGGGAGAGATAGAAACCTCTAGAAGGCAAAGGTTTATCCTCCAAAAGGGGATTTTGTGCCTTTAGGGTTCCTTGGGTTCTAAGGAGTCCAAGTTGCAAAGAAAATGCAACAAGAAAGAGAAAGGATTAATTAAATATTGCTTTATTTAAAAGGAAATGTGAAGAAATATGTGGATAAATGGATAATGGATCCATCTTGAAAAATAATTTCGTGTTCACATGGTTTCTAATGGAAAAAAAGAATCAAAATCAAGAAAATAAAAAGAAAGATAAAACATGAGAAATATGCATAATTGAGTAAAAACTTGCATCTAAGGAAAAGGGCACAATTTCTTTGAATATTGAACTCAAATTTGGCATGATGATAGATTAAGTTATTATTAAGATAATTCTAAGATAATTTGAGTATGAACGATTCTAATTGTGGATAAATACCCTTAATTTGGTAATTAGGGTTTCATTGTGTATAAAAGTGGAATTTATGTGAATTTAGGGTTTGCTAACCTAGAAGATGTGAAACATAGTATTGAACTATAATTCTTTATTGAGTTGTCTATTCAAAAGAACTCCAACATGATAATTGGGCTTAATGATCTTGACATAACCTAAGAGGATAAAGATGGTAGTTTTAGTGTAAAGGAGACACATTATACTTAATTGACATTCAATTATGCCTATGATGTCGACATTAGGGTTTGTGGACCAAAAGAGCATTAAAAGTAATACATGAATTATGGAGGATAAAACCATAATAAAACCCTAAAGTTGGCCTAGAAATCCTAAGGTGGAATCCAAGTCAATCTTGAGAACTTTTTGGATAAAACAATGACACACGTGTGTTATGCATTAATTTCAGGATATTGTTGCCTTGATTGATTGTTCTTGATTGTTCTTGCTTGGACCTCAAGTTACTCTAGATCATGTATGTCGTTATTTATGATTAATCGTTCTAGTTTCACGGAGTTTTCTCGAATGATTGATCGAATTGAATGCAACCTAAACTGTTGGATGTTCATTTATGCAATCCTTTAATGTCACTATGACTATCACAAGTAATTATAAATGTGCATTCTCGCACCTACATGCCACCCTGTTGTATGATGCATGACCTAGCCCTGGAGGGAAGGTCAATTAGGTCAAACCCAAGAGGGAAGGCCATTGGGCACCATGAGAGGTGACCCTAGGCACCAAGCTCAGGATGGAGAAGGTGGCCTTATGTTTCTTGCATGACCAATGGGCACCATGAGAGGTGACCCCAGACACCAATCTCAGGATGGAGAAGGTGGCTTTGTGTCTCTTACAAAGGAAAAACCCTAGAGAGGGTATCCCATGGTTAGGGCAAAAGCGGTGGAGAATGTCACATTGAAAACGTAATTTGGATTGTTAAATAACTTAACTGTGATATTTAGGTTGTTAGCAATATTTGTGAAATTTTGGTTGTCCCCACATACCGGCATATTCATTTATGCTGACCGACATTTTGTTTGTCGGCGTTTTAGGTACAATATGAAAAGGACAAACAATAAAGTGATACATTGTGAATATATGAATTAAAGTACAAGGAGGATTAGTTAGAATATACTCTAGTTGTGGATAGAAGTCTAGAATTCCAAGTTTTTAAAAAGGTATGCAAATTTTTATTTTATTCCAGCTTTTCAGTATAGTTTTAGTAGAATTTAGTAATTATTATTGATTATTTATCAAGCCATTGATCTGGAAAATTGGGATAATGACTCTGACCTTTTGGTCTCCCTTAATTGGGGGTTACGGGAGGCAGGGCCATTACATTTGGTATCAGAGCATTGGTTCCTCATTTATTCCTTAATAATTATTAAATTTTACAAATTTTGTAGAACGGAGGGAGTTATTAGAGGATTTTCTAAAAGATAGAGGTGTCTAGAAAAGGATCATGGTCCAGGGGCTAGAAATATTTTCCTTTGCCCCACTAGTCAATCATGAGGACTCCCGGACGCAGTGTGACTACCTGACCACTATCTGAGGTTCTGACTCGAAAGAAGATACCTTTAGGACTCTCTCATCTATTTTTGTACCTTATCAACCCTAATTCAATTAAGATTCTAAGGTTTAGGGTTTTCTCTCTCTTCCTCACCCTCTTGAGGTTAGGGTATGTATGATAAGATTAAGGAATCCTCCACCAAATTAATGGAAAGTATGTAAATAAGATGTCATGGACATAAATTTAATAGTTTACGCGTAAACTAGTGATTAGTTACATGCTTAGCTCGCATGACTTGTGTTGTCGTGCCCTCAGGGGAGACCTAAGGTTAGATCTTCTTATAAGGAGGATGGGTAGAGAGTTGGTCTTGGAGGCAGAAACCTCCACTAAAGGTAGAGACCTGGCACATCCTCTGAGGATGATGTTAACCCTAACCCTACGTGGTGGTTAGAGAGAGATGGCATGATGAGTTAGATATCATGGTCGACCATATACGTGGGCTGACATGCTTTTTGGTTTTGAGTACCCATGAGAAGCACGAGCTGTGCGAGGTTGGTTGACCTAGTGCCGTTTGGTCACCCAACCTTGGTAGGGTCATTCCTATTAGGGTGAAGGATAGCTCCTTCATTATAGAGGATGGTGGTGACCATATAGAAACCTTTATAGGAATATATGAGCCAGGATGAGGCATGCGCCTAAGTGAGATGACATGACAGTAGTACTAGAAGTAGGTTGAGACCTAGGCTAGAAGGGCATGTTGGATAGCTTATGAGGTAAGCATGTAGAACTTTGGATGATCTTTGATCGATCATAGGTTTCACCCATGTAAGTGTTTGTATAAGAGCTTGATCCACCTTATAAGAGAGAGCAAGACCCAAGAAAGAAGGATGGATGCTTAGACTTTGAGACCTGAGGAACCATTAGAAGTTGGATATGTTTTGACCTGGTTGGTTGTGGTTGCCTTTAGAGGAACCAAACCCTAGAAAAGGAAGAAAACTTCTTGAACCAATCTATGGAAGTTATAGGTGCCTACCTTACCTTCTAAGGATAGGAAGAAGAGTTCCTTAGACCCTGATAAGGTATAGTATCAAGTTGGGAGGCCTCGTGCCTAGTTGGTGGTCCTTAAGGAGGGCTCAACTCTGAGGTGTTGTTCAAGTGGAAGGATAATAGGACGTGCATGATATTCCTCGTACATGTTTGGTTCACAATTGAAAAGTTGAGCATGAAGTTAGACGGTTGATGCATAAAAGTGAATCTAGGGTTCCAAGTCCTAAGAGGGGAAGTAATAGTACCTGGTGCACCTGATGCTCATGACGAGATTTGAATTTCTATAGATTTGAGCATGGCACTCCTCATGTTAGGGGAAAAGGAAACCCCTTAGACTAAGGTATATGTTTGATGAACCCCTCACATATAGGTTGGTGAGACATGTAGGTATGATCTGGGTCCAATGTTAAGGAATAGAAGCAAGTATGACCTACCATGGAGTCCTAGCATGGTTTAGTAGGTGGTCTTCTTGTTAGCTACATGCCTTAGTAGCTTGCTAGGGCTAAACATGCTCACGTTGATGTAAACCCTAGACGTAAGGATGGTTGTGACCTTTGCTATTATCAAGATATAGTTTCCTCCTATCCTGGGAGAGGGACCCTTCTGTAGGGTAGGTACCAACTTTTGTGGGTTTGAGGTAACCTAAAGAGGTCTCATAGGATCTTGAGAAACTAAGTGGAGAGTACATAGTATGAGAATGAACCTATAGACCCATAGATAACCATCTCTAAGGGCATGTGGATGTATTACCATGGAGGTAACCGGTATGGAGCCTGACCGAGGTAGGTAGGTCACCATGATCCCTATGAGAGGATGTAAGTCTGACCACGAATGCCAAGAGAGATGATGTAGACTTGGGTAAGGTTTCAAGTTTGAGATATACCATGATGGAATCCTAAGTCCATACTAAGGTCAGGTGGAGATAAGACCGATGGAATAGGAGTTGCCCAATTCCCTAGTTGCACAAGACCATAGGGTCGGGAGGTAACAACTATCATTGTTCGAGGACCATGGGCTAGGAGATTGATCACCTTCATGAGCTCATGGAGCCCAAAGGGCATTTGAGGTGGGCACTCCCTGGTTGCATAAGGGAAGAGGGATGACCCCAAAAGTACCGACACCCTACAGACCTAAGGGAAATGACTAAGGATTGTGTGGTAACATAAGTGTGTTTGGGACTAGTTTTCCATGGAAGTAAACCTGATATCGAGATGTTCATGATGTGGAGACATGTGATGCATGTTTCAACCTAGATTGGAAGGTGTACTAGCGATGTGGGATGCACCATCTCTACTCTTAGAACGGGAAGAACTCTGTGTTTGGACGACCGCCAATTGCTTATTTCCTCTTGTTATTGGGGTGAGAGATAGGGAAGTATACATGCCATACACTAAGGATACAGACGATGTGAGTTGAGACATTGCTCTGATGTTTTAGGATAAAGATAGTAGCATACCTTTTGGAAAGTACATCGTGTGAATGATTTTTGAATGCGAAGAGAACTAAGGTAATCATCTTTTAAGGACGTTCTTATCATGAGGTGTATGTAATTTATGAGTTAGATAAGTTGAGTTTGATAACCAAGAGGATGAGCTCTGAGTTTTCTTGATAAAGATAGACCTAAAGTCCGAGATGAGGTATTAAGTGGAATACATGGAGGCGTATGTCTTCACCGTTACCTAGAACATAAGGATGTAAGGTGGTAATGGATGCTCTAGTTGAGATGTAGCTATCTTGTTTAGCCCATGCATATGCTAGAAGAGGTTGTTAGATGAACCCTAAGTTTGAAAAGGATACCTGTATGGCTAATTCTCATATACAACTGGACCCGTTGGTTGAGTTAGTGGTTGTTTGGTTAGCCAGCCTAGGGCTTGATACAATAGAAGGATGGTTGTAGAACCTCAGATGCATTTCTTAGGAAAAGAAGGTGATGAAACCCACGACTAGAGTGTTTTAGGGTTTCTAAGAAACCAACCTTGAGGAATCATGATATACATGAGATCATGATTTTAAGTTCACCATACACTGTGGTACTATTAAGATAGTAAGTGGCAGTAGTACTTTGGATGCCTAAGATGAAGAAGTGTACAAAGTTTTATGTGGCTTGTCACCATGCATGCCAGGAGGTGAAGGATGAACACCAGTAACCCAGTGAGTTGATATAGAGGATAAAGCGTCCCTAAGAGGGAATGGGAGTGGATCACCATGGATAGTGTGGTGAGTCTCCCCTCGACCGAGGAAGGTCACGATGTAATATGGGTTATGGTAGATCACCTTACCTAGATGACATAATCTAAGAGAAAGAGACAGTATAGTCAAGGGACAAACCTGGTTGAACTACATATAAGATAGAGAGAAATGGTTCAACTACACCATGATGTGAGTTCAAAGGTTCTTGAGTATGACCTAAAGATTCACTTCCATGCGATGGAAGTAGGTACATGAAGAACTCGATGCTAGTACAACTTATCACCCCTAACTGATGGTTAGTATGATCCAGACTAGAGGGTCTGATGAGAGCGTGGGTGCTCATTCAGGGTGATACATGGATACAGTTCTTGTCCTATGAGAGTTATAATGATAGCCACCATAGCCAGTATCGGGATGTAAGAAGCTCTATAAGGGAGGCCGTGTCAGTCACCACTTCATTAGGATGATGTTGGTGTAAGAACCTTGTGAAGGACAGAGAGACCACAATGTGTGCAGATAAAGTCACTTTGATCGTGCGATGGCTGAGAGAGCCCCAGGGCGACATGAGTTATGAGCTGATGCGAAGCAGACTGACATGCAATTCACTATGGGAACTATGGTACGAAAACACACTGCAGACTGTAACAAATATACAAGACGCTAAACTTTACTGAAACAAAAGAAAGCCGTTGTGATCTTGCTGGAGGAGCTTATTTAGGTCGGGGCGAAAAGCCGTTGCGAATCTTGCTGGAGTAGATTTTTCAGGTCGGGCGAATCCCGCAGTTGCTCGTACGAGCGACTCCCATGTTTCCTGCCAATGGTAGCCAGGTGATTGGCACACCGATTGGCCTCACGATGGACGTGTATAACCTCACATTCGTCGAACCAGGTTTTCTGAGCTTCCCTGATCCGCGTGTAGTCGTTGCTCTTGTAGTACTTGTTGTTTTTGATACAGTCGGCGATGGACTCGTTGTCAGTCTCAGCGATGACATTGCTGCAGCCAAAATCCCTGGCCTTTTCCAGACCTATGAATAGCGCCAAGTCCTCACCTTTATGGACTGGTACGCGGCCGCTGTTGTCATCGATGGAATTCCAGCAAATATCTACTTGTTCAGCGCCGCAGTTGACCATCTCGCCGAGGTAATTCCTGATGAGCCAGCCGATTCCCCACGGCCCAGAGCCGCCCGACGGGCCAGAGAAGTCGGTGTTCAGCTTCAAATAGCCCTTAGGTGGGGGAGACCATACTGCCTGTGCTTCTTCTGGTGCTGCGATTTAAAGAATTAATATGAGCACCGCGCACGACCACAGCCATAGGCCGGAGCAGCAAGCGGGGTGAGTAATGAGCTAATATGGAGGTTTAAAATAATAATAGAAGCGGGACAATATCCTCCACGCACCATAGGCAATGGCCGCACAGTGGCGATCTTGCTGGAGGAGCTTATTCAGGTCGGGCGAATCCCGTAGTTGCTCGTACGAGCGAGTCCCTTGTCTCATACCGATGCTAGCCAGATGATTGGCACACCGGTTGGCCTCGCGGTCAACGTGTGTAACCCGACATTTGTTGAACCATGTGTCCCGAGCTTCCCTGATCCGCGTGATGTAGTTGTCTCCCTTGTACCTGTCGTTGTTGATACAATCGACGTTGGACTTGTGGTCAGTCTCAGCGATGACATTCCTGCAGCCAAAATCCCTGGCCTCTTCCAACCCCTTGAGCAGCGCCAAGGCCTCACCTTTATGGACTGCTACGCCGCCGCTGTTGTCATCGATGAAATTCCTGGGGAGATATACTTGTTCAGCGCCGCAGTCGACCATGTCACCGAGGTGATTCCTGATGAGCCAGCCGATTCCGGACGGTCCACAGCCGCCCGACGGGCCAGAGAAGGCGGTGTTCAGCTTGAAGCACTTGAAGCAGCCCTTAGGAGGGGGAGACCATACTGCCAGTGGATCTTTTGGTGCTGAGATTCAGAAACATCAGGGGACCGGAGGGCCGGGAGCAGAAATGAGTTAGTAGTACTGTATTGATTGATACTAAATGTAAGTAGTTGTTGAGAGACACCTACGTCCTTTGAAGTAGCCCTCAGGAGGGGGAGAAGGAGGGGGAGACGGTGCTGAGATTTAGAAACATCAGTGGACGGGGATGCGAAGGGGCGCAGAAAAAGAGTTAGTAGTACTGTTTTGATTGATACTAAATTTAAGTAGTTGTTGAGACACCTACAGTAGTTGTAACCAGGACTAGCTGAACTCTGGCCTGCAACCGTGCTCGTCCAGCTTGTCACTTGTTTCTTCTCCTCCTCTTCCACCACCTCAGACTGAGACAGTATCTTCCACGCACCATAGGCAATGGCCGCACCAGTAGCTGCAACCTTCAATGCCTTCTTCACCTCTGCCTGGCCATCTCGCTGCGGCTCCTCTCTGTTTTCCCCTCCCTCCTCTCCATAACCCCAACCATCCCTGCTGCTGCTGCTCTCTGCGTTTCCCATGCTCTCCAAGTTTGATACAATCGCCTAGCAGAGCGACTGCAACATATATAGAAAAAATAAGTGAGCCGTGTACGTCAAACAGCGACCCACCACCCACCCATAACCCATTCCTTCGTCATGAAGAATACGACGTTTGGCTGTGTATGTGACTGAGGGCATTGCGGTCCACGCTCGATATATACTGTGAACTAGAGTGTATCATAGCATCTGACTTGAATGTGTATTATAGCATCGTGTCCTTTTTAGCTAATAAAGCAGAAAGAAGAGAAAGTGTGACGTTCGCTAGCACCAATAATGCATAGGTAATGTGTAGTGACGTTCGCTAGCTATGGACAAAGTAGATTACTTTGCACCAATAATGCATAGGTATTGTGTTATTTCCAGTCAGATACTTTTTTAATCCACTGTCAGGCTGCAGCTGAGGAGACCAACTGTCATTGATATATATAGTAGGAAAAGAAAAGAGAGCCGTCTATATATGTCAAACGGTATCAACACTGGGACCGTTATCACGTTGAAAGGAGAATTCTTCTATTGATTCCTTAGTCACGAATTGGCTATGTAATTTACAAGCTACACTCAACCGGAAAAAGTTGCCATTGACCGTACTGGACTATCCATTCCTTAGTCACAAAGAAAGATTCCTTTTACGGGAGCAGCATCTTGATGTACATTGTCACGTTGAAAAGAGAATTCTTCTATTGATTCCTTTTAATTTGCTTTTTTCTTTTTCTTTTAACCCATGCTCCCAGCTTGTCGCTGCAACCCAGCGGACTAAGCGACACCTAGGAAAAGAAAAGAGAATCTCACGAATCGGCTATGTAATTTACTAGCTACACTCAGTCAGAAAAGGTTGCCATTGACCGTACTGTACTGCCCATTCCTTAGTCACCAAGGAAGATTTCATAGGGTAGCAACATGTTGATGTCGTCACGTTTGATAATAGTCATTGCATCTATCTTATATCTTATATCTTATAATCCTATATTTTATCTTATATCTTATATCTTATATCTCAGGTTTGCTCTTTATTCATAAGTTTTGAACAAAAAGGATAGTAGCGATGCACACATGTTAAATTTTAATTATAACATTCCGGACCATTGCTGGAATTTCATAAACACCAGGCTGCTTAAACCAATGCCCCTAAAGTCTTCCAGCTATTACACAACGGATTAGTGTGCCTCAACCATTACACCACTTCTAGCCCATGACATCGTCGGTCGACGAGTCTCTGAAAACCCATGGCTGACATATGGTTTAGTAAACTCTGACATAGAAGAGCCAGCGCACTCATCACTAGGTACTTCTTTGTCATGTTTAACATCGACAAAGGCACAATTTCAACATGCATAGAACAAAGATATTGACGAGTGTGAAGAATACAATGAGGAGCGGTACGAAATTTGTTTTAAATAGCTTGCACATTTAAACTCACACAACGACACAGTAAAGGGGACAACAACAACATTATAGGCGACACACATACATCGAGAAGCTTCATTATATATTTTTCAAATTGGTCTAAATCTGACTGAACCCATACTTTTTTCATGGGTAGGGTATGGGTCGGGGTTGTTACCTTCCTCTAACATTTGGGTTGTCCTCTAACATATGTCTTCAAACAGAAAACTTAGACCAATTCAATACCCCAGAACTCCTGCTCCATTTCTGTAGTGTCCAGCAAGAACGTCTAACCTTTTTCTTCCTAGAAGGTATTTTTTGTTGTACTCCTTGAGCTGTCCTGATTCCACAATGAAGACTTCCCTCAATTCTCCTGCCAATTGACAAGCTTGCATGCAGATCCAAAGCGTTGACCTATAGTCAATGTCGCATACCTTCCAAACCGAAGGAGCGACTGATTTTTTCGATGGATTTTTCCTGAAACTTGAGATCTTGAGGAAGGATAACACCTGACTAGAGAACTAGGAGAGGGAGAGGAGAAATACTGGCCAGGATAGACGAAGAGGTGAGTGGCTTCCGGAGACAGTGGGACGGCGAGTGGTGGTCGCGAGGTCTTCATTGTGCGGATTCATGGGTGTGTTGCGTGAGGGATGATGTGTGGAGTCGGCGGACGACTGGGACTGGTTGTTGCACGCACAGAGGAAATGGGGGTGTTCACGGGACTCTCGCTCGGCTCGGTCGTCTCGCACTTTTCTTTGTTTTATTTTTTTACTAAACGGAAATTATACATGTGTTGAAAGCCGTAAAAAATAAGTTGTGGTTTATACAGCCCGTGTGTTGTATAATGGCATGCGAAGTAAAAGGGACTTAAAAAAAATCAATTATGATAAGAAAACGATATGAATTAAGGTGAGAAATGTGAACATGACTTGTCAATTCGTCCATGGCAAGAACCTAAAGAAAAGCTTTTGTGTTTTGAATTAGAAAAACTATTGAACATAATATTAGATTTATTTTAAAAATATATCTTATGACTAGCTAAAATTTCTTAGATTCTCTTCAATAATTTCCTACAACAGTTTCACAGAATAAATTTGCCAGCCTAGTCTTTGCTTAAATTAAGGTAGCATGCATACAGAAAAGCCAGCTGATCAGAATACAACATTCACGAGAACTTTATCCAAATTCAAATGACAAAAAGATATGATATAACATAACCTAACCACTTACTCCAACTCAAGTGCGCTACACTAAACTAGACGGACTAGGAGAGTCCTTTTATCTTCTTCAAGTAACATCTTCAGGCGCTGCCGATCCTTTTTTTTTTTTTTTTTTGAGGGCAGGCGCTGCCGATCTTGGTACAAGCAAGTAGGTCCACACTTAGCCAGGTGATCGGCACACTTATTGGCATCACGGTGGATGTACCTAATGTCGCATTCCGCGAACCATAATTTCATGGCTATCTGGATAAGCGTGATGAGAAGTTCGTTGTAGTCCTTCTCGCTGTTGATACGGAGGGCGTTGGACTCGTTGTCAGTCTCAGCGATGACCTTCCTGCAACCAATTTTGCTTGCCATTTCCAACCCCTTGAGCAGCGCCAAGGCCTCGCCTCTGTCGGTTGGCATGGCCTCGCCGTCGGCGGGGGAAAACCGGATCACATTCAAGATGGTGCAGTCTTCCACTCGTTCAGCACCACACCGGAGCTTGTTGCCGAGGTGGTCCCTGATGATCCAGCCTATACCAGACGGCCCAGAGAAGTCTGTGTTCAGCTTCAAGTAGCCCTCAGGAGGTGGAGACCATACTGCTGGTGGTTCTTTTGGTGCTGAGATTCAGAAACATCAGGGGACCGGAGGGCAAGGAGCAGAAAGGAGTTAGTAGTACTGTTTTGATTGATACTAAATTTACACAGTTGTTGAGAGACACCTACATCTTTTGCTGTCGAGAATGTACTCATGACTAGCTGAACTCCGACCTGCAACCTTGCTCGTCCTACTTGTTGCCTGTTTCTTCTCCTCCTTTTCCACCACCTCAGACTGAGACAGTATCCTCGACGCACCATAGGCCTGCAACCGTGCTCGTCCTACTTGTTGCTTGTTTCTTCTATCAGGAGGGGGAGACCATACTGCCGGTGCTTCTTTTGGTGCTGCGATTAGAAACATCAGGGGACAGGGACCCGAGGGCCGGGAGCAGAAATAGATACTAAATTTAAGTAGTTGTTGAGAGACACCTACATCTTTTGCTCTCGAGCATGTACTCATGACTAGCTGAACTCGGGATTGTAACCGTGCTCGCCCAGCTTGTTACTTGTTTCTGCTCCTCCTCTTCCACCACCTCGTACACAGACACTACCCTCCAACCACCAACATTTAAAGAATTGATATGAGCACCACCATAGGCCGGAGCAGCAAGCGGGGTGAGTATTGAGTAATGAGCTATTATGGTTTAAAATAATAATAAAAAAAAGAAAAGTTAAGGAGAGACACCTACGTTTTTTCTCCATGGGTATGGACGAGCTACCTGAACTACCGCGGGACAGTAGCCTCCATACCCTGTAAGCGACGGTAGCCCAAAAGACTGTAACTATAAATCCCCAAACCATTTCTAACTCGTCATTTCCCTCTCCCTTCTCTCCATTACCTCCGCCGACGTTGCCCATGCTCCCACCTTACCACTGCAGCCGAGCAGACCAACTGTCATTGATATAGTAGGAAAAGAAAAGAGAGCGTCTATGTCAAACGGTATGAACACTGGACCGCCACCGGCCATTCCTTAGTCCCTCACGAATTGGGCGCCGGAACAGGAAGAAAGATTCTTTTAAGGGGAGCAGCATCTTGATGTACGTTGTCACGTTGAAAAGAGAATTCTTCTATTGATTCCTTTTAATTTGCTTTTTCTTTTTCTTTTAACCCATGCTCCCAGCGGACTAACCGTCACTGATATAGGAAAAGAAAAGAGAATCTCACGAATTGGCTATGTAATTTACTAGCAACACTCAGCCGGAAAAGGTTGCCATTGACCGTACTGTATACTGCCCATTCCTTAGTTACCAAGGAAGATTTCATAGGGAAGCAACATCTTGATGTCGTCACGTTTGGTAATAATCATTGCATCTATCTTATATCTTATATTTTATATCTTATAATAACCCTATATCTTATATCTTATAATAACCCTATAAAAAAGAGAGAATGTCCTGCGCGCTTTTCGAGCTGCTTCTTATACTTGTCTCCTTGCTTCTTCTGCATATGTTTACTCTACGAACCTTTTTTACTTTTTGGTTAAGCGGTTGATCTCAAATTTATCCATAAATCTAGAATACACGCAAGGCATTACAAACTGCAATCCGAAATAGCTAGTGAGCCAACTGTTACACTGGAATTGCTATATACATGGCTTTATAGTTGATGTTATACGAACAATCCACGTTGGTTGATTGTCTTCTTATATTTTAATTGTGTTGATTAATTCTAGAGGTCATTTTTATTGTACTGTCTTGTGTTTGCTTCTGTCGGGATTTTTTTGACTACTCGCGTAGTTGGTGCATCAATCTTCATCATAGGAAGCAATAAATAGTGATTCTAGCGAGTATGGTCGTTTGTAAGCAAGGTCATCATGATTTAGTACCGAGTGGTGAGGCACGTGATAGGAATCAAGAAGCACACAACATGCAAGAATGTTCAAGGAAAAATAGAAAAATATTAGATCGTCAATGGAATCAGAAATTTTAGGGATAGGAAGGAAACAGTGGTATAAACTATCCTTTTACTGCCCATTCTTTAGTCACCAAGGAAGATTTCATAGGGTAGCAACATCTTGATGTCGTCACGTTTGATAATAGTCATTGCATCTATCTTATATCTTATATCTTATATCTTATATCTCATAACCCTATATTATATCTTATATCTTATATCTCAGGTTTGCTCTTTATTCATAAGTTTTGAACAAAAAGGATAGTAGCGATGCACACATGTTAAATTTTAATTATAACATTCAGGACCATTGCTGGAATTTCATAAACACCAGGCTGCTTAAACCAATGCCCCTAAAGTCTTCCAGCTATTATTACACAACGGATAGTGTGCCTCAACCATTACACCACTTCTAGCCCATGACATCGTCGGTCGACGAGCCTCTGAAAACCCATGGCTGACATATGGTTTAGTATACTCTGACATAGAAGAGCCAGCGCACTCATCACTAGGTACTTCTTTGTCATGTTTAACATCGACAAAGGCACAATTTCAAGATGCATAGAACAAAGATATTGACGAGTGTGAAGAATACAATGAGGAGCGGTACGAAATTCGTTTTAAATAGCTTGCACATTTAAACTCACACAACGACACAGTAAAGGGGACGACAACAACATTATAGGCGACACACATACATCGAGAAGCTTCATTATATGTTTTTCAAATTGGTCCAAATCTGACTGAACCCATACTTTTTTCATGGGTAGGGTATGGGTCGGGGTTGTTACCTTCCTCTAACATTTGGGTTGTCCTTTTGATGGCTAACTTTTTTTTTTGTTAGAATTGGTATATTATGTCATCTATAATGACATTCAATCACAAACAAGCCATGGTTGAGATGGCTGGGGGCGAGAGCACTTCAGCCAGCCGATTGAACCATCTTCAGCTTGAACCCCCGACGGGCCGGAGAAGTCAGTGTTCAGCTTGAACCATGTTGCTTCTTTTGGTGCTGCGATTTAAAGAATTAATAGAGACACCAACGTCTATTTTTCCATAATATATGGACGAGCTACCTGAACTATCGTGGGACAGTAGCCTATAATCTTGCATCAGTCTAGCAAACACTAGTCGGTCGACGATTATGCAAACTGCTTGTTGCTTCGGCCGACCCTATAATCTTGCATCAGTCTAGCAACCCCGAATCCATCGGGTCCACACCACCCACATCACGATCTTCCTAGGCTTGAATTCCTCTGCCGGATAATGGCCCAAATCTGACTACGCACGCCGACAACATCTTTGTCAATGTCCTCAACAGCGGAATCTGACCAAAAAGCTAAAGCTTCTCAACTTCAACATGCAGCCACATGATTACACTGTCTTCATTATAGTAATCCCAGAAATTACGAGATGCTGTGAATGTATCCAAAGAAGAGGACGAGACATACAAGGATAAAAGCAAACATGTGGCAACGGTGTGACATTTTGTAAAATAAAAAGTGCTTATTAAACTAAAATGTATTTTTACAATATTCTACTAACCTAGTTCTTCTAGAAAAGCTATTTGATCAGTATACACATACTTTTGGTGTTCCTTCAAGAAGCATAGAAAAGAGATTTGTTCAGGATACGCAGTACTCTAGGTGTGGAAACGTTCTAGGTGTGGAAACGTACTGCAGACACATAACATACAACACACAACATATTTTAATTA
This sequence comes from Alisma plantago-aquatica, assembly GCA_963693085.1. Lineage (NCBI taxonomy): Eukaryota > Viridiplantae > Streptophyta > Magnoliopsida > Alismatales > Alismataceae > Alisma > Alisma plantago-aquatica. The sequence continues at coordinate 570,424,556 of OY856411.1, forward strand.
AAAACTATCATTTATTTCACAAAATGTCAAAACAGGATTTGATGATCACAACACCAACTACGGGTACGAAAACACACTGCAGACGTAACAAATATACAAGACGCTAAACTTTACTGAAACAAAAGATAGCCGTTGCGATCTTGCTGGAGGAGCTTATTTGGGTCGGGCGAAAGGCCGTTGCGAATCTTGCTGGAGGAGCTTATTCAGGTCGGGTGAATCCCGCAGTTGCTCGTACGAGCGAGTCCCTTGTCTCATACCGATGCTAGCCAGATGATTGGCACACCGGTTGGCCTCGCGGTCAACGTGTGTAACCCGACATTTGTTGAACCATGTGTCCCGAGCTTCCCTGATCCGCGTGATGTAGTTGTTGCCCTTGTACCTGTCGTTGTTGATACTGTCAACGTTGGACTTGTGGTCTGTCTCGACAACTACCTTCTCGCAGCCAAAATCCCTGGCCTTTTCCAACCCCTTGAGCAGCGCCAAGGCCTCACCTTTATGGACTGGTACGCCGCCGCTGTTGTCATTGATGAAATTCCTAGGGAGATATACTTGTTCAGCGCCACAGTCGACCATGTCACCGAGGTGATTCCTGATGAGCCAGCTGATTCCCGACGGCCCAGAGCCGCCCGACGGGCCAGAGAAGTCGGTGTTCAGCTTGAAGCAGCCCTCTGGAGGGGGAGACCATACTGTCGGTGGTTCTTTTGGTGCTGAGATTCAGAAACATCAAAAAGGAGTTAGTAGTACTGTTTAGATTGATACTAAATTTAAGCAGTTGTTGAGAGATACCTACATCTTTTGCCCTCGAGAATGTACTCATGACTACCTGAACTCTGGTGTGCAACCGTGCTCGTCCTACTTGTTGCCTGCTTCTTCTCCTCCTCTTCCACCACCTCAGACTGAGACAGTATCCTCCACGCACCATAGGCAATGGCCGCACCGGTAGCTGCAACCTTCAATGCCTTCTTCACCTCTGCCTGGCCATCTCGCTGCTGCTCCTCTCTGTTTTCCCCTCCCTCCTCTCCATAACCCCAGCCATCCCTGCTGCTGCTCTCTGCGTTTCCCATGCTCTCCAAGTTTGATACAATCGCCTAGCAGAGCGACTGCAACATATATAGAAAAAACAAGTGAGCCGTGTACGTCAAACAGCGACCCACCACCCACCCATAACCCATTCCTTCGTCATGAAGAATACGACGTTTGGCTGTGTATGTGACTGAGGGCATTGGAGGTCCACGCTCGATATATACTGTGAACTAGAGTGTATCATAGCATCTGACTTGAATGTGTAGCATCGTGTCCTTTTTAGCTAAAGCAAAAAGAAGAGAAAGTGTGACGTTCGCTAGCACCAATAATGCATAGGTAATGTGTAGTGACGTTCGCTAACCTTGATATATGGACAAAGTAGATTACTTTGCATATCTGATATCTCACCGTCTCATTTGTCGGATTAGACAAATTTGGCTGCCTTATTATCTATTGTGTTATTTCCAGTCAGATATTTTTCTAATCCTTATCCGGGATCAGGTCACCTTTGGATTAACTCTTTTTGCCGGAACTTCAGGTCAAGTTACGAAATAGCCCGAGCATTTTTGCATGCGGAAGGAGAAGCCACGATGTGCAGGCACTCTTATACACGTGCGGCTTGAACATCAATGCCAACCACTGTCGAAGTCTAAGCTTCCATTAGGCATAGGACTGGGATAATTCACTTTGGATTGAGTAAGTCAATAGGATTGAGATAAGTCGGTCTGGATTGAACTCGTTTAATTTGATTTCAGTCTGATTTTTTTTTTTTTTTTTGGCTAGCAACCACAAACACATAGTTCACTCTTAGTACAATCTAATTTCATTAGAATTTTATGTGACTAGCAGCCAAGATTGTAGTTTGCGGTTTAATACAATCTGATGTCAAACTGATTTCTGTGTAGTTGGTCCTCAAAATTGTATGGTCCAATCTAATTATGGTCTTGTTCTATTTGGGAAGAAGACTGAACTACATAGTTCAATTTGATTATATATGTAATATCCTCAATTTTGATAAAATATTGATGAAATAATAATGTTTAGTCACTTTACAGTATGGGTGCAACCCATGACCCAAGTGAGGCCCATGAGACTATTTGCCTTGCAAATAGGTCCTTGTGGTACAAGGAAATAAAAGGAATTCGTACATGAACAAATAAAATTGGGCTTTTGATATGATAAATGAAATATAAGATAATTGTCAAGTTTCCAAAAAGAAAATAAGATACATAGTGTTTTAGATAACCAAAAGAGTAAATATCTAGCTAATTTGGCAACACAAGTTGTGAGGCATCCGGTGGTGTTATTTCAATTTCACTTTTTGTATATAATAACAAAAGAAGAAGATTCTACAAATTGGGAAAAACATGATATTCCACGAGACAAAGGTATTGTATTAAATAATGAGCAAGTTTCGGATATGAATAAAACCCCACAAATTGGATATGAGATGGAGAAGCTATAAACAAGTTAATGGATGTATCAAGGAGAGATAGGTCAAAACGTATTTTCCTTAATGAATTAATGATCAAATTATTCAAATGCCATATGATCGTACATACTTTCCTTGATAGTTTTTCTTTGGGAATCAAGTCTCTTCGAACCAAGAGGGTTGGCCAATTCCAAAATAGGAAGGAGCAAGACTCTTTGATGGAATTTACATTAATAACATATAGTCTTGATGTTATAACCCTAATTTTTGGGTTCATTTGGTGAGAAATGTAATTTCTCATATTAAAGATATTTGAAAAAATAATGATATAATTTGCTTCAAATAAATGGATTTCGTTTAAAATAGCCTTGTTGTTTGATTTGTAGGCTTTATTGGCTATTGGGCCCAATAACAATGAAATAACAAAGAAAAATTCAATTAGTAATTGAATAATTGAATATTTGATAAAAGAAATATGTAGAAACCTCTAGAAGGCAAATCCAAAGAGGATTTCGTGCCTCTTGGGTTCCTTGGGCTCCAAGGAGTACAAGTTGCATAAATAAAGCAATGAGAAAAGAAAAAGGTTAATTAAGTATTTCTTTATTAAGAAAGAGATTGGAAATAATGTTAAAATGTTAGAAATAAGTGGGAAAAGGTGTAATTAGGAGATCCTTTGAGGAATTTCGTGTTCCAAGGATTTCTAATGATAAAAGGAATACCCATGAGGAAAATAAAAGAGAAATAAAGAGAAATTCTCAAAAAGAGATATTTTAATGAGAAATAAACAAGATAATGTAAAATAAGACATAAAGATGCATCTAGAAGGATAATAAATTATCCTTGGAAAATGGTTTCGAAATGATGGAGTATATCGGGATCCAAGGAGTCTCAATAAAGAGGAAAGAAAGAGAAAATACCAAAATTTCAAAATAAGAGGATAATGTGATACATTATTAATGAATTTTGTGATTTTGATAAAAATGGAGTATTTGTTAATAAAGGAAAATAGGAATTCGAGGTCAATGTATTAAAAAGGGGAATTATAATTAAAATGGAAGAGGAATTTCAAATTCCTAATATTCATATAATAAGGAATATGCAAAGGAAGAGAAAGAAAGCTTGTTTTTTAAGAAAAGTGGTTTCCTTTTAAAGAGAGGACTTGTTTCCTCTTAGATGGCTATCTTAGGATGAGGATATCCTCCCCTATAAAAGGGGTAGACCCCCTGGTCGAGTTAAAAGAAGAAAACCCACGTCTTCCTCTCACTTCCCTGTCTTCTTCTTCCTTGGTTACACCCGTAAACCCTAACCACGAGTTACTTCATGTTTCTTGAGCAACGGGGTATCCAAGAAAGGTTACGAGGGTAGCTGGTCATGGGGAGGAGCCAAAGCAAGACCTAGTCGGAGCCGCCAAGCTCTAAGCGACTCACCGTTGCAGCAGCACGACTGCAAACGACGGATGGGCCGCAGGTCCTCCCCGACCAACTCGCGCCATTGTAGTAGTGATCTTCGGGCCCTGTGGGTGCGCCAGAGTACACCGGAGGTCGAGGACCTATCCCCGAAGGCTGGAGAGGGTTCGGACGTGGAGGAGAGGTCGCACAAGGCTGCAACTCAGTGGCTAGGGCGGCAGCAAGCCGCTGGCCCGAGGAAGAAGAAAGGAAGAGATGCGTTGGACCGATTTGCCCTCCGCGGGCTGTAGAAGGTGCGTGACTTATCAAGGGAAAATTCGTCTTTTCAAAATGTTTCCCAAGCAAGTCGCGCATGGCTGAGATGACGTGGCGAAATCTCATTGGCCAAGTAAGTGTTTTTCTTGCAAAATTCATAACTTAAGATTCGTAGTTCGGATGACAAAAAGTTATATATGAAAGTTGATCCTCAGAACGAGAGGAATCCAAATAAATTATGTTTGAAGTCTGATTCTATTTGCAATCCGAAAATTAATGGAAGTAATCATCTTTAATACTTTAAAGATTAAGGAACCCTAATCTGATATGATTAATGTGTTTAATAGGGTTTAATGGACCTTTAGGGTTGATGTTAACCTGTTAAATGTAAAAACACACATTATGTTAAAAAAGGAATAACTTTGCACGTGATTAGTCCAATTTAGAGTTGTTATGCATAAATATACTTGAAGTATGAAAAGTACATAAAGTTATCATCTTTAATGAGTTAATTAAGGAAAAACCCTTAGATTTGATGATAAATGGACTTAATGACGTTATTTGGATAATTCAAGCCAATGGTTAATAAAAGTGAAAATAGGATTTAAAAAGATGATCTTTTTATATAGTTGGTTTAATTTAGGGTTCTATGTACATGAATATGCCTTAATGGGATTAGAAACCCTAATTTATGTTGATATGAATTCTAATGGTTTTAATGGTACAAATCGACGGATAAAATAGAAATATGATGATAATTGAGTATCAAAGATCTTTAATGTGAATTATTTGGATAATTAGTGTTTCCTAGTGTATAAAAGTGGAAATAGTGATAAATAAGGTTCATATATGTGAGTTGAACTATAATGAAATATGATTTGTCAATTTGGAAGAAACTGAAGATGATAATTAGCCTTAATGTTTTGGATATGATCTAAAAGGATAAGGATAATAGTTTTAGTATAAAAGAAACATATTAGACTTAATTGACGTTCAATTGTGCCTATGATGCAGAAATTAAAGTTTGTGAACTAAATGAGCATTAAAAGAGATAAATGCATAATGAAGGCTAAAACCCTAATAAAACCCTAAGGTTGGCCTAGAAATCATAAGGTGGAATCCAAGTTGATCTTGAGGATGTTTTGAATAAAACAATGACACTTGAATGTTATGCATTATTTTCAGGATATTGTTGATTGCTTGTTAATTGTGTTGAATGTTAATGCATGGACATCAAGTTACTATGGATCAGGTATGTGGTTACGATTATGAATAACCGCTATAGTTTCCCGATGGATTCTCGAATGTTTAATCGCATTGAATGAAACTAAACTGTTGAATGTTTATTTATTTCTTGCAACTATAAAGTGAATACGATTATCGCATAAGATATGTGCCTACTAGCTCATATCCCGGTCCCCTCTGTGTCGTAATGGTTGACCTAGTACATGGCTACCTAGAGGGTAGGTCCATCAGGTCATGAAAGACTTTGGCTGCCTAAAGGGTAGGTCCATCAAGTCACCTTTATAGAGGTACCATATAAGTCCTTACAGGGACAACACATAGTTGTGGATAGGTATGGATTGAGTAGTTTGGCTTAAAACGTAATCTTGTTTGTTAAATGATTAATTGAATGATTACATGGTTATCATAGTTGCATGATTATCTGTTTCTCCCACATACCAGCTTCGGCTGACCGACGTTTTGTTTGTCGCCGTTTTAGGTACAATGAAAAGAACAAACTGTAAAGTGGAACATGTGATACTAAAAGAGAATTAAAGTAAAAAGGAGGATTAGATAGATTAATATCGGTGTGGATAGAAGTTTAGAGATCCAAGTTTTCAAAAGGTATGTAAAGAAAATTTTTATTACCATTTTCAGTATAGTCTGTTAGAATTTAATAATTGTTTATGGTTATATGTCGAACCTTTGATCCAGGATTAATGGGTGCGGCTCAACCTCTTGGTCTCCCTTAATTGGGGGTTATCGGGAGGTGGGGTCGTAACACTTGACCTTTGAAGATAAGTTGGGGAGAGGAGGATGGTAAATGAAATTAAACACTTTCCATCCAAGTGAATAAGGGTCATCTCCTAAACGGGCTACCTCTCGGTGCCAGTCTCTTTTCCTCTTCCTCCCTACTTTCATGGTTGGTTGTAGCCCTATGGTTCCAACTAAGACATATAAAAGGACCCCAAGAACTTTTGCATCGATGGTAGACTTAGTATCCAGACTCGGTTGTCCATAGAAGTCCTACCTTTGGTCTTCGTTCCCTGATTCCCTCTTGCCCGATGCAACCAAGATATAGAAGGATGACAAAGACCATGTGATGTCTGTGACCGGTGCCCTAGAAGCAGCCAAGGGCATTGACCTCTAACCCATCTATCGAATAAGAACCCAACAGGGTTCCTTGATGGATCCCAAGGAACAAGGAGAGATCTAAGCACCCTGACGAAGTTGCTCCACCTCCAAGTTGGACACGAGATGCCTTGGTATGGTTTACGACTCTCATTTCCTAGTCATTAATACTACCGCAACACGAAACTTAAATCAATCCCAGTTCCCTATATTCGATCATCTCCAACTGCACCCAACGAACACCCAGGTCCTGTAAGGATGGGCGGAGCCTGTCTAGCCTTCCTTAAGGCTTGGAAGCATGGGAACCCAAGGGGAAAAGTCACATCTTCTCTTCTAGGATAGAACTTGTCACCGTCATGGGGTTACAGGTGAGACATAGAGAAATGTCTGGGATGTCCCAGCATGCACACGTAAAGTGCAGGGGCACGTGGATTCTTTTCTCCCAATATTCGAGCGGAGTCGAATAGTATGAAAGAGAAGTTCTTTTGTTGATGTGTCAACACCTAACTGGCCAATAAAATGGTTAACTCAAGAATATTGCAGAAAATAATTGGTAACTCTGTGTAAGGCATGTAACATATGAAAATTGATGAGAAAAATGAGAGGAACACAAACATAATAGTTTCATACCCTAGATCTGATCCTAATTCCAAGTTTCATGAATTCATGTTTAGTAAGTGATTGGTACATTAAAATCGTTGATTTTTTTTGGAGAAAGTTAGGAGGCAATCTTATTCATCCCACCCTCCTCATGCAAGCAAAATGAAATCTTACAATCACTAATTAAACATGAATCCGTAAACATGGTAGTACTACTAGCATTACAATCATTAGTAATAAGACTAAGAGTCCCCGTAGGGGGAAGGGCATACACAGTGTATGCTGAGGGATTTTGAATATTAGATTTGGCCAACTAGTCGGCAACAACATTACATCCTCTGGCAATATACTCAATTTTCCAACCTGGCTTCCTCAGGCGTTGTATACGGCGCTCTAATTTGGCATATTTAGGGTAGTCATCTTCTTTCCCATTAATCATCTTGACGGTAGAGAGAGAGTCCGACTCGACGATCACAGTTGGAAGATCATCATCAGTAGAAACCTCAATGACATTCAAGATACCCTCCAATTCTGCTTCCACCACATCTGATGTGTGCAGGCGCGCCACAACCCCTCCGATCCATCTACCCTTATCCTCGCGGCCCACGATCGTGCAACATGCATGTTTGTTATTAACAACCACGTCAGTATTAAACTTGATCGCCCCTGGGGTCGGTCTTTTCCATCCTTTATGGGTATAGAATGTTGGAAACATTAAAATCCTTTATGGATCTTGTAGAGTATAATGATAATCAAGATGATAATGATAATGATGATAAGATAATTAGGGTTTCTAATGTGGATAATCAATAATATATGTTAAAGTGGTGTTTAAAACATAAAATATCTAGATTTATACCTTGACATAATTGAATACATTAAATGCTCTCAATTCACGTTATAGTCAAATATTTTTTAATAATCTAATATTTCAAGATAACCGTGATAATCATTATTATATTTAGGATTCCTAACGTGAATAACCAAGAATATGAAGAATTAGGGTTTTGACGTTAAATATGATAACTTTAATGCAATCAGACTAATCCAAATAATCATCATGGAAGGATATGTTGGATATAGTAAGTAGAGTTTCACCTAATGGTTAACATGCAATGGAAATAGGGTTTATACCCTCATTCCTCATCCAAACCCTAAAACCCAAGATTAGGAACCGAGTAGGGTTTAATCTATTTAATGTGATGGTGACACATTATGTAACATACTAGATCTTGGACCCTATCCTAGAAGTTGACATTTTGGACTTAGCCAAACAAGGTTGAAGGTTAGACCTAACTAAATGTCTAGTATAACCCCAATAAGCTAATGCATGTATAGATCACCTTAATGTAACCTAATGTTCTAACATTAATCTTAGGTTTATAATGAATACATAAAATATGCCACATAACTCATTTTGGTGGTAATACGAAGATACGAAACTTAATTGGATGAATAATTTAGATAATGGGTCGTTAATGGGCCATATGACATATCTCATAAAAAGAAGTCTTAAAAGTGGAAACAATCTTCAAATTCAAAATATACATATCAAAATTAGTTATATAATAAAATTTCATCTAATTTGGGCAATCTTGAAATATTAGGATAAGTTTAGGAGAGAGAAAATGAGTAAAAGGAATAAGTAATAAATAATGTGATTATATAACTTCAAAATATGGAAATAATGGAAAATTAATATTCAACACATCAAAGATAACTTGTGGATGAAGTTTTGTCCAATTTGTATGTTGTTTGTGCAAGTTATGCAATTTTAGGTACATTATGGACTTTTCTGCAATTTACCCAATTGGGAGGTTTTATTTGCAAATTTTCATATGCAATTATAATCCTTATATATTCCATTACCATTCTCAAGTTTTTGAACCATAGGTCACCTAGTTGGACCTTAGTTTGGAGGTTTTTTTCCAAGGGCATTTTAGGGATTACTCTCTTTATAAATGAACTTATCTTTAGAAGCTATCAACCAATGGGGTTGTTTCTTTGATTGGAGGTCATTTGGGATGGCATATAAGTGTCCATAAACCAACATTTGATATTAAAAAAGCCTCTATGAGTTGCCCTCTTGGATGGCCATGAAATCCATAGACCAAGGACACATGCTTGACTTCTTCCTTATCCATAAAAGCTTGCATGTCCATGGACACCCTTATACATGACACATGGATAGTCTCATAGACACCTCATAATTTACCTCTTTATTTATATAGCCATATCTACCCCTTCCCAACTCCCAGTTCGAAAACTCTTGCTCTCCTTTATTTCCTCTAGCTTAGAGCATCATTCCTACTCTATTTTTCCACAAAGGTGTTGTCCCAAGGTAAAAGGAGGTGCCTACCTTGGTGAAAAAGGCACCTAGGGTTCCAAATTTCTATATTTAGGATTTCTTAAGCTCCTCCTTGGTGATTTTGACCAAAAATAGTAAGTATCCTCTTTTCCTTCCCTATTTTCATGTTGTTAGTCTTCCTTCCACCTTCCTCCAGGTCGGAACCATGGCCTTCCATGGTGAAACCCCACCTAGAATCCATAAACACCTCATCTCCATGTTCTTTTGTTAGTGTTTTTCACCTCTAAAGTGGATAAGGTTCTTCTTGCACGAGATAAGAGCTTTGTTGAATAAACCAGCCTCTCTAAGCTTGGGAACCTTACTTATTAGACCTGTCCACCTTCCCTAGAGGTTCTTTGGAGGCCTAGGCTTGGATCTAGGACTGACTTGGACTATTTAGACTCTAAAGTTGAGGTATGATGTATCCCCTATTATTCTATGTTGATCAATTCACCTATGCTTATTCATTCTCTTTGTTCTATGGACATTAGCCTATACACAATATCTTTTCTTTTGAAAATCATGGTTCAAGTGCACTACCTTATTTGATATTGATCATGTGATCATGGATATTCTTTTGAAATCTTATCTTATGTTTTTGTTCATGATGGAACTCTAAAAGATGACATGTGATGTCTTTTTCCCACTTATGAGGTGGATGTATATGTTGGTCACTTATGTGGTGACTAGTTTATATATTTTGACTATACTTTCTACTTGCATCTACATTTAACATGCTATGTGATTCAGTAGCACTAGTGTAGTGTAATTGCATTTGTTTTCATGGCAGATGTGTTATTACCTGCCGAGCAGATGTGATATTTCCTACTCTTTTAGGATGTAAAGGAACCTCTTACCCAGGGCAAGATGTGTGATTCTTGGCCCATGTTTTATATATTTGGGAGATTGGCAGTATTCCTTTCTCTATTAGGTTTCAAGTTTATGAGACTTGGCTGCCTTTGTGTTTATATTGTTCTAGGGCTATGTTTATCTCACATGCATGCAGGTTGATGATATGGGGTGTGTGCCCCAATTCTTTACATGTGCTTGTGTGTGACAATCTTTATGTTTTATTAATGGCAAGTATTCTTTTGTTATCATATGATTTCAATTCCTTTTCTCTTGGTACCCATTTGGGTGGTCCTTATCCTTTCTATGGGAAGCCTTTTATATTTAATGTTCTTTATTCCATATATTGCTCAATTTCCTATTTAGTATGCACATACCAGCCTTTGCTGATGTCATCTATTTTCTCTTCTTGCTGGGGTATGCTTCCAACCCTAGGTGAAGGACTTGGATGAGGCATGAAGTTTTGGACTAGCTTAAGGAGTTAAAGCTTGAAGACAAAGTTGTTATGGTTTAGATTTCCCTCTATTCATACCCTTAGGTTGTATCATACATGTGAACCCTTACAGGATATTATGATGTACTTTTGTAATAACCTTGTTATAAATTGAATATAGTCAACATTTTTATTCCACTGCTATACTTTGGTTGTTTTGATATTGAAGTTTAAAAATTTTGCACCTATTCCAGCATACCTTTAAGTGTGTTTGGAATGAATGTTTTATTCTTCAAATTTTTTTAGTAAGGGGATGATCCCGCCTCCTTACATTGGTATTAGAGCCCATAGTAGTCAGAATTTGACTATTTCAATTTTGTGTCCCTAGTTAGAATCCTTGCCTTACCTTTAAGTGACATGTTTTCTCTAGAGTTGATCAATAGATGATGAAGGGTTGATTTAGGATCCTATAGTTTCACATTAGAATAACGATGAATAGATTACTAAAGTACTTACAACTAAAAGATGCATAAGTAACCATAGTAACTTGAGGTTGTTTAGCTTGGCCTTTAGGCAGCTACTAGGACATGAAGTTGAAAGCAAAGGTGTCTAGAAAGGATCAGGGTTTGGGGGCTGGCAAGATTTTCCTCCACACCACAAGCTTGGTTTACGAGGAATCCCGAATCTGTATGATACCGGCCTGGCCTGAGCTGATATAAATTGCCTGAAATAGCATGCTTTTAGGCAATAGTAGCCTTAGACATCTATATGATTTATCTTTAGAGACCCTAATATGTTGACCTAGCCTCCTAGATTTAAAGACTTGTTTGAGGATGGACAAGAGCAAGTTAACCCGTAGTTCATAGTTAGTCTTTATGTTATGACCGCATCTGAGCTTAATTGGTAAACCAGGGTTTACCTAGATGATTATATGCTTAATTGGATTGATCATTTCTTAAATATAATTAATGATGATAATTCAATTATGATTTTTTAAACCTAATAAGAATGTTAAGTTTTCTATTGTTTGAGAAATTTGAGTTTGAGAAATATAAACCCTAGTTGGCTGAAATTAGGGTTTTGATGGTACATGAGTATGGAATTTGATCAAGATTGCAGTGAGGTAAATGATTTTTCATATTTTCTAAAAATTTTATATTTAAATGAATTTTGGATATGATATGTATAACTCAATTTTAAATTTTAGTGAAAAATTTCAGAAATTTTGGATGTTCTTTAAAAGTCATTCTCAGTCGGGATATATTTCAACCGACCATGCTGACAAAATGTTGTTCAATAGTATATTGTTTTATTTTTAATTATTTATTGGTAAATCCAAATGATCGAAAATTTTAAATTGAGATATAAAACGCAATCATAAACAACATGTAAAATTTTCATAATTTTTGGATGTGTTTAGTCCTTATCAGTAGATGAATTATAGTAACTGACATTTCTGCAAAATTTTGGATAGCAGTGAACTATTCGATTTTTAATTATTTAATTGAAGCATGGAATGATCTAAAATTTTAATTGAAGATTTGTATCTCAATTATACACAATATAATTAATTTTGATACTTTTTGAGAAGGTTTTATCTCTGAAATACATGAATTCACAGAAACCTTTTTATGATAGAAAAATCTACTGAAATAAGCAAAAGTTTAGTGAGGGGTCAATGCACAATTAACCCAAGTAGCTCAATTGCTATATATGGTCAACCTAAAACACAAGGAGCTCTCATAATTCGTGATTCAATCTAGAGAAACAAAATCCTAGAAAGAGAGAGAGTTAGGGTTTGAGGGGAGAAATTGATGGAGATACTGACTAGGGTTTTGCAGTCCGAGGAATGATGAAATCATGTAAGTTTAGCTTCTTTAGATATAGTTTCATGGTGAATCTTCTCTCACATGTCAAAATTCCATCCCTCCTCTGATTTGATCTAAAATGGTATCAAAACATCCCCTTTTCTCACTCTTTCTTCATAATCCCTCATTTTTAGAGTTTCCGAGTTGAAAGGAAGAAGAATTGGGTGAATTGCTAGGGATTTGATATGGATTTGAGATTTTCAGATATGGGATAAGTTTTTAAGTTATTCTCACACCTTAGGTGAGTGGGATTTTCCTTTAAACAATATATTGCACGAAAATTGGTTAAATCGGCCATAATATTTAATTATTAGTATGCGACTACAAACCCTGAATTGTCTATTTGTTCTAAGTTGTTGCAAAATGATATGAAATGGATTCTTCCTCTGTTTGGATGAAGTTCTGATGATAAAATCATATTATAAATATACACAATACATCCTAATGAGAATTCCATAAGTATTTGTAGAGGTTATAAGAGTAAACTGAAATATAGGGAATTTGTCTATGATTGAAATTTGTTGTATAAGTAAATAGAGAAAATTGCTTATCTAGATCCCCTTGGTTATGAATGATTGTTTATCTAAATTCATAGTACATATATGTCAGATACTATCTTGTATTTTGTTCAAAGTGAATAGTGTTTGTTTGATATCTCAGTAAAGAGGGTGAAATCCTAGATGTAAGAAAAGTTGGATATTTGCGAATAGATATCGTGAAATCCATTTGAAGGGATTTGTTGGACATGATAGACTTTATTTATTCAATGTTATTATTGATGCATGATATCCTAGTGAATGGAATGGAAATGCAAATTCAACTCAGTTCCAAGGTTTCATTTATATATTGATTTTATATGATTTGTTGATAGTAGTTTTTATTCAATGAATGTTTATGTCGCATGAAATCTTTATGGGAGCCGAGTGAATAAGTTGTTGCCTAGTGAGAGGTGACAAGATGTGTGATGGCCTTGTGAGCCATGAGAATACTTGTTCAACCAGTGAATTGAATACCTTGGTCTAAGGACCTAGAGGTAATGGTTACCTGTTACAGAGGTAACAATGCTATGTGATGATCTAAGGGTTTGAATACCTAGATCCAGTAATCATGATAATGATGTGAAGGGATGAGAATTCCCAGTAATGTGATAAGAGATTGAGATCACATGTATCACGTGTTTTAAAGATTTGAAAAGTACATGATAGATGTATTACACCTTTGTTTTTAGCATTTGTGGTGATGAAATGAAACCCTAAGGGTAGGGTGTTCAATGAATCAAGTATTGTGATATCAATGTTCTCAATTATTATTAATACTTCTTGTCATGATAAGTGGTTAACTCTTAATTGATTTATGAGATGCACAACTCAAGATTTGGGTTGATATGCATGATTCTAGTGTGTATGTGCCAAGTGGACATGAAATCTATTTATTTAAGAATTGTTAATCTGCCTGCATGTATAGTATGTTGATTACTCAATATATTACAGTGTTTTGAATATACTGCTCTGCCAAGTTTATAATGATATACATGTTGTATTATAACTTCAAATAAGTAGATGCGACACCATAGAGATACCAAAGTCAAGTATAAGTAAGAGAAGGGTACAATGTAGAAATAGATTTCTAGGCATAATAAAATAATAGACTTAGGAGCCTTGAACACCGTAGAACCCCTATGTGAGGTCTGTGCCTTAGGGGTGAAACGACCTAACCCTGGCAGCATCCAGTATACCGAGGTCAGAACGTGCTATTATGTGGTACAGGGGATGAAGCCCTAGTGGAAGTCTCCTTAAATTATAGTTTGCAGTGTCCAACATCAACCAGAAGTCCTGGTGGCACTAGAGTATAGAAAAGCCAAGAGGTGGATTGACTCTCCACCTGTGTGCTCAGGTTAGAGGTGGAGTCCAGTTTAGGCCAGAGAGCCATTTCCCTATTGCAGACCAGGAGAGTAGTCAAACTTAGCATTTCCCGGGTGTGTCCGCTAAGTCTTGTATGGTGTGATCGTAGTACACTATGAGTCTTCATATGTAGAGTACACTACATATGATTAGGGCATAATAAAATGAATGAGAGGTCAAATAAGTGTGTACAATTATTCAATTATTCTTTGTATGTTTCTGAATTATTAGTTCTCTTTATGATCAATCAAGCATTTCATATATTGATTCACTCTTATAAATATTTAGAGTATCCTGCCATATTTATGATTGTCAATTATTACACTCTTTAAAGCTTACTGCTGTTATAATTGAAATCAATTGCTCAAAAGTATATCTGTAATTATATCAGTGCTTTAGACTGTTTCTTTGAAGTACTCATTCACTGATCAAGTAGGCTCACCCCTCTACTCAAAATATTTAGGGAAATCACATGGACTTGAAGAAGATATCATTGCATCAGAGTATATCTGCCACAAGAGTTAAGTCTGCGTATAGTTAAGTTCAGTCGGTCCCTATCACTCTAGGTCTTTGTATAGATGTGAGAGAGTTGTAAATGATGTTTTATATGTTTGTTTCCTTAATAAGAGAGAATGCAAATGATTGTCATGTCGTATGTACATGAAAGTGTGAGAAACATAATGAATGTATGGATGTGTATAATTAATGCTGAGATTACATTAGAGAAATAAAAGTTTAATTCTCTTGTAAAGTTAGTTTATGTGGTTCAATGCGAGAAAACAAAGAGTTTGAAAAATAAGAAACAGTTAAGGGTGATCTTTGTATTACGTTAAATCCTCAATTTATACCATAATCTCATGATTAGTGGTAATTGTGAGATCGAGATGTAACAGCTTTGGCATCAGAGCTTAGGCTGAGTTGTCAGGGACCATTAAGTTAGTAAGTTAGAGTCATAAGTGTGGCAGATAAGAGATGTTGTGATGTTAGCTCTGGGGATTTGAGTATTTGGATATCCTGGCCCGATATCTGAGTACTTGGAGCAACCAGTATCAAGCTACTCTGTCTATTCTTTCATGTATACCCTGGCTAGGTATACAGTGGAAGGATGGGCTAGAGAGGAACCCTAGAAATATTAGGGTTAGAAACAAGATAAGTAACATGAATTAAGAGCATAAATATAAAATGAGATAGAACTTTCATTTCATATTGTTGTTTTATTGGAGATGAATAGAAATGCTCTTATATGTTTGAATTCAGATATTCAATATTTTGAAATATATATGGGTCTTTAAGATTTGGTGTACACTATGTAGTTGTAGCATTTATTGATTACATTCTTTGTATCAAGTAGACTAGACATGATCTTTGAATGAACTTTCCTAAGTGGATATTCTTTCCACATGTTTGAGATTAATAGGAGTTGGTTAATTTTAAGTAGCTCTTAGCTTCAAGACTGCAGGTTCGGCCTGGTCCGACTGGCAGGATGCATTACTAGGATCTAATGACTCCTATTAACAATATGACAAGAGTAGACTTTGGATAAATTAGACCCACATCATAGTGAGAATGTACATACACTAAGATGTTGAAACATACGAGAAAGATTAGAATAGCTAATAATCAGTTGAAACTGATGTCTGAGACCCAACTTTGGGGCCTCATATGAGAAATCCTTAATTGGGAATAAAGGAACACGACGTAAGGTTCATATTAAGTTTAATGATTAATATTATATGAACTCTAAATATGAAATATGGAAAAGATATGAGAAAAGTATGCAAGGGACAAGATAGTAAGAATCAATCATGAGGAATGGATTATATAATCGAGTACAATGTTTTTATGTACTCCAAAGCAAAGGGAAAATAGAAGAAAAGAGTTAAGTATTCAATAAGTACATAGAAGTGAAGAGTCTTCAGAAAAGTTAAAGTGAAGAGAACTAGATGGGCATGTAAATCATAAAACTAGGACAAGAAACTTAGTTGAAACAAAGAGAAATGTTGGAAATAATGAGCTTGATTAAGGAATGAGGGTTATGATATAATTGAGAGCATGGAATGTATACCTTTATTGTGAAGTTAATACATTCATCCTACTGCCTTTGGATTCGAAGTCTCTATAGAACAACAAACTAATTTCTAAAAGAAGAACAAAAGTGTAGCTTAACCAATGAATAAGTCATACAAAGGTAGACTATATTCAAGAGGTAAAAACTTGATTAAAAGAGATACTAAGTTTGACCCATGCATGAGCCGTTTGATTTAAAATGAAGGATATGTGATGTATTAAACATGAGTTGAAACTATTAGAGAGATTATGGATTTATAATTTCAACTTTACATTAGCAGAAGGATAAAAAGAAATATGTGCAACATGGTATATATGATCATACACCTAAAAGAAGCAACATGATCATAAGATAAAACTAGAAGTTGAAGATGATATGTGGAATAGCATTATATGGTAAGGGGATTATAGAAAGTAATGAAAAGGTTTGAAACATGGTGGAGTAATATAGATTATAAAAGAAAGAGGTTGCGAGATTCAAGAAAGTGCTAATTAGTCAAGTATCCTTGTTGATAATTAATTAAACCTACATATGAGAAATGTATTAATGAATGTTTGAAGATAAGAATTCTAAGTCTCAAAATCATCTTCTCTTTCATATCTTCCTTAATGAAAGCAATGTGGGAATGAAGTGATAAGAAAATGAATCATATCTGATGCATAATCACCATGGTAGAGGCATCTAGTGAATGTAATAATGACATAAAATATGATGATGAAACCCTAGCAGGGTAAATTGAGAATGTAATCTATTTGAATGGCCAAGTAAGAGAAATGAAATTCAATTGATAAGATAAGGAAGACTTTAGTAAAACTTGTGAGATCCAAAGTTTGACTTTCAAATTTAGGGAGCAAAGTTACACACAACAACGTCATGCTACTGATAAGGACCAAACCCTACAATGTTTAGAGTTGTAGTAGTTCAAGGGTTGTCACTAGCGATTTGACCTTGAATACTAGCATCTCTATAAAACAAGATCATGCGATTTGCACTATGAGAAGTAAACTAGCATTGATAGTGATCCTAGCTAATTTGAAAGGTTGATGAACAATATGAAAATTATTCAGAGCAAGGGGTAAGAAATAAATTTGAAATGTAACAAGTGTGTTTTGAACAAAAGAAGAAGTGCAAGATGAGCAAAGTGTAATCTAAAACAAATTCTTCCAGTGATATCAAGAATGATGAATAATCTATTCTTAGCTTGTATGTTTCAATTTTAGTGATGTTTAATCTACATGATTAAAATGAGAAGGACAAGTAGAGAAAAGTAAGTAGTAATGATTGAGAAGAGACATAAGAGAAAACAATGGCTTTTAGTAATATGTGAATTTGTTTTTAGAAGTATAATTTTTTGAAGGTATATTAAGGGATGTAAATTGGTTCTACGTATGATTTCAGTGTACATGTACAAGCAATATGTTAATTTCAGGTGTCTGATAGTTGTAGTCATTCATACCAGTGATCCATCTGAGTATTGTACAATTGTTGTATGGTGATATGGTTCAACTGATGATAAAACAAATGGAGGGTTACCCTAAATAAGGTAGTCTTACCTATTCACTCATATGAATAGAAGGGATGATAACCATATTGTATTGATATGTAACCCTAATGAGGTATAGCTTGTTATACCTAGCTTTAATATAATTAAGTGATGGTAATTGGGTATGAATAGTCCTTGAATGACTAATACAATCATGGAGTACTTTGTTACTATCGTTGAAACCCTAGTATGCTATAACCTGATGGTTACATCTTGAATTATGTGTGGGCTCATACTTGAGAATAGTATGGAATGTAATGGTAATGCTTCACCTTATGCATCCATGATCCAATGGGGATGTCGTGAGTAGTATTGTACAATTATTGTTGAATCTAGTCTTCCAACTCAAGACTATTTTTCTATTTGAGTAGCATAATAGTAAAAATTCAAAACAACATGGTGAACTCTCTTTTGTGATTTAGAGGTAATACATAACAATAGTACATATTGAGCCGTATGAATTGAGATAGTTGGATCGAATTATCAATGTTGAGGTAACACCTCAAGAGTATGAAAATATTGAAATGGTTGTTTCTCTCTCTATCCTATGATTGATTGTGACATAGAGAATTCATTTCTTATCTTTGAGCATTCATGATTTAACATGTTGTGATTAGAAAAGAAATAAAGAACTTAATGTTGAAAATTGCATTCAAGTATGAAATACAAGAATATAATGACATGTAAGATTTCAGAAGCTTAAAATAAACCTTGAAAGTACTTTACTTGCATATTTATGTTTCGGGGATGAAAACTTTTTTTTGGGGGGGGATTGTTATGACCGCATCTGAGCTTAATTGGTAAACTAGGGTTTACTTAGATGATTATATGATTAATTGGATTGATCATTGCTTAAATCTAATTAATGATGATAATTCAATTATGATGTTTTAAATCTAATAAGAACATTAAGTGTTCAATTGTTTGAGAAATTAGGGTTTGAGAAATATAAACCCTAGTTGGCTGAAATTAGGGTTTTGATGGTACATGAGTATGGAATTTGATCAGGATAGCAATGTGGTAAATGATTTTTATTATTTTCAATAAATTTTGTATTTAATTAAATTTTGGGTATGATATGGATAACTCAATCATTCATTTCAGTGAAAAATTTCAGAATTTTTGGATGTTCTTTAAAAGTCATTCTCGATCGAGATATATTTCAACCGACCATGCTGATAGAATGTTGTTCAAAAATATATTGTTTGATTTTTATTTATTTATTAGTAAATCCAAATTATCTAAAATTTTAAATAAAGATCTGAAACTCAATAATAAACAATATGTAAAATTTTCATAATTTTTGGATGCGTTTAGTCCTTATCAGTAGACTATTTACAGTAACTCACATTTCTGTAGAATTATGGATAGCATTTCACTATTTGATTTTTATTTATTTAATGGAAGATTTTAATGATCTAAAATTTTAAATGAAGATTTGTAATTCAATTATACACAACATGATAAAGTTTCATAATTTTTAGAGAAGGTTTGATCTCTGAAATACACAAATTCACATAAACCTTTTTATGATAGAAAAATCTGTTGAAATAAGAAAAAGTTTAGTGAGGGGTCAATGTGAAATTAACCCAAGAAGATCAATTTCTCTATATGGTCAACCTAAAACACAAGGAGCTCTCATAATTCTTGATTCAATCTAGAGAAATGAAATCCTAGAGAGAGAGAGTTAGGGTTTGAGAGGAGAAATTGATGGAGATGCTGACCTAGGGTTTTGCGGTCTGAGGAATGATGAAATCATGTAAGTTTAGCTTCATTGGATATAGTTTCATGGTGAATCTTATATCACATGTCAAAATTCCGTCCCTATTATGATTTGATCCAAAATTGTATCAAAACTTCCCTTTTTCTCACTATTTCTTCATAATCCCTCATTTTTAAGGTTTCCGAGTTGAAAGGAAGAAGAATCGGGTGAATTGCTAGGGATTTGATATGGATTTGAGATTTTTAGATATGGGATACATTTTTAAGGTGTTTTCACACCTTAGGGTGAGTGGGAATTTCCTTTAAACAGTATATTGCACGAAAATTGGTTAAATCAACCATAATCGTTAATTGCTAGTATGCGACTACAAACCCTAAATTGTCTATTTGTTCTAAGTTGTTGAAAAATGATATGAAATGGATTCTTCCTCTATTTGGATGAAGTTCAGATGATAAAATCATATTATAAATGTATACAATACATCCTAATGAGAATTCCCTAAGTATTCACAGAGGTTATAAGAGTAAACTGAAATATAGGGAATTTGTCTATGACTGAAATTTTGTTGTATAAGTAAATAGAGAAAATTGCTTATCTAGATACCCTTGGTTATGAATGATTGTTTATCTAAATTCATAGAACATATATGTCAGATACTACCTTAGATTTTGTTCAAAGTGAATAGTGTTTGTTTGATATCTCAGTAAAGAGGGTGAAACCCTAGATGCGAGGAAAGTTGGATATTTGTGAATAGATATAGTGAAATCCATTTGAAGGGATTTTCTTGACATGATAGACTTTATTTTTTCAATGTTATTATTGATGCATGATATCCTAGTGAATGGCATGGAAACCCAAATTCAACTCAGTTCTAAGGTTTCATACATGTATTGATTTTATATGATTTGTTGATAGTAGTTTTTATTCAATGAATGTTTATGTCGCATGAAATCTTTATGGGAGCCATGTGAATAAGTTGTTGCCTAGTGAGATGTGACAAGATGTGTGATGGCCTTGTGAGCCATGAGAATACTTGTACAACCAGTGAAATGAATACCTTGGTCTAAGGACCTAGAGGTAATGGTTACCTATTAAAGAGGTAACAATGCTATGTGATGATCTAAGGGTTTGAATACCCAGATCCAGTAATCATGATAATGATGTGAAGGGATGAGAATTCCCAATAATGTGATAAAGGATTGAGATCCCAGGTATCATGTGTTTTAACGATTTGAAAAGTACGTGATAGATGTATTACACCTTTCTTTGTAGCATTTGTGGTGATTAAATGAAACCCTAAGGGTAGGGTGTTCAATGAATCAAGTATTGTGATATCAATGTTCTCAGTTATTATTAATAATTCTTGTCATGATAAGTAATTAACTCTTAATTGAGTTATGAGATGCACAACTCAAGATTTGGGTTGATATGCACAATTCTAGTGTGTATGTGCCAAGTGGACATGAAATCTATTTATTTAAGAATTTCAGTCTGCCTGCATGTATAGTATGTTGATTACTCAGTATATTACAATGTTTTGAATATACTGCTCTGCCAAGTTTAGAATGATATACATGTTGTATTATAACTTTAAATAAGTAGACACGACACCATACAGATACCAAAGTCAAGTATAAGTAAGAGAAGGGTACAATGTAGAAAGAGATTTCTAGGAATAATAAAATAATAGACATAGGAGCCCTGAACACCGTAGAACCCCTATGTGAGGTATGAGCCTTAGGGGTGAAATGACCTAACCCTGGAAGCGTCCAGTATACGGAGGTCGGAACATGCTATCAGGTGGCACGAGGGACGCAGCCCTAGTGGAAGACTCCTTAAATTATAGGTTGTAGTGTCCAACATCAACCAGAAGTCCTAGTGGCACTAGAGTACAGAAAAACAAAGAGGTGCCTTGACTCTCTGCCTGTGTGCTCAGGTTAGAGGAGGAGTCCAGTTTAGGTCAGAGAGCCATTTTCCTTTTACAGACCAGGCGAATAGTTAGACTTAGCATTTCCCGGGTGTGTCCGCTAAGTCTTGTATGGTGTGATCGTAGTGCACTACGAGTCTTCATATGTAGCGTACACTGCATATGATCAGGGCATAATAAAATGAATGAGAGGTCAAACAAGTGTGTATAGTTATTCAATTATTCTTTATATGTTTATGAATTATTAGTTCTCTTTATAATCAATCAAGCATTTCATATATTGATTCACTCCTATAGATATTTAGAGTATCATGCCATATTTATGATTGTCAATTATTAGACTCTTTAAAGCTTATTGCTGTTATAATTGATATCATATGATCAAAAGTATATCTGTAATTATATCAGTGCTTTAGACTATTTCTTTGAAGTACTCATTCACTGAGTGAGTAGGCTCACCCCTGTACTCAATTTTTTTAGGGAAATCACATGGACTTGAAGAAGATATCATTGCATTAGAGTAGATCTTCCACAAGAGTTAAGTCTGAGTATAGTTAAGTTCAGTCGGTCCCTATCACTCTAGGTCCTTGTATAGATGTGAGAGAGTTGTAAATACTGTTTTGTATGTTTGTTTCCTTAATAAGAGAGAATGCAAATGATTGTCATGTCGTATGTACATGAAAGTGTGAGAAACATAATGAATGTATGGATGTGTATCATTAATGCTGAGATTACATTAGAGAAATAAAAGTTTAATTCTCTTGTAAAGTTAGTTTATGTGGTTCAATGCGAGAAAACAAAGAGTTTGAAAAAGAAGAAAAAGTTAAGGGTGATCTTTGTATGACATTAAATCCTCAATTTATACCCTAATCTCACGATTAGTGGTAATTGTGAGATCGGGGTGTAACACTTTACTAGTTATGTTTATTTGTTTTGCAAGATGCTTATGTAGTTGGATGTAAGGAAGTGTAGTTGAACCTTTTATACCCAAAGAATAGTTTTGACTTAATAAGAAGAATCCTTTAAGGGGTGGTGAATAAGTTATTTTCTTATATGTGGATGTTTTGATTTTGAGGGCAAAATCCCTTTAAGGGGCAGTGTGCTGTGACATACTAGACCTCAGACCCTACCCTAGAAGGTGACATTTTGGACTTAGCCAAACAAGGTTGAAGGTTAGACCTAAATAGATGTTTAGTATAACCCCAATGAGCTAATGCATGTATAGATCACCTTAATGTAACCTAATGTTCTAACATTAATCTTAGGTTTATAATGGATACATAAAATATGCCACATAACTCATTTTGGTGGTAATACGAAGATAAGAAACTTAATTGGATGAATAATTTAGATAACGGGCCGTTAATGGGCCATATGACATATCTCATAAAAAGAAGTCTCAAAAATGGAAATATACTTCAATAATGTTCACTTTAGAAAAAAGTTGCCTTTGAGGTCTTACAAGTCGAAAGACATAACTTCAAATTTAATAAGTTTATAGTTTGGTAATTGAATGATCTTTGGCATTATAACTAAAAGAAACTTTATGTAAAACTTAAATCATATAGCTAAATAAAAAATAAGGAATAGAAAAGTAGATTTATGAAAGATGAAGGATATAGAATATCACTTAGTTCAGAGAAAAATGACTATGCACAACAATATTCTTATGAATATTTTTAAAAATTATGGTTTAATTATTTTCATAACTTGTAGTGGTACTTTAATATGTATCGCCAGGTATACTAGTCCTCATTTTTTTATTAAGACAATTTGAATATGTATAAGTCCAATTATCTTACAAGTACAATAGTTGCTGCTATTTAGCTGAATGATTCACATAATGAAAAAATATCTTTCTATATCAAACTCCTCAAAAATAATAAATTTTGGATTTGATTTACCTTTATCTCGTGTTTGTACCTTTAGCCACGATGTGGCATTCATTGAATTAAGTTATTGGCAATGTAGTGTAGTATTTGGTCAACACCCTTCTTCAGTGGAAGAGCTTGAGATTTAATTCTTGCCTAATTAAGTATACACAAACTTGATGGATGATTAAATTCATCGCCCCTCATTCTTGCACATAAGGATAATGCCTCCACTCATTGGAAATCGTGGATTTAATACCCTCTTAACCTTGTTTTGTTGTGATTCCTCCTTGATATTGCCGGATAGTGTAATAAGAAAGGAAAGGAAAGGAAAAGGGGCTACTACTCATGTTACTCAGTCTGCTACAACTTTCGTGATGCACTTGAGGTATAGTGTAGCAGATCATGTAGCCGTAGGGTATAGAGATCTTGAATGTGTCCGCTGAGCACCCCATAAATGTGGTCGCCGACAGGTTGTTCAACCACATTGTCACTGCGTACAACTCATTCTTATAGGTGTCACAGGTTGATGGCGTCCCTGGTGATGCATGGCTATGATCGGCTCATCTCTATATATGTTGACATTGTACAAGCACATCTTAGCCATCACCCCTTTAGAGGTTGCTGTTTGCTCCTCAACCTGTAGGGTCTCGAGATCCTGAGCTCTCGAGGCATGCAACAACATCTATAGATCGAGAGTGTGTTGGAGCTTCCCGTCTGGGTAGTATCTGTAACATCCCACTCTTGCTATGCAATTTTCCAAATTATTTTATTCCTTGCATGCTCTTTTCCTAATTAGATAATTGTTAAGGACTTAAATGCAATTTTCCCATGTTAGTTTTGCAAAATCATTTTATTATGCTCAATAGCTCTCTCATCCTTGTTTTATTTGAAGAAAATCTTTTCATGTATATCTATGCCCTTTTGTTTAAGAAAAATGAGGATAAATGCTTTATGTCCAATTCTCTCTCTCTTATGATAACTAGTGATTTACATGTTTAATTTCTTGTTTAATATCCTCCATCTTGTTAATTGAAAAGAAATAATATCTACTGCACGTTTTCATATTCTGTAATTCTTATTTGAGAGATTAATAGCTTATTATGCATTAATCATGGCCATTTAAGTGCACATTGTAGGTTTTGCTATTTTAGGCCTAAAAGGTGTACAAGCATAAAATCTAATTGAATGGGAATGTTCTAGACCCTCTAATAAACCTATGGTTCAAATTTGAACTCTTTTGGACCATGTTTGACCCTTCAAATCAATTTTGAAAGATTTGAATATTGTTTAGCCAAGAATTTAATTCAATGTCATTTATTTGCTTTTAATTCCCTAAGGTCCCGATTTTATGTTATGTCACACGTTATACTCATCGGCGCACTACCCACACCATGGGATCAGGATCCAACGGCTGATCCGTTTTCTTCTACCTCCGCTCTTCACGCGATCAGCAGCCGTTTTCCAATGCCTTGAATGCGCGCCTATGATCTCCTTCAATTCTCGATCGTTTTGCTTCATTTCTTCGCCAACGTCTTCGCCTCACTCTCCCGAACCCAGCGAGCCCTAACTCGCCCCCTCTCCCTTGCTGTAGGCGAAACGCCCAGTTAGGGCCTGAACACCCTATCCACCATTTAAGCGCAGCCGCCGCCCCTGCCTTCGGACTGATCGATTAAGACCCCAAGAGCACCGCCGGTCCCCTAGCTACACTTCTCCACTGCCAATTTTGCCCCGAGTGCCCCTGAACATCCCGCCCTACTCGACCTGCAAATCCAGCAAATCTGGCTTCGTCCAGCCTTCTCCGACCACCCCGACCCAATTCTGGTCGCGGTAAGCACCCTTGATCTCTATCCTTCCCTCTGGTAGCTTCCCTTTGACTCGCGATGGTCCCAATCGCCGTGTCCAATAGGACCAGTAGGAGTGCTCACCGGCGTATTGACGCCATGGCACCTCCAGGGCCCCTTCGGCCAAGGGAAGCATGCCCCGACCTTCGTGGGATCACGACGATTGTTTTTCGACCCTGAACTAATGATTTTCACCAAGTTTGTTGTGGATTCCAGTACCCGACCTCTTCCCCGTTTCACGCTGGTTCTGGCTTTCCGTCGAGATTCGAGACACTTCCTCATTGCGTGTGTCGCGCTTCAGTTTCCGTGATGTCCACTTTACCGTCACCGATCGTTATATCTCGATTTCATGCCCTCATCGTGGTGCTTTCTTGGTGCCAGTTTGTGGCTTTCTCTGTGCCGCCATGGCCAAGGAGCTACTCGAGCTCCAGTCCACGCCTGAGCTATTGGCTCGGCTCGGTGCACCTGTCATGGGTTGAAGAACTCGCTAGCAGTCTCGAGTCCTTGAGAGGAACCCGGATCCTCAACCTGGATCAATCTCAGATTCTTGCTCCTGGGGCCAAGCTCGAGCCATGGCTAGCGTTGTGAAGGCGAGGAGCAATCCAGGTCAAGAAATGACCTTTGTGCCCTGTCCTTTTTTTATTTTGACGTTTTCAACCGCAGGGGTATTTTTGAGATTTCACCAGTCCTCTTTGCTTTGATCGCGAGCCCTCAGTGGCAAGCCTCGTCGCTGAGTTGGCCAAGTCTGATTGGTCCAACTCAGGACTCAGGCCCATTAAGCAGACGTGTTTTTTTCTCGATTTCCTATTAGCCTATTTTTGTAAAATTCATAGTAAATTGCCTGTTTATCAGAAAATTACAAAAAAGTATGTTTTGGAAAGTATTTTCGATGAGGAATCTGATTTTTTGGTTTTTATCGACTAATTTTTCTATTTTAATATCTCAATATTTTTATGGACAAATTAGGGTTTCAGGTTGTATAATGAAAGACATACATGTTATTTCAGGTGTTTAAAAGGATCCAATTTGTCAAACCAGGTTTGACCTAGGTGTTTTAGCTCAAGGTAAGTGGGCCATGCCTTTGGCATAGTAAATTTGATTTATTGAATGATTATGATATGTTTATTCTCTTCATACTCAAGTCAGAATAAATGTCAGGTTTTTCCTCAATGTATATGATTATTGGATGTTGATTGTTATAATCTAAGTCTAAGAGTAGAAATCACATTAAGATTATGATTTATGATTAAGATACATGAAACCAAGATAAGTTTCCCATTCATGCTTAAGAGGGAGAAATCCCATTATGGTCATGGGGAGAAATCCCAATCATGTTTAAGAGGGAGAAATCCCAATTAAGATCAAGTTTAGGTTATTAAGAAGATAAGTAAGGTTTAAGAAAGATCACGAATAATAGAAATTGATTTAGATTTATATGCACCTTATTATGGGCTTTCCGAGAAATTATGGGCTTTCCGAACATTATGGGCTCCTTATGGGGCATTAAGAGAGGAGCATATTCTTCTAGTCAATTTCTTTATGTAAAAGACGTCAAGAAACAATTAATGTTAATACATGTTCATGTTTATGTCAAATCAATTTATATGTTATTTTTATGTCTTATAATATGCCAATGCTTCTTACTTACTATGTTGTTTTCCTTTGCATGGCTGGGGACGTGATGTCCGCAGGAGTTGGAGCTAAAGAGAAGGAATCATCTGAAGGATACCAAAGACCCAAAGATCTAAGGAGTTGTTGCCTGTTGGGACGTCCATCTATGGAGATCCTGTCATTTATATAATTATCCAGTTTATGTTAGCATATCTTTAGTATCATGATGTAGTTGTCTTTCCAAGAAGAACTTTGTGTATGAATCGATGTTTCTATGAATGACAAGTGTTGTTTATTTCTTGATATGAGATCATGCATGTGACAATCCCTCCCTGATATGCCAAGTACCCCACATTATGGATAATGTTGGGGATTAGGCTGTGCTTCCGCTGGTTACGTAAGAAACCCTAGGGAGGGGTGTTACATTAATGGTATCAGAGCAAGGAATAGATGGCCACTAAGGCAACACTAGAGATTCATATTATGTTCTAATATCATGTTATGTTTACCCTTTCAGATGGCCCCTAAGAAGAAGGAGAAGGTTGGTGAGTCAAGGCACTCACAAGGATCCTCTAGTGGTGATAAGGCTGAAGACATGAACCACGTCCCTCCACCAGTCACCCTAGATGCCCTAGTAGCATCCTTGACCAATGCCCTCCAACCTAGAGCTCCACCTAGAGCACATGATATCTCCCTCATAGATTTCCTGAAGATTAAACCCGATGCTTTCCACGGTGAAGATGAGGTTGATGTCGTAACCAAGGCTGAGGAGTGGCTGAGTAACATGGAACATTGCTTTAGAGACCTACAGTGTCCCCCACGTAGTAGGGTTAGATTTGCCACCCATATGCTCAAGGGTGCATCCCGTACTTGGTGGGAAAACCTCTTAGCCTCTAGGGAAGATGATGACCCTCCTTTCTCTTGGGATGAGTTTGTAGATGTCTTTAATGACCATTATGTATCCGAAGCCATGTTAGAAAGAAAGGAGGATCAGTTTTTTAACCTTAAGCAAGTGGGTGACATGACTGTCACTGAGTATGCCATGAAGTTCCGTAAGCTCCAAAAGTATGGCCTTGAGTACACTGAGAAAAAGCGAGCTAAGAAGTTCATTAGAGGGCTTAAACCCAACCTAAGTTATGCCTTGTCTGGTAGAGGACACAGGACCATGCAATCATCCTTGGATGCAACCCTAGAATTGGAGGAGCACCCTGGGAGGAACCATAAGAAGGAGGTATACCAAAACAATCATCACCATCAACCTCCTCCACCCTCCAACCACAAGAGAAAAGCCCCTGAGCCTTCCCCTGAGAATGGGAGAACCCCATGCCCCAAATGTAAGAGAAACCATGGTGGTCCTTGTAGGTTTGGGACTTCTGTTTTCTACAATTGTGGTGAGGAAGGGCATATCAAGCATAATTGCCCTAAACTTGCAAAGAAGGATCCCAACCACAACCAAGCTAAGAACACTAATCCTCCACCCAAGGTCAAACCAAGGCTCTTCACCATGCAAATGCCAGATGGAGAAGAGGAAAATGATCAAGGTAAGGGTAGTTGAGTAATTTATGTTGAATCATAATACTTTGTTTATGTATGCTTCTTGTATAATAAAAATTTATATGGAAAAATTTCCAAGTTTATGTGAAACCCTTAAGGTGGGTAGAAACTCTAGGAAATTTCGAGGATGAAATTTATTTAAGGTGGGTAGAATTGTAACATCCCACTCTTGCTATGCAATTTTCCAAATTATTTTATTCCTTGCATGCTCTTTTCCTAATTAGATAATTGTTAAGGACTTAAATGCAATTTTCCCATGTTAGTTTTGCAAAATCATTTTATTATGCTCAATAGCTCTCTCATCCTTGTTTTATTTGAAGAAAATCTTTTCATGTATATCTATGCCCTTTTGTTTAAGAAAAATGAGGATAAATGCTTTATGTCCAATTCTCTCTCTCTCTTATGATAACTAGTGATTTACATGTTTTATTTCTTGTTTAATGGCCTCCATCTTATTAATTGAAAAGAAATAATATCTACTGCATGTTTTCATATTCTGTAATTCTTATTTGAGAGATTAATAGCTTATTATGCATTAATCATGGCCATTTAAGTGCACATTGTAGGTTTTGCTATTTTAGGCCTAACACGTGTACAAGCATAAAATATAATTGAATGGGAATGTTCTAGACCCTCTAATAAACCTATGGTTCAAATTTGAACTCTTTTGGACCATGTTTGACCCTTCAAATCAATTTTGAAAGATTTGAATATTGTTTAGCCAAGAATTTAATTCAATGTCATTTATTTGCTTTTATTTCCCTAAGGTCCCAATTTTATGTTATGTCACGCGTTATACTCATCGCGCGCGCTACCCACACCATGGGATCAGGATCCAATGGCTGATCCATTTTCTTCTACCTCCGCTCTTCACGCGATCAGTAGCCGTTTTCCAGTGCCTTGAATGCGCGCCTATGATCTCCTTCGATTCTCGATCGTTTTGCTTCATTTCTTCGCCAACGTATTCGCCTCACTCTCCCGAACCCAGCGAGCCCTAACTCGCTCCCTCTCCCTTGCTGTAGGCAAAACGCCCATTTAGGGCCTGAACACCCTATCCACCATTTAAGTGCAGTCGCCGCCCCTGCCTTCGGACTGACCGATTAAGACCCCAAGAGCACCGTCGGTCCCCTAGCTACACTTCTCCACTGCCAATTTTGCCCCGAGAGCCCCTGAACATCCCGTCCTACTTGACCTACAAATCCAGAAAATCCGGCTTCGTCCAGCCTTCTCCGACCACCCTGACCCAATTCTGGTCGCGGTAAGCACCCTCGATCTCTATCCTTCCCTCTGGTAGCTTCCCTTTGACTCACGATGGTCCCAATCGCCGTGTCCTATAGGACTAGTAGGAGTGCTCGCCGACGTATTGACACCATGGCACCTCCAGGGCCCCTTCGGCCAAGGGAAGCATGCCCCGACCTTCGTGGGATCACGGCGATTGTTTTCCGACCCTGAACTAATGATTTTCACCAAGTTTGTTGTGGATTCCAGTACCCGACCTCTTCCCCTATTTCACGCTGGTTCTGGCTTTCCGTCGAGATTCGAGACACTTCCTCATCGCGTGTGTCGCGCTTCAGTTTTCGTGATGTCCACTTTACCGTCACCGATCGTTATATCTCGATTTCATGCCCTCATCGTGGTGCTTTCTTGGCGCCAGTTTGTGGCTTTCTTTGTGCCGCCATGGCCAAGGAGCTACTCGAGCTCCAGTCCACACCTGAGCTATTGGCTCGGCTCGGTGCACCTGCCATGGGTTGACGAACTCGCTAGCAGTCTCGAGTCCTTGAGAGGAACCCGGATCCTCAACCTGGATCAATCTCATCTTCTTGCTCCTGGGGCCAAGCTCGAGCCATGGCTCGCGTGGTGAAGGCGAGGAGCAATCCAGGTCAAGAAATGACCTTTGTGCCCTGTCCATTTTTTATTTTGACGTTTTCAACCGCAGGGGTATTTTCGAGATTTCACCAGTCCTCTTTTCTTTGATCGCGAGCCCTTAGTGGCAAGCCTCGTCGCTGAGTTGGCTAAGTCTGATTGGTCCAACTCAGGACTCAGGCCCATTAAGCAGACGTGTTTTTTTCTCGATTTCCTATTGGCCTATTTTTGTAAAATTCATAGTAAATCGCCTGTTTATCAGAAATTTCAAAAAAATATGTTTTGGAAAGGATTTTTGATGAGGAATATGATTTTGTGGTTTTTATCTACTAATTTTGCTGTTTTTATATCTCAATATTTTTATGGACAAATTAGGGTTTCAGGTTGTATAATGAAAGACATACATGTTATTTCAGGTGTTTAAAAGGATCCAATTTGTCAAACCAGGTTTGACCTAGGTGTTTTAGCTCAAGGTAAGCGGGCCATGCCTTTGGCATAGTAAATTTGATTTATTGAATGATTATGATAAGTTTATGCTCTTCATACTCAAGTCAGAATAAATGTCAGGTTTTTCCTCAATGTATATGATTATTGGATGTTGATTGTTATAATCTAAGTCTAAGAGTAGAAATCACATTAAGATTATGATTTATGATTAAGATACATGAAACCAAGATAAGTTTCCCATTCATGCTTAAGAGAGAGAAATCCCATTATGGTCATGGGGAGAAATCCCAATCATGTTTAAGAGGGAGAAATCCCAATTAAGATCAAGTTTAGGTTATTAAGAAGATAAGTAAGGTTTAAGAAAGATCACGAATAATAGAAATTGATTTAGATTTATATGCACCTTGTTATGGGCTTTCCGAGCATTATGGGCTTTCCGAGCAATTATGGGCTTTCCGAGCATTATGGGCTCCTTATGGGGCATTAAGAGAGGAGCATATTCTTCTAGTCAATTTCTTTATGTAAAAGACGTCAAGAAACAATTAATGTTAATGCATGTTCATGTTTATGTCAAATCAATTTATATGTTATTTTTATGTCTTATAATATGCCAATGTTGCTTACTTACTATGTTGTTTTCCTTTGCATGGCTGGGGACGTGATGTCCGTAGGAGTTGGAGCTAAAGAGAAGGAATCATCTTAAGGATACCAAAGACCCAAAGATCTAAGGAGTTGTTGCCTGGTGGGACGTCCATCTATGGAGATCCTGTCATTTATATAATTATCGAGTTTATGTTAGCATAGCTTTAGTATCATGACGTAGTTGTCTTTCCAAGAAGAACTTTGTGTATGAATCGATGTTTCTATGAATGCCAAGTGTTGTTTATTTCTTGATATGAGATCATGCATGTGACAATCCCTCCCTGATATGCCAAGTACCCCACATTATGGATAATGTTGGGGATTAGGCTGTGCTTCTGCTGGTTATGTAAGAAACCCTAGGGAGGGGTGTTACAGTATCTGTTGGAATTTGAGAGATGGGCGGTGATCATTTTGGACCTTGCCCATCTTCTAAACTGACAATTGATTAAAAACATCAAAATGACAATGTAAACTCATTCATGTAGGAGATCATTTTTTTTTGTAAATTTTGATTAACAATCATTTCAGGATAAAAGTGTCTGACACTATATATCAATAATTAAAAAAAAACAAATCTAGCCAGGTATCTATCATACCAGCAACAACATGGGTTAAACTGACACACAATCTAACTGATTGATCTGTAACCCACACGATTTCTCACCTAGTTCCTGTCATGATACTTGCCAACTCTAGATGACACAAAATATTAGGTTTTATATTCACTACTGCTAGATAGCTACAGTCCTAAGCCTAAGATACTTGTACAACTTCTTGCATCTCGAGCCATCTCACAACGACAAGGATTTTGGATGGTCTCGTTGGAATTTAATGAGTTATTTAGAAACACTAATTATTTAGTTTAACGTCATGGCACAAATCAAGACCAAGTACTCTACAATCATGTCAGTATTTTCCCCAGAACCAGGTGAGGCACTGGCCTCACCAGGCCTTAATGTTGCCCTACCACTATAGAAATCTCACAACGATCACTAAGTAACATATCCTATCCCACTGATGTTCCCTAAAGTGGAGGAAAAAGTTATAGGAGAACAAAATAAGACCAACATATGTCTTCAAATAGAAAACTTGAACCGTCTAATATCCCAGAAGTCATGCCCCATTCTCTGGCACCTTGTAAGAACAAAACTGATCTAACCTTTTTCTTTCTAGAAGGTATTTTTTGTTGTACTCCTTGAACCATCCCGATTCTGCAATGAATACTTCTCTCAATTCTACCGCCAATTGACAAGCTTGCATGCAGATCCAAAGCACTGACCTATAGTCGGCATCCCATACCTTCCAAATTGAAGGAGCGACTGATTTTTTTGATGGATTTTTCCTGCAACTTGTGATCTTACAGAAGGATAAAACCTGGCTAGAGAACTGAGAGAGGGAGAGGAGAAATACTGGCCAGGATAGAGATGAAGAGGTGAGTGGTTTTTGGAGACAGTGAGATGGTGAGTGGTGGTCATGAGGTCTTCGTTGTTTGGATTCATGGGTGCGTTATGTGAGGGATGATGGGTGGAGTCAGCAGATGATTGGGGCTGGTTGTTGCGCATGCGGAGGAATTGGGGTTGTTTGTGGGACTCTCGCTTGGTCTTCTCATGCTTTTCTTTGTTTTATTTTTTGCATAATAGAAATTATACATGTGTTAAAAGCCATGAAAAATAAGCCATGGTTTATGCAGTCTGTGTGTTGTATAATGGTATGCTAAGTAAAAGGGACTTACAACATAAATTCAATTACGATAAGAACACTGTATGAATTAAGGTGATAAATGTGAACATGACTTGTCAATTCGTCCATGGAAATAACCTAAAGAAAATATTTTGTATTTTGAATTAGAAAAACTATTTGAACATAATATTATTTTTATTTAAAAATATATCTTATTATTAGCTAAAATTTCTTGGATTTTCTTCAATAATTTCCTACAACAGTTTCACAGAATAAATTTTCCAGCCTAGTCTTTGCTTAAATTAAGGTAGCATGCAAAGCCAGATGATCAGAATACAACATCCCTATATTCATTTTTAGCATCAATTTTCCTACAACAGTTCCTTTTTACTTCAACTATTTGCCCTATACATAGCGAAGGGATCCAACAAACTGTATATCAGTGGCATACTATGGTTTTATTTATGAACTAGCACCTACACTAACAAAGAAATATTGGGGAGATTTGCCCACCACCCTTCAATATCTCTTCCTAGATCCTGCTATCCACCATATGATGTGCCTCCTTGAGACTCATGTGAGTGCAAATTGCATGTAAATAGATTTAGTAAATATTTCTTTTAAAGGGAGAGATATATTTAGTGTTGGGCCATGTCAATTCTAAGGAAGTACCTGAACCATTCACTATGCAACATTTCGATGTTTGTATTCTACGTGAACTATCTCTTGAAGGTGTTTAGACAATAAATCATTTTTACTTCAAGTTCACAAAGTGATCACAACCCTTATTCAAAATAAAATTTTGAATGTATATGGAAACGAAGATAATTAATGGTGAGAGAAACTCAAAAAGTCTAACTTTATAAGCATGCATATACTCAAGTACCAAAATTTAAGCTTCACTTAATGCATTTCATGGAACAATCATGTTGATACTTCACATTAAACACCTAGCACAACCAAACATGTCAGACCAAGCAGGAAGAGCAACTCACTATGATTTTTTTTAATTAGGCATCCATTGCTTATAACATTAGCCATATGAGATTAAGTTTTTTAAATTCAAAAAAGAAAGGATGACAAAGAAGAAACACATTATTTCCCAATGTAGTTAAAATGCCAATGTCAAACTTAATGGTAGAAATCTACTGTCTATAATATCTACCTCACTGGAGAAAATAACATATCATTTTACATTCATCAAGTATGTCTATTGTAGAGGCTCACAAGGCTAATATATTGGCACCCTATGTTTTCAAAAACATAAAGTGTAAAGAAAGCATATAACCCTCCCTAGATGCTTAACCGTGAAGCAACCAAATAAGTGGGTGCTTTTTGAAGAAAAAAAAGACTGTGGGTAGCAAAACAATGCAAATATTTGCATTTCATGTGCATTGCAACTGCACCTTGTCTCGCATACCTTCAGGTCAAATGTTCAACTATAAAAAAACAAACATGTCATGAAAAGGGTACACTAAAATAGATAGAGATACAAACATATTTGTGGATAGTAAGGCATAGATAGAGATATAAATGTCTTGGTGGATAGTAAGCCACAAGGAGAACATAAAAAGGGTATATCCTTAGATAATATCACATTTTCTCTGACATAACAATCTACATCCAACTAAGCAATGATTGCTCATTTAATAATGAAGGTAAATAATAAAGATGTAATTAATTTCACAAGAATATAGTCTATCAAGGCGACGACACATAAACACCTTGTTTTTATCAAATTTTGTATCATCAGAATTAATGGGAAATTACTTTTATAAACACCTTCAAAGTTTCAAACTCAACTCACACCTCTTCCAAACTATTAGTGTCATACAATAAAAAAATAACTGAATTAAGACTTGATTTGTAACGACACATGCCATTATTAAGATAACAAGTGTCATTAACAATAATAAAACATGCGGAAGCGATCATCACCAGCGGATTACTGAAAATCACTAAAAATTTAAAACTTTTTGCAAATAGATCCTCACATAGGAAATATTTTCTATCAAGAACCATTGTATAACATTTATATTCTAGTTCAAACGTACATAACATGTACCATCTCTTTTCAGAGACTACATCATCAACTGCTTTATAAACATTATATACAGACAGTGTACGAATCTCGGGGCATCAAGCCAAAACCTTAGATTGATGTATTAAAACACTGACTAAAAACTCCGAGGACCTGAGAGTACAGAGACGACACATAGGACTTTCTAGCTACATAACTTGACAGACAATATCTCCACCTGATATCTTACTGTTGTCCAGGCTGTAGCTTTCCTTTTCCTACAAAAATGTATCTGCTTCTTTGTCCGCGTCCACCTAAAAATGTTGGTTCCCACGGGGGTGAGACAATTGTAAATTGCCCCAGCAGGAGATATAACTCTCTGCCAAAACATTGTTATTGCAGTTAAGGATATAAACTGGGAAGAGGATAAGCAGTTTAAAGTATTCTTAACTTTGAAAGCATTGCAACTATTTATGATTGAGCAATATATTCATCTATTCTTTTAATAAGGAATAGGAATGACATGTATATCATTTATCTATCATATTGTACCACCATATCAAATCTATCTTGTAACACTCATTAACTTGACATGTCACCAATGAAACATTCTTGTTTCAATCTGTTGGCCTTAGCCAATCTGCTAAACAGATAAGGAACTACATCTACCATGTACTCATATATCATTAATACAGGCATTGGGTTATTACCAATCCTGTGTCATCATTACAGGCATTGAGCCTCTGCCAGGTATTGGACTCTTCCAAACCTGATTACACCGCCAGGCATTGGACTTTAACCAACCCTGATTACAGGCATTACACCTCTTCCAGGTATTGGATTTCTCCAAACCTGATTACACAGCCAGGCATTGAACTCTAACCAATCCTGATTTCACAGCCAGGCATTGGACTTTAACCAACCCTAATTACACAGCTAGGCATTGGACTTTGACCAATCCTGATTACACAGCCAGACATTGGACTTTAACCAACCCTGATTTCATAGCCAGGCATTGGACTTTAACCAATCTTGATTACACATCCAGGCATTGGACTTTAACCAACCCTGATTTCACAGCCAAGCATTGGACTTTAACCAACCCTGATTTCACAGCCAGGCATTGGAATTTAACCAATCCTGATTACACAGCCAGGCATTGGACTTTAACCAACCCTGATTTCACAGCCAGACATTGGACTTTAACCAACCCTGATTACAGGCATTAAGCCTCTTCCAGGTATTGGATTTCTCCAAACCTGATTACACAGCCAAGCATTGGACTTTAACCAACCCTGATTATAGGCATTAAGCCTCTGCCAGGTATTGGATTTTAACCAATCCTGATTACATGGATTTTGGGATATTCATCCCTATAATTCATCATTGATTATCACATCCTTCTCTAGGCTTTGAGCCCTGAGGTTAGCCTTCATAGCTTTTCACATTCTTTATTTAATACAATGGTTCCTTTTATTATGTTTATTAAAACATTAACTTTTCTTACAAGAACTTTTATAATCATCTTAGTACCTCTCATTATGCCACAATTATTCTCATGGCTCATAAGGCCCATGAAACATCTGGTCACCTCTTAATAGGCAACATATAACCATTTGGCTCGCTAGGCCATTAAAACATCTTGCACCTCTCACTAGGTAACAATTAACCTTATGGCTCTCCAGGCCATTAAAAACATCTTGTCACCTATCACTAGGAAACATCTAATCATATGGCTCACAAGGCCATTCAACATCTTGTCACCTATCACTAGGCAACATCTAACCATTTTATCTCTTGTAATATAATAGTAACACCACTATTCCCTTAATAGGGTTAGGGCTTACTATTCACATCACTTTGGGGTTTCTCATGTCCCATTACCCAATTTAGGGTTAGGGTTTCCCATCTCTCATTAGGATTTCATAGTTATCAAAGTATATCAACTTTGAGATGCTAACAGTGAAGTCTTTCATATCTTGATGTATCACTTACCTCATTACTTCCAACTTTCTTAAATTATTAGCTTATCTTGGATTAAGGTATTTCCCATCTTAATCCTTTCATCCACTAACCCATCACTGTTGCCATGAAGTGCATAGGTTATACATAAGAATGGTCCAACTATCTTTAATGATATGGACTCATCCTTAAGTCAGGAATTAACAAAAAGAGCATATTAGGTTCTTTTTAAAACAACTTTAAGTCAAGCATAGAGTACCACAGCCGTGTAGCCAGGAACGACCGTGCAAGGGAAGTCTCCACAGCCGTGCTACCTTGCACGGTTGTGCTAAAAGAGATAACCTCATGAATCATATTTATATATGAATTATATACTTTTATCCTTTCAACTTGATTAGGTCATATCCACCCTTCAATCAAAAGTATACAACAATGATTACATAGTATACCAAGTCATTGATCCTATAAGCAATTAGGGATTCATCCCTTAATTGGCACTTAATCACTTGGGTACCATTAGGGTTTCAACCTTTGTACCTTCATTGATTTTCATTTCTAATCATCATTGGATTAATAGAACATTCATCATCTTAATTTTCAAAGATTCAATCACATTGGACCTCCATTACATAAGGTATCCAATTGAATTAGGGTTTCCAATGTTGATTCCTTCAATCATTGAATTCATGGAACCAATCATCAATTGGACCTATACTCATACTTCAATTGAGTTTAATAGGTAAACCTCCAACTGATTTGACCCTCAATTGACCCTCAATTGGTCATCAATTAGGGTTTGGTTCAATTGAATTAGGGTTTGGAATCAATGATTCATCAACGCTGATCAATGCAAGATTGGTTACATTGAAACTATTGAACCATCATTCAAATTGGGTATGACCTGACCCCAAACGGTCTTGAGGTCGTTTGGATGACCTACAAACGGTCTTGAGACCGTTTTCCCATCAAATCACTCAAATCCAAGCCATCCAATTAAGGTTTGGATCATGGGATTGATCACCAAATCAGCAATTGATTACACTTCAACTTAGTGACATTGGATCTTCAATTGCTTAACCATACGCAACCCTAGACCTCCAAACGGTCTTGGGTGACCCCCAAACGGTCTTGAGACCGTTTGGATGATCTCCAAACGGTCTTGAGACCGTTTGGCTCATCCAACCTTTGGATTCTAGTGAAATTTTATCAAGGTTTGGTCTATCAAGTTGATCAACAAATCAGCACTTAATTGCAATATGATTTGGTACCTTTAGACCTTAAATTGGTCAATTATACTTGACCCCAGACCTCCAAACGGTCCTGGGGTGACCCCCAAACGGTCTTGAGACCGTTTGGGTGATCCCCAAACGGTCTTGAAACCGTTTGGGCTAATCAACCCAAAATCTCCAATTAACTCATTGGAATTTCAGCACTGTTTTCAATTAGGGTTTGCCTAATTGAATAACCTTCAACTCACGATTACTTGGGAGTTAATCCCTCAAATTTGGTGAGTCATTAGACCACATCATTAGTAACAGTAATCCAAAACTGTCAACCCTTGGTCAACGCACTCAAACGGTCTTGAGACCGTTTACCCAAAAAGTTCAATTAAATATGATTGATAATCAGCACTTAATCCCATTAGGTTTCCCTAATTGATTAGCCTTCAACTCATGATTACTTGGGAGTTAATCCCTAAAATATGAAGGGTCATCAACCAACATAATTATAAACAGGAATCTCAAACGGTCAACGCTTGGTCAACTCACTCAAATGGTCTTGAAACCGTTTTCCCAAACAGGTCAAGTTAATCAGGTTGAAAATCAGCATTTAATTCAATTCGATTTGCCTAATTGATTGGCCTTCAACCTACGATTCCTTTGGATTTAACCCCTCAAATTTGGTGGGTAATTAGCCTACATAATTAGGAATACAATTCCCAAACGTTAAATGCTTGGGCAACCATCTCAAATGGTCATGAAACCGTTTCCTCCCAAACGGTTTCAAACCGTTTGCCCTTAAACGGTTTGCTGAAACCGCATAGCCAATCAAATTAAAAGGATTTGGAGTAGCTATCAAAACCGTTTGGCTTGGTACTTTTCTTTGGATAAGCATATAGGATGATGTCGTCATCCCCTTCCTTCGAACAACGAAGAACAGCAACCGTTCTTGATGGGATTTTCAGCAAGAAATCAAAAGTGTATCAAATTGAAGAAATCAATCAACAAAGCATAGAGAGTTGATGCAATAGCAATGTTTAAGGGTTAAAGTTATGAAATCCACCTCCAATTGAGCTCCAAAGCTCCAAGATCACGCCATTAATGGTGGATGAAGCTCTTGCAACTCCCCCTAGGCTCGTCCTCAAGCTTTTGATTGTAAAAGTTGGCTAGGGTTGAAGAGGAGATCGAAATAAGAAGGAATCCATAATTTATTTTCGATTTCCACCATGAAATCAAAGAGAACGAAGGTCAAGGGCTTACCAACAGGTTGGGGACG
Source organism: Alisma plantago-aquatica (assembly GCA_963693085.1). Classification (NCBI taxonomy): domain Eukaryota; kingdom Viridiplantae; phylum Streptophyta; class Magnoliopsida; order Alismatales; family Alismataceae; genus Alisma; species Alisma plantago-aquatica. The sequence continues at coordinate 570,464,276 of OY856411.1, forward strand.
TGCTCCCTGCTCCTCTCTAGCTCCTTGGTCGGTTTTTCAAGCAAGGGGAAGAAAGAAATCCGAAAAAGGCCTTGGTTTGGGCTTGGAAATGGCACTTTTATAGGGAAATTGATGAGAGAGAAAATGCCTTATTAAAATGCATTTAATTCCAAAAATAGTACCACCTCTTCCTCCTTGGTTTTCTTGCATGCAAGGGAATCTCTATCCCCACCTAACTCCCTTCCATTATCCATGAATTAAGGGAAAAGAAAATAAGCACCTTAATGCTTATTATATTAATATCCCATATGTGAGTGGAAATTACTTTCCTTTATAATAAGGTGAGTGGAGTTTCATCTCCTTTAGATATTTTCGTTCCTTATCTTGGAAAAAGAACGTCCATCCTTATTCAAAATCAACCAATAACATTTTGGTTGAAGGCCCTTTAATTAATACATTCATTTTTGCCCTAAATTGAATTAGGGTTTCAATTAGGATTAAATCTTGATTATTTTAATATCAAGATTCTCTCTTGATATCTTGTGCTTGATCATTTTCTGCTGATTGCTGTTGGTTCTTTCTACTGAAGGTGCTGCTAGCTGCTTGCTCTTAGGCTTCTTGTTCTTGCTTTCTGTTCATGCTGCTGTTGGTTCCTTTTTCTGTGGATGACCTGCTGCTGGGTTCTTGGAAGCTTCTCTCTCTCTGTTACAGCAGATGCAGGCAATGAAGGCACTTGAGGCCAATTCTAGTAACCTTTTTGATAAAAGGATCAGAGGAACTGATAATTATGCGGATCCTAAACGCTTAGTAGGAAGCCTACCTCAAAGTCATAATGTTATTTATGGCCACAAATTTCCGGGAAGACAAACAGATGACATGGTCAAATTCTTCTATTCATTTTCCATCTACTCGACCTTCCCTGGATGCATCTAAGAATGTTGACTTTGATACCAGAACTAGCATGCAAGTTAATTCTTCAGCTGCTACACCATCTAGTCCATCTTATACAAGTAATCATTTACAGCTCGCACATATAGGTGGTGCATTTGGACATATTTCAACCCAAAAGGAGACTGACTCTCATAGAACACCAAATGGCTCGTGCAGAAGTACAACAGATGGATCCCCACAATCATCTGTACCTGATCCGGCAAACCGGTTTCAATCTTTCAGGCTTGCATCCTCGTCAGGAATGTCAAATCATGCATGTTCAACTCAACAATTAGCTAGTAATCTGTCAGTGAAGCCAATCCCATTGTAGTCAACAAGCCCAAAGCATGTCCAAATGATGACCATTGTTCAATCTGAGGTAGCTAAATGTGACACTGACACAGCTGAAGGAGCTCAGCTCATGGATGCTGGAGGATATCAGCACGTGGGAGAAGAAATGGAGAGTGGCAGAAGCTTTAGGCAATAACTGCTCTCTGAAAATAGAAGATTCAATTCTCAATCAGCCTCTGTTTCTCAAGAACAAGAAACTTTAAGAAGCCAGGCATCTGAAGGAAGCTTTCCGCCATGCTCAGCAAATGAAAATGATGAAGTTAAAGGCAAGAATGAGTCAAATATCTCAAGCGAACAAAAAGTGGACCAGGCTTTAATGCATGATGTCACTTCAAATCGTGACGTTCGTGGATTTCATTATAAGCAAACCCCTTCCTATGGACATCATTAGTCGCTTTGATGCTCTGTCATGGATGGGCGGGTGTGCTGATCTGTTTTGTTTCAGCTGGTATTCTTGTTGGTTTGCCTGTGTTAAGGCTTTTGCTGCTACTGCTGGTTTCGTTGCTTTTCTGTTCTGTTCTTCTTGGGATGGCGTGCTAGTTAGTTTGGTTTCTGCTGGTGTTGTTGATGGATTCCTGTGCTAAGGATACCTGTTCCTAGTTTCAGTTGTTTTTTTTTGCTGCTGTTGATGATTGGTTTCTGTGAATCTCTGTTTAGTTGAGATGTTTTTGGTTGGCCTCTTCTTTCCGTTGATCTGTGCTGGCTGTGATCTTCTTATGATGTCTTGCTGTTCGACTGATGCTCCTTCCTGTATGATCCCTTGTGCCGTTCTTTTTTCTGCTGGCTGTAGTTGGGTTGGTTCTCTGGTTTGGCTTGAATGGATGAGTTTATCCTACGGGAGTGGCAGAACTCGTTCAAGCTGCTTTTCTTCTCTACTCTGCTCCTGATGGTTGAGTTTTGGTTATCTCTTCTTCTGTGGTTGGTTGGTTTTTCTCTGGAAGTGATGTCTGTCCCCAGTTGATGTCAGGTGTTGTGGTTTCATGAAGGCTCAGCCTTTCTTTGTTGTGGCCCTCCGTTTTTGTTCCTTCTCCTGTTGTGAGCTTTTGGTTGATATATTTTGATGTAAATATAGTTAGTTTCTTCTTTTTTGAGTTAGTTCCTCTTTTGGAATTAACAAGTTTTGTACATACACTATAAGCAAAAATGAAAAAAAAAGCAATAGGAGTTTTGGCCGACCAAAAAAAGATTCTCTCTCCTCCAACTTAATTCAAATGAGATGCCCCTCTCATTTTCTTTGCTCTACATGATGCCAAGAAACATTAAGGACCTTATTGAAGTGATAATTTGTATATTGAAACCTAGGTTTTGGGTAAATTGCACATTACACCAAAACTGGGTTTTAATGCACAAACATTGCTTTACAAGCTTAATCTTGGTATCCAAGCTTGTGAAAACTATACCACTACATCATATTCATTATTATGATGTCTCAACATCATAGGAACATCTTATCATGCAACATTTGCAATTTAACCCCTCAACTTGGGTAATTTGCACTTTAGTCCAAAACAATCAAACATTGATTTCAACAATTTTCAAAAAGGACTAGAATATAAACATAAGTTTCTCATGAGCCCTAATTATTTTTCATAAGATAAGATTAAGCATATAATCATCTTTCTTAATCAAAACACCTAGGGTTAAAGCATAACCCAGGTCAGGGATGTTACATGATTATATTACAAGATGTACACAAGGTGATCTTCATCACATTTGATTATTATAAAAATAATAACCCGGCTTAATTTAGGTCCACATCTTCCTTTTACTAAGGTGTCTAACTCCATACATTACGTTGAAATAGTAGACAAGGAAATCTTCACCGCATGTTTGGAAACCATCTATGATAGGACTCTCATGATTTTTCCTCAACGCTAACCATCCGAGTTATCTTTCATGTAATTATTTATAACACAATCTTTCCTCATTTTCCCACACATCCACCTTATCATTCTCAATTTTACCACATCCATATTTTAAATGCCTTGTTAGTTCACAATACCTTTACTATCATACAACATGGTTGTGCATTTGCATGTTTTAAAATAAAAAGTTATCAATATGGAATCAAGCTTTTAGAGAACATAAAAAATTCCTAAGCCCATTTTTACATTTCCAAATTTTCTTACTAGACCATCAAAATGAAAGGTCTTGGCAATAATTCGTCAAATTGTTCAAATATCTTGAAAATCACCAATACATTCTCAATCCCTAGTCCAATGACATGCTTTGAGGATTTACCCAATTCCTACGTAGAGAAACTAGAAATTTTCATTAAATTCCTTAATATTTTAAACCAAGCAGTCTCAACAGCACTCAATCCAACAAAAAATAATTTAATATGTGAAAATGATGGAATAGAGAGACATGGGACAAGACTACTGAGTTCTGGATGCCCTTGGATTGAATCCAACATGCATGCTATCTCGCTGAAGTAGAATCATAGTGCAGAAGGAAATTTTGAAGAGTTGTACTTTGCAGATACATAAGAAAAGAGGAAAGGTAGTAACTCATGTGGTGTTGTAGAGTGAACAAAGAACCTTTCTTCAATAGTTTATATCACCAATATACATAATTACCAAAACAAGTTGGCTAATGGACATAGAGAAATATCTACCGTGATAATAAGGTCATTGGGCAAGAAATTCAAGTCAAAGTCCAATGCTAAGGTTGAATAGAAAGGTCTAGTTTATAAACTACTAAACAAGTAGGTAATTAGACATCAAAGTTTTATTCAACTTCTGACTACTCCTATGTATATAAGTTCGACCCTCTTTATTGGTTGGTATGGCTAGTTCATTCATTGAGAGGCTTGTCAAATACTCTACTCATGTACACTTCACTCTAGCTTGTACATATACAGATACAATCAGTAAACTAATTATATGCATTTATAAAGTGTTGAATGGAAAATTTGCTTCCAAAATTGTTGAGAAGTCTCCTTCCTTGACATAAAGGATTCAACCATTCGATCAACCAAGATCACTTACCACAAAAAGTCTCGACTGGATGATATACATCTTCACATATGAGGTGACCAAAAGTGACACCATTAAGCAATTTTTAGATTTTTGCCTCCTCTGGTGACTATATCTCATGTCAAGCTTCTCGATCACACACGGAAACCCATCTCTAATTTTCCAAATTTGATGATAAAATGTGACCTACAACACTCATACAATCTCTAAATCAGTCTGAGTTTCTTTGAGGCGTAATTAATTAATTTTCTTACATGCACATGGGTATCATTATGCCAATGCATAATTAATTCAATTAACTTCAGACATTAGAATAGATATGAAATTTGGCATACCCTTATCCTACGTTTCCAAAGATAGCACGTAGACTTGTTGATTATTTTGCACCCATAAATTATGTAACATACAATTCAACTTCGTGTTGACCAATATGTTAACAACCTTTGATAAAGATGTGACCTATTGTAGGAAGAGTTATTTATAACCAAATATTTATTGAAATAACAACATTGTAGCATGATCATGTTAGCATAATGTGTACTATAATGTAACTTGTAAAAGTAACATCGAAGTCATTGGAAATATAATAGTTACATGGAATTTGTTCTTCCTAGAATATTTCCCTTAGGATATTGCCGTAGCAAAGACGTCTCTCGATAGACCTGTTCATGAACCACTAATTGTCTAAACTTGCCTTAACCATCCCAACAATAACTATTAGACCTACACCAATTAAAATGAATGTCCATTTAAAGAAGATAGTTAAATCTTTTTTTAACAAATGATGGATCACTCTTATATAGAATCAACCTTGAGGAAAGAAAGAGAAATGAAAAAAGAGAACAAAGGGATTGTCAATGTAGAGTAGGGAGCATCGAAAGTGGAAGGGCATTAGGGTGAAGAATCTAAATATTTAGGGTGAAAACAATCATGGTGGTATATATTGATATATAGGAGATGATGAAGAACAACTTTTTTTTAATGGTCAAGAGAAAAAATGATAGGACAATGCCCCTGTATGCATCCCGAAACATCAGAAATCCAATGGCGGAGCCATGATCTGAAAATGGGTGAAGCATATATGTAAGATGTTTTAATGATTACATAATGTTTGTCATTACATACAAAGGTATATTATATCAAGATATGGATAAAAACAATGTATAAGATTACAGAAGTTCATGTTGGTGTGTTCATATGATATTTTGTTGACTGTTTCTTTCCAAAATGTACATAAGATTAGCAATGTGAAATTAATGATACCACTGTGGGATCCACTTCACATCATATATTTTAAGTTTAGGCTCATCATTCTCACTTCAAGACATCAAACGAGTATCTAGTCAAACCCCCCACGCTCTATTGGGTGATTCACTTTTTTTCACCAAATGATGCCACTTAAGAAATATTTCACATATAATTGATATGTATTTAGATAATATGGAAAAGCTAAATAAAAAAAACACACTAGTAAAATACTTTATTTTGCACACTAGAAAAGGGAAGTAAAAAAAGTGCAAGGAAAGGCATTGACTGGCGTACACCTTTAAACCTCAGACATAAATATATATAGCATTTGACTTTTGTCTTAATTAGGTGTTCCTATGAGAAACATTGAAAGGATGTATGATGAATAACCAGATGTCTCATTTTTCTCCAACATACTTCTCGTCTTTTTTACAAAACACTCAATTAGATGTAATTGAATTTTCAATACTTTGGTTAGATATAAACTGTTCAATACTCCAAAAAATTATGATAGAAGACAAGGATACCACTACCAACACAGCTAAATTCATGGCCACAACAATTAAATAACACAAAATCTATAGTAGCATCAATTAGAAGGAAAGTATCTAAAAACTAGCGTCCAAAGTAAGTAGTATCAAAGTAGTATCGGTTGGCAACTCAACAACTAAAAAAAGAAAAGATAACTAAAAGAACCATCTGTAACAGGTGCTAAATGAAACAAAGTACAAACTCAAATAATAAATAAGCAAATAATCCCCATCTTCTAAACTGACGATTGATTAAAAACATCATAATGACAATGTAAACTCATTCATGTAGAAGATCATTTTTTTGTAAATTATGATTAACAATCATTTTAGGATAAAAGTGTGTCAATAATAAAAAAAACAAAACTAGCCAAGTATCTATCATACCAGCAACAACATGGGTTAAACTGATACATAATCTAACTGATTGATCAGTAACCCACATGATTTCTCACCTAGTTCATGTCATGATACCTGCCAACTCTGGATGACATAAAATATTAGGTGTTATATTGCTGCTAGGCAGCTACGGTCCTAAGCCTAAGATACTTGTACAACTTCTTGCATCTCGAGCTGTCTCACAGTGACAAGGATTCTGGATGGTCTCGTTGGAATCTAGTGAGTTGTTTACTAACACTAATTATTTAGTTTAACGTCATGGCACAAATCAAGACCAAGTACTCTACAATCATGTTAGTATTTTCCCCATAATCGAGTGAGGCACATGCCTCACCAGGCCTTAATGTGGCCCTACCACTATAGAAACCTCACAATGATCACTAAGTATCATATCATATCCCATTGATGTTCCCCAAAACGGAGGGAAAATCTATAGGAGAAGAAAATAAGACCAACATTTGTCTTCAAACAGAAAACTTGAACCGTTCAATATTCCAGAACTCCTGCCCCATTCTCTGGCGTCCTGTAAGAATAAAACTGGTCTAACCTTTTTCTTCCTAGCAGGTATTTTTTGTTGTACTCCTTGAGCCATCCTGATTCTACATTGAAGACTTCCCTCAATTCTACCGCCAATTGACAAGCTTACGTGCATATCCAAAGCGCTGACCTATAGTCAGCGTCCCATACCTTCCAAATTGAAGGAGCGACTGATTTTTTTCCATGAATTTTTCCTGGAACTTGAGATCTTGCGGAAGGATAAAACCTGGCTAGAGAACTAAAAGAGTGAGAGGAGAAATACTGGTCAGGATAGCGATGAAGAGGTGAGTGGTTTCCTGAGACAGTGGGATGGTGAGTCGTGGTTGTGAGGTCTTCGTTGTGTGGATTCATGGGTGTGTTACATGAGGGATGATGGGTGGAGTCGGCAGACGACTGGGACTGGTTGTTGTGTGCGCAGAGGAATTGGGGGTGTTCGCAGGACTCTCGGTTCGGTCGTCTCACGCTTTTCCTTGTTTTATTTTTTTGCTAAATGGAAATTATACACGAGTTGAAAGTCATGAAAAATAAACTGTGGTATACTGCCCGTGTGTTTTATAATGGTATGTCAAGTAAAAGGGACTTACAAAAAAAATCAATTACGATAAGCAAACGATATGAATTAAGGTGTTTTCTCCTTAATTTGTAGGGTCTCGAGATCCTGAGATCTCAAGGCATGCAACAACATCTATAGATTGAGTGTGTGTAACACCCCTGACCTGGGTTATGAACTAACCCTAGAAGTTTTGCCTAAAAATGTAATTATATACTTGTGAAAACTCCCTGGCATGTAATTAAGTTCCCCAGGAACATATAATTTTCAATTTTGCTCCTTTTTGAATAAAGTTGTAGCATTGTGTTGTATGCAGGGACCTATGTGCAAATTACCCAGTTTAAGGGTTGAAATTGCAAAAGTCACAAGATAAGATGTATCTCTGATGTTGAGACAACATAAG